>BQKN01065486.1:2657-21559 GCA_022839385.1 Asparagus kiusianus
GGTATTTTTCTTAACCTTAAGGACTTGGGTAGTCAATGAAACCAAGATGCATAGTCTGATCAAATAAGCAGTTGAAGCTTTGAAGGGTTTATATCTCTTTATTAGTGAAATGTTTTGTCTTAATAGCCTTTTTCTAAAGTTCTTTGAATCCTATTCAGATATGCTAAAACATCATAAACCTCAAGCTGTTGATCCTATAGTTTTGATGATGAGTTGACAAACAATTTATTACTAATAAGTTTTCTAGTGTTTTGTGTTTATGTTCTTTTTCAGGTATTTCAACACGCATTACTAAAGTGTTAAAGATTCAAGTTCGTCTGCGTGGATTTACCTAGGTATATGCTTAGTTTACTTACATATGTAGTATGATTATATCTAAGCTCAATATATATACACTTAACACGTTTTTTGACGTTTTCTATCATATAGATGATTTTTCTTTAAAATATCTTTATCACTTGTTTACAGCTCTCTCATACTTTATTATATACATATAATATATGCACAATATATATATGAATATTTACAAGTCCTATATCAAACTTTCACTTTCATAAAAATACAGGTTTTCTAATCATTTTTCAAAAACAGGTAGTTTTCACAAACGAAATTCGTTTTTCCAAAAATTCCTTTTCAAACATGTTCATTTCATCATTTATAAACTTTCCCCAAAGTTTCACTATTTTTGGATATGAATTGATATTTTTAACGAATTCTCAAAACTGACCCAAAACCTGTTATTTTGCACATATCAGATTTCGGTCGACCGATACGGCCGACCGACAATAGTCTGTTTTCTGAGATTTTCCTTGAGTATTTTCCGGTCGATCGGAATTTCTATCGGTCGACCGAAATATCCATTCGGTCGACCGAATTTCACGTCGGTCGACCGCCAGCTTTAAAACCCTGCTTTCTTTGTTTTTTGAACTAATCGGTCGACCGCACCGGTCGACCGACGTGTCGCCAGACTGAGCCTAACGGCTAGTTTTCAAATTGGTTTTTTAGTCTTTTTGCAATCTTTTAGCTGTTGCATTGGGGTGCTATATATACCCCATTGCTGCTCTTCTTCTCTTTAATCCAGGAAATCAAAGTTTGTTGTTTTTACAAAGTATTAATCGCGTTTAAGAGGTGTTTAAGAGCTGTTTCATCAATCTGTTTTTTAAGAGAAGTTTTTCTGCAACAAGAAGAGGCTTTCGAATCCTATTGAGATCATCATTTCCTCAGCTCTTCTTGTTCATTGAGAAGTTTTCTAAACTCATTCCTATATAGCTTATTTCTACTTTTCTTTCATTTGATTAAGCTATATTTTGAGTTACAGTTATTGAGTTTCATTCACTGTTATCACACACACTTTTTGAGCTTAATATTTTCATATTATATATTGTGGGTTGTGGGGTGTGATTTAGTGAGTGTGAGCTTCATTGTGTTCTCACTTGTATTTGAGGACAAATCATTATATTTAACATTTATTCGTGAGGTCACTTGTAATACACTTGTACACCGAGAGAAGTGTGAGGAGAGAGAGACGGGGTCAAATCCAAGAGGAGTGGCGTCGATTGACGAATCTAGGGAGAGGTTGTAATCGAGCACTTGAGGAGGAGGACACGGGTTAGATTCCTACACTTAGTGTGTAAAGTGTGATTGTGAGTGATTGTGTAGTGTGAGAGTTTTCGGTGAACTTGTAAACCGAGTGTGTAGAAGTTCCGGCTTCCAAACCGGATTGTGATAGTGGATATCTCCTCGAGGTGAGGAGCGGGGACGTAGGTCGTGGGGACCGAACCTCGTGAACATATCGTGTGTTTGTGTTTTGTTTGTCTCATACTATTTGTGCATAAGTCTTATTGTTCTTATTGCTCATATCTATCTCTTGCTAGAACATATTGTTCAACATTATTTTAAATTAGCCATTAATTGGAATTAGATTAGCATAAGACCCTAATCACCCCCCTCTAGGGTCTAACACAAGCGTGCAAAAAAGGTATGATAAAATACAACTATTACCTAATAAAAGTAGTGGGAATACTAAATTCCCAACGCAACACATTACACCATTGGTTAAACTTCAAAATTGGAAGCAGAGAAGATAAGAACAATTCAAAAGACTAATGTTATTAACTGGTACAACATATATATGAGATAATCATCTCTAAACTGTTGCTAATTTGTTGTTCATGTATGAGCCTACAATGCCAGTAAACATGAAGGAGCCATGAAAAATGATATATTTAGAAAAGTAATTGGAGACGTTGATTCCTTTAAAAAAGGTTCTAAATTTCACTCTAGGCTCTGTTGAAATGCACCATGGACTGTTAATCACTTGAAAGCCTTCAAATTCTTGAGAACTTATTAGGTATTTATTCACAAATTTAGAACTTTAAGGTTGTTCATGGAAAAGTTTTTTCTCAATGGAATTATTTTGACATGCTAAATTTTTTTTATCAATATCTTAAAGTTTATTTAACTCCGGTGTTACTATTAGATCTCTTTTGGAATCTTTTTGTTGATATTTTACATAAAAAAAGGATAATGAATCCTTATAGAAAGGGAAGCTTGTACACACAGATTCATATAAATGAAATGTGACATTTTTAAGAAGCACATTCTCTCAATTAATTTGTTTGTTTTCTTAAACAAATGAATTTAATAATGTAAAAAGGTTTTATGATGTAGTTAAATAGTTAAATTGACTAACAGTTTGGTTCGGAAAATTCTTCCAATTTCTCCCTTTTGGCATCATTTATTTGCAGTTTATATTTTTTTTTGCAAATGTTCCTTTTATGTTGGAGATACCTACTCTTATAATGATTGTGTAGAAGGGGAAAGGGAGATCGAAGTCGTCAGATAAACTGTAGAAAGGGAAAAGGGAGATCGAAGTCGTCAGATAAACTTCAACATTTTTAGGAGAGTGATTACTCTCTTATTAACTCATCTTTCTCTTTACTCTACAATATGGTATTTGCCTGTTAAATTTTGTTGTCATTTTTAGTGCAGGGTCTTGACACTGAAAGAAGACTATGCATCTTTGGCTTTTGCCGGTCCATTGAAATGCTAAGTGATGTTGTTGAAGATACTGTACTAGAACATGGAGGAGAGATAACTTGAGAAGCACATTAATGCAGAGTTGTGTTTAAAACTAGTATTCTTGTTCTTGCTTTTAGTCATATTGTATAAAATTATGCAGAGCATGCGTGTGTCAATTCATTTCTTGTCATTATAAAGAGGAATAAAACTGTCAATTGTAAAATTACACTTTTATTTATATTTCCACTGAAAAGGTTTGGAACCGAGTTAAAGGATCTTTCCACATACTAACATTAATAATTTGATACATCATTTACGAGAAAATATTCATTTAGAAATAAGTGTAATAAACTGTTTTGATATACATTCTTTTGTACACTGAAAAATAAACATCTGAAAATTCTTGAATGCAAATTAATGAATCAATCTTATATGTTAAAATATAACTAAGTCTTAGTATACAATTATCCTTTTAATAGTGATATAAGATTTGTAAAAAAGTGGTGCTCCTTTTGGGTCTTCACTAGGCTATCATATGTTTGTTTAAACATGTATATAAACTCCAAATTAGCTTAAAAGGATTCAATGAATAAATTAGAGTGAAATGCTAAACTAAATTATCAATTTTAGCTAAATCTAAAAATTTATACGCACGTGTAATTCACCCAGTATTAGAAAATGAGGGGTTAAAGCTAGATGTGTGGAGGCGTGGGACGAAGTAAGTTCTGTGATAGTTAGTTACTTATATGCTTTTGTGTTCAACCTAAGCAAGGTTGAGATGGCCGAGTTGGTCTAAGGCGCCAGATTAAGGTTCTGGTCCGAAAGGGCGTGGGTTCAAATCCCACTCTCAACATGAACTCTTTTTGCTGGTATTTTTTCGTACGAAGTATTCTTACTCACTGCCATTTTGGAGCTTGTTTGACATTTTTCCTTTTGGAAAAACACCTACATTTGCTGTGTTGGCCCCTATTTCACCTGATTTTACGTGAAATTTATAAAAAAAAGTCTCTATCAAGCTACCTTCATAAAAATGGCTACAATTTTTATATTTTTACACACCATAGAAACCAACTAAAATGTTCGCCCAATCCAATCACATACATAGAATAATTTGTTTATTATGCACAGCTGGAGATTCAAAGAATAGGGAGGAAAATCAGAGATTGGATATGTATATGGAAATATTCTATCTGCAATCATAGACTTTTCTCAGTTTAATCAAGAAATATATTGCAATTTCCTTTTGCTGGAAGAACATCAAACTATCAAATACAATTAATTCCAAAAAAAAAACACTTGAATAATAATATGCAAGAGATCTATGTAAATCACTCCAAGATGGGAGGCTTGAGCTTAGCTTCTTGTATTGACCATTGGTTCCCAGAAATAAGTGGTAATAGACGCACTTGTTATCTTCAGCGATGCAGAGAAAGATGTCTCAAATCTTTTCCAGATTTGGTTTCGATCTGTGTATGCACAATGGATAGCTGCTTTCGCCTGGATTAGGAAATATTTTCACGCTCTTCACACACTTCTCCAGCTGCAGAGAGAACAACAAATCAATACAAAAATAAAGTTATCAATAGTTCGCAAGGAAATACTATTGAAAATATAAATTCTTGGTCTTTACCTTGAAGATTAATAGCTAAGTTGGCTTCATTGTCAGCATCGGAATTAAACTCCTTCAATGGCAACAAGAAATGGTAAATAGCAAATGAAAAAAGGGGAAATGAGCTATGGAATTTTACCATGCAATTAATCGAATGATATTGTGCTAAAAGAATTTATATCTATATCCTATTTTTTGTTAAATGAAACCCCATGAAGCTCAGCAATATTGTCACTCAGGACACAGGAAAGTTCAAGGGCATGGAGAAAAATGATGGCTTGGAACAATTTGATATTTTAGGAACTCGAGGGTATGGGTTTCAGCAGTCTATTATACTCTTCTGGCTTCTTCATCCTTGGTCTCAGTTGCTAAGTAGAATTGTCCATAGTCATCTACTCAACCATATACAAGGCAGCTAGTCATGAAATTAATGTTGAAGAGGAGGAGAATTGGATTTCCTCCATGCAAGAGGAAGTTCGGGTGACATGAATCACATGTGGTATCATGTCATTCTTGCTTCGTGTGACTTTTTCAGATTTTGACCTGACACTAGATTTTTATTTAAATTTGTGTTTAAGCCCAAAAAAGGAAGGGGAAAAAAGAAAACACTGCCTTTGTGCATAGTAACAAATGAGCAGGGCTGATTGGTGAAGCCTTTTTTCCCCACTCTTTTTAAGATAGAATTAAAGTATTCTCCCAGAAATTGGGTCCCCAACCCAATTCAGGAAAATTTTCGGACTTTTTATAATTTGGTTGGTAGTCTATTACACTACGTCAGCGCTTGTGTTGCTATTTGTTTGGCAGTAAATTAGTTGAGGTCATACACACAGGTTTTGAATTTGTCTTCTTTATTCTAAACCATCTGGTTTTGCTATCATTTCTGGGAGTTCTGCAGTAAAATATGACATCTTAGAACCATGCCATATTCGAGTGTTGATGCAATTTTCCCCACACGATTCCCTGACAAGATATTGCAACTGGCCTCTAGGGATAATTCACAACAATTAAAGTGAATCCACTAGTTCTGTCTTTGTAGTGACCTCTATGTGAACCATTAAAGACATTAAAAAGGAAAAAAAAATTATGATATCTCAAATGAAATGGTTTGCCAGTTACATACGTAATTCTCAGAATGAAAGATGTTTTACTTTACCCTCAGGACATGGCCAATTTTAAATGAGGAAAACATTTACTTCAGTCTTTTGACCTCCTTACATAACTCAGCCTTTTGGTTCTTGGTTCGCCACAAGCCTTGCACCTGTTTTCAGGAAAATTTTGGTACATGAGACAGAGGGTGAGGTTAGAACAGAAAATCACAAGGTTCGAAAAGGTAAACTAATCGTGAGGGTGCAAGTTATTTCTAATTACAGGTAATTTCTATACATATATGACATTTGATAAACTGAATATGCAATGGAATTCTACAGACGGATCTACAGATGGCAGTACTTTTGCTGCTTTGAGATTTTACAAGCTTAAACAGGGGAAGCCAGGACTAGTTAAGCCGCCAGGTACCAACAAAGAAAAGCAGCAGAAAAAAAAAGAGGAAAAGAAAATACAAAGTAATTTCTGTAGTCTGACAGCTTACTCTCAACCAAGTGAACACAATAACTATCAAAAGTATCATATGAGACGATTATGGTTGGGAATTTTGAAGTTGCACATAATTGTGCACCACCTGATAGCATAAAGTATGGAAATACAGAAACACTGAGTATAACATGCTAGAGAAACTAGTATCCTGTGACAAATATAGAGAAAGGCCACAAACCTGCATGCATACAAGATTTGAGTCACCTTGCACTTGAATTTCCTTAAAACCTTTCTTAAGGGCGTGTTTCATTCCTAAAATCAAGCCCCGATATTCGGCAACATTATTAGTCGTGACACCTAATCCTTCACGGAGACGAGCAACCTTTGTTCAGCCAGAAAAATGTACTATTAGGGCGATAAGAATTTACCCAATGTGAAAGGGAGATGAAGGAAATGAGAGGAAATAGGTAGGCAGATCCTACCACGCTGCCACCAGCAGTCCGGAGTATGGCTCCTGCACCAGCTTTGCCAGGATTTCCTTTTGAAGCACCATCAAATTCAATAATACAAGTCATCTGCAATTAGTCATAAAAACTTCGCTAACTACACGTAGATACAAATAAAAATAAAAATGAACAAGCCCTATAAATGAAACTTAATGTGAGGATGATAATACCTCATAAAATTCAAAACTAATGTGAGGGATATTACCTCATATAAATCCTAATCAATGTGAGGTGTAGTACCTCGTATATATGAAAATTAAGTTGAGGATGACAACACCTCATGTAAATTTGAAAGTCATGTGATCATAAGCCTTAGCTATAAAATCTAACTCGAGGATACTCACCCTCATACAAACCTTATTTCAACTTAAAGGGATAAGGGCTCTCCATTTACACTTATTTTAGAAACATGAAAGATAAGCAGATAGGCACTTGAGAAATAAAAAGCAAAGAAGATGTTCGTTATGATAAATGAACGCAACAATCTTGATAAGGAAGTTTCGATGAGGAAGTTATAATAACTCCCCCACTAATCCATTTTAAACACCTGACGATAACTTCCCCTTGGTTTTTGATATAAATTGAGACCTCATTTGCCATTCGAAAGAGGAGGAACAAAAAAAAAGGAAGGACAGAAAAGATACGGAGAGATTGAAAAGGAGAGACTTAGAATTTAAAACAACAACGACAAGGTCCTCTGTATTTTTATTTTTGAAAGGGATGAGGGATCCAGAATATCATCTGGAGACCTAAGATCTCATCTTCTTTCTCTTCAGTTTTGTAAAACATTAGAAAGACAATAAAATCAATATCTTTCTACATTTAATTTCTAACGTATATTTAATTCTTTGCTTCTACTAATCAGGGGTTTCTTTTAACAAGAATAATTAACAGAAAGAAATAAATTTCTGGAAGCATGCACCTCTTAAATTTTTTTTTACAAACAAAGTGATACTAATATCTAAGGAGTAATTATTTAGAGATTGCTCTACTCTTCTTGAGATTGGTGTTACGACTTAGTCAAGAAGAGATTAGCCTACTCAAATATTATTGCTTCTTTGATGGATACTAGCACAACTTTGGATTTTTTTTACAAACTATACACTTCGGGCACTCCGACGCTTACAAAAAATTTGGCGACCACAGTGGGAGCATGCTTTTCCCCTCATCTTTTAGAAAGAAAATATTAAATGACATCTTGTGCATAAAGCATTAAAAAAAATTCGGTGCACAAAACACTAAAACATTATTTATGCATTCATTGTTCGCAGGTAAAATGGCAAGTCATGCGAGCAACTCAAATGTTAATAGCACAACTTAAAAATTTGTTTCCGTGCAAATTGGTGCATTGTGAGTGTTGGTCCATGTGGAGATGGCTACAGCGGAAAACATTCTGCGATCAACACCATGCCCTGTCCCACAACCTGAATATTCTATTCACCCAATGCATGCTGACGCGGACAATGATGGCTTTACTCCTATGGTGACTAAGGCTATGATGAAAAGGATGAGGAAATCACCCTCAGTCCAAGTTCATGTCCCTAATACTCAAAAGCTTAATGCAAACAGGAGGAGCACCCCCGGTATTATTATCCGTGAGGATCCTAAAGATGTCCTTAACAATGATGAAAAACAACTCACCTTTCATGTTGGAAAGGGTAAGTGAGTGATGGAAGAAAACATGGATTCCTCTTCAGTTAAAATGAGGCACTATGTTGCTCAAAGACGTTTCCCTCATATTGGATGCTCGAGAGATATGGAGGCATTTGGAGGAAATTCTTATGATAAGGAATTCCCTCCTCTTCAATTGCCCAAACCTCAACAACCAAAAGGCCCTATCAAGAATGAAAGTTTTTTTAGAACACCAAGTAGGATAATGCCTGCCCCAGTGCAACAAGTTCAAGTTAATGCCCTTCAAGGGAGACGTCAGAGCAATATTATACAAGCCCCTCTGCTGTTCTCCTAGGCAGGCCTAAAATGAGGGATCACCAAAATGATGCTACTCGTTCTTGGCACTATCAATTCTATTCAGGTAAACCAATGAGCTATGAATCTAAATATGATTCAACCTTGTCTTCTCGGAGCAATATGTTGGAGTCAAATGAAGATTACTTGGAATTAAGACAATCTCCTCGATATCATTCTGCTGAACCAACTGATTATGAGATTAGAGGACGATACTTCTTCGGACATCATATGCAACACGTTATACCTCACAGAAATGAAAGGGAAGATACTCCTGTTTATAAATATTACGAAAGCACCCACCATCAGCATCAGTATTATCAACAACCAACCCATTACTACGAACCAGTATTAACCCCAGGAGGGCGTCGTGTAGTGACACGACGATTGACGGCTAGGGAGTATCGACTGCTTTTACAAGATAGGACAGGTCATGATCTTTCCTCTGAAGATAGAAGGCGAGTTTGTTGGTTACGTGAGCACTTATGTGAAATCAACACGGTGCCTGATTTGAATAATCCTCACCCTAGTCATGCCATGAATGTCATGTTTGTTAGTGTGACTGATGAAGAAGATATGTATTTTAAAAGGAGACATACTATTATACCGAAACATCGACCTATGACGAGAAGCCAGTCTAGGTCACAATCTGTATCTCTTGAAGTTGAAAATAATGACAATGAATCATCCGCTTCTTCTTATTCTCGTTCTCACTTTAATGATACCATTAGTAGTGTAGAAAAAGAATATGAACCTAATTTATTAGGCACAAAATAAGTTTTGACAACTGATGAAATGTCCCTTGATGATAAATTGATACAACTTCTAAGAGAGCTCCAACAAAAAGAAGAAGAAATTGCTCAACTTAGAGCACAAACCTTTGCGAATCCTTCCACTTTAACAAATAATGCTTCAGATGTTCAACATCACCCAACTGTAGTTTCACTTGATACAGCACAAAGACTTATCACCGAAGGGGTCAGGACACAGTTAATGCAAAATTAGTATGCAATGAGACCGGACTATACAAAGTCTTATCCTGCTGAGATTGACATGATTCCCTTCCCTGCAAATTATCGACAACCTCAATTCGCCAAATTCAATGGAAATGGTTCATCACATGAGCACATCGCTCACTTTCTAGCAGCATGTCAAGATACCGCTCATAATGGGGCTCTCCTGTTAAGGCAATTTGTTCAAACACTTTCAGGTCCTGCATTCACTTGGTATAGTAAACTTCTGCCTGGATCAATAAGAAATTGAGAGCAGATGCAAGAAGTTTTCTTACAACGTTTCTATAATACTCAAAGGACTGTGGGCATTACTGAATTAACTCAGACAAAACAAGCCTATAATGAGAGGGCATCTGATTTTATTAACAGATGGAGGAATTTGAGTCTCTATTATCCTCAGCCAATCACAGAACCAAAGGCTGTAAGAATGTGCATGAACAATCTTCGACCAGAAATGACAGTTCATCTTCAAGGTGTGCGGCCTATGACTTTTGAAGAGTTGACATCTAAGTCAACTGATATAGAAAATTATCTCAATCAGTTAAATCATCGCTCAGACAAAGGGCACCATAATTTTTTTGAACATGGGCTAAACAAAGGAAAGAGAGATCGCACCCGTGATAAGAATAAGCATGTGATGGAGACATCTATGGCAACACAATATACAAAAGTTCCACCAAATGAGGCCAATGTCCAGTCGAAAAATTTAAAGTTTAATGGTGTTGGAAAGCCAAAAAGTTTGAAAGATAGACTTGAAAGGGAGTATTTCTTTCTCAAAGAAGTGGTTGATGATTTCTTTAAGGGATTAACCGAGATGAAGCTGGTACAATTGCCTGAACCTCGCCAAGTAAATGAAAATAATAAGAGGCACGATGATGGACGATATTATAAGTATCATCGCATGCCAGGACACATCTTAGAAGAATGTTTTTTTTTAAGATAAAGTTCAAGAAATGATTGATGATAGAACCATTGATCCTGCATTGCTTAAAAATTTTAAAAGAGGACAATCCGCCAATATGATGTCTATTAGTCAAATAGATGAAAAGGTTTTTCCTGGTGCATAGACATTATCGTTATATGCAGTGCCTTATGTACCACCATCATATCGCCCTATGGAAGATTCATCATTACCAGTGACTCCCTCAAAGGTGCCACGTCATGTAATCCATATGAAAGAGTTGTGGTCCCCTTCAACTCCACCGACTATAATGGAGAGGAAAAGTAGGACTCCAACACCATTTCCTATCCTCACATGTTCAGTAAAACAATCTCCACCATCCCACATAAAGAAGCGTCTGTTTGTTGAGGATACAGAATTTAATAGGACAATGTCAGTTTTAATACTAATGCAAGACTCAGCCTTATCAGAAATCCCGTTGCCTACAACAGATGACGATAGTTCGATGTTAGAACCTGAGCAGCTCTATACCAATCAAGGCATGCCATATGTCAGCAAGAAACAAAAAAGGAGACGAACTTTTAAAGAAAGGGTTAAAGCTGCGAGGAACAATCCTATACCAACGGGGGCAGCTCGACCTCCTCTTTTAAAAAAGAAACGAACTTCTAAATACAAAATATTTCGTAAAGTGATGTCAAAGAAGGAAATTGAAGGATTCATTGTAAGGATTTCTCGTGAACTTTACATTAATAAGCCTAAAGTGGTGGATAATAATACCCCTTGGGCAAATGATTTACATTGCAATACTGTTGGAGTTGTGGAAGGAGATGATGGACCATTGTGCTTCCTAGAAGAAACTCCTGAGGTTAATATTACCACTCGTTCTGGATTTCAGACAAAAGAGATCCGTCCTCCTCCTGTTGAGTACATAATGCCTAGTAAGGAAAAATCTCAACCTCCTGATAATGTAACTCCAAATGTGACAGGTCCTTCTGAGACTGTCAAATACAATGTACTTGCACATCTAAAGAAAATACCATCACTTCTTAGTGTGTATGATGCTTTGTGTTTGTCTTCTGATTTGCGAAAGGCATTTGTTACCGCAATGTAATTTTCTGATGACTATAGGGTAGAAGTAGCTAATGTGGATATAACTCCACTTGAAGTCTTAAATATTGAATTCACTGATGAAGACCTTCTGTTGAGCTCAAAGCTTCATAATCAACATTTGTTAGTCACGGGTGATTTAGAAGACAAGTCAATTAATCGAATCATGTTGGGTTGTGGGTCTGCTGTAAATTTAATCCCTTTAAGGACGTTGACAATGATGGGATATACTAATCTTACAAGAAGCAACATCGTCATCCAGGGATTTAATCAAACAAGGTAACAAGCTTTAGGGACTATGCGTTTGACCTTGAGATTTCAAGGATGGATTTCTACTCTCTTTCATGTGATTGATGCATTCACATCTTACAATGCATTATTAGGATGTCCTTGGTTGCATGAATACGGCGTGATATCCTCCTTGCATCAGTGCTTCAAGTATAAAACACCCGAGGGAGAAATTAAAAGAGTATTTGCAGATACACAACCTTTTACAACAACAGAAGCCTTCTATGCTGATGCAAAATTTTACTTCGAGGGCGTTATTGCCAAGGAGATCAAAGGAACCGATTTCAGAGCTAATAGAGTTAACCCTAAAGAAAAAGTTGCTCATGATGGAGCAAATCCAAAGAAAGTTACATATCGCTACATATCTCGATAACAAAAGAAAGATGGAGACCCTGTCTTTCAAACACTTGAGTATGAAGTCTTGAATTCTAATCAAGGTAAAGAGCTTAGTGATCAAAAGAAAAAATCCATGGTGTTTGTACCAGCCTCTTCTATAAGTTATAAAGATTCAATCAATATCTTGTCTTCCTATTTTTTATGACCAGAAAGCCCTTAATATGATGAAAAAATAGGTTATGATATAAAATTAATTTCAGATTTGATTAACGGAGAAGGTTCTCTTGCACCTTTTGACAAAATACTCAGTCCAAAACAAAGAGATGCTCTTTACCATGACTAAAGACTATCATCTATGAAGAAAAGTTTAGGATATGAAGTATGCATGACATCATCTCAAGAACTTGTGGACTTGCAGTCAGCCTCATCCTAATTGGAAGAAGGAGAACAAGCTACAACAGATGAATTAGAGGAAATTAATCTTAGCATTAGTGATGACCCTCGTCCCATATTTATCAGTACCCATAGGTGCAAGGATGAAAATGATGAATACAAGCACTTCTTATCCAAGAACAAGGATGTTTTTGCTTGGAGTTACAAGGAGATGTCTGGGCTTGATCCGAATGTAGTAGTACATCGCTTAGCCATTTCAAGTGATATTACACTTATTAAGCAACAACAACGTCGTTTTCGTCCAGAAATATTACCTTAAATAATACCTGAGATTGATAAACTTCTTGCTGCTGACTTTATTCGAGAAGTCAAATATCCTACATGGTTGGCTAATATAGTCCCCGTTAAAAAGAAAAATGAACAAACCCGTATTTGTATCGATTTTCATGATTTAAATAAGGCCTGTCCAAAAAATGATTTTCCTCTTCCTATCTCTGAATTATTGATAGATTCTACTACAGGTCATGAAGTATTATCATTCATGAATGGTTATTCGAGGTACAATCAAATTCGTATGGCACCAGAAAATGAAGAGGTTACTGCTTTTAGGACACCAAAAGGTATCTTTTGTTATAAAGTAATGTCTTTTGGACTAAAAAATGCCGGTGCGACATACCAACGTGCGATGACAGAGATTTTTACTGATCTCCTCCATGATAAGGTAGAGTGTTATGTTGATGACATTGTGATAAAAACAAAGCATAGAAATGAACATTTATAAGATCTTTCTTTGGTTTTTGAACGCTTAAGAAAACATCAATTAAAGATGAACCCGACAAAATGTGCATTCGGACTCATCAGGAAAATTTTTAGGGTTTGTCGTTCGTAAAGATGGAATTGAGATTGATCCAGCAACGACAAAGGCTATCATTGAGATGCCACAACCACGAAACCTACATGAACTGAAAAGTCTTCAAGGGCGACTTGCATACATTCGACGTTTTATTGCTAATTTAGCCGGCAGGTGCCAATCATTTACAAGACTAATAAAAAAGATGCTTCTTTTGAATGGGATAATGCATGTTAAAATGCTTTTGAAAGTATAAAAAAAATATTTGACGTACCCACCTGTGCTAGGAGTCCCCATTAAAGGGTGACCTCTAGTATTATATACGGCCGCATTACCCATGTCTTTGGGGGCGTTATTGGCCCATGTTAATGATGAGGGAAAGGAAGTTACTTTGTATTATTTGAGCCGTATGATGTTGGGGGCAGAACAGAACTATCCGGGTATGGAAAAAATATGTTTGGCCTTCGTTTTTGCAGCCCAAGAACTTAGACATTATATGTTGGAGCATACTATTCACTTGGTATCTCGGGTAGATCCTCTCAAATATATTCTTGGAAAATTAGTTTTATCAGGTCACTTAGCAAAATGGGCAATGTTTTTGACTCAATTTGATATTGTCTATGTACCTCAAAAGACTGTTAAAGGGCAGACTTTAGCAGATTTTCTAGCCGTTCATGCTTTACCAAGAGAAAAAGAGATTGAAGATGATATTCCCGATGATGAAGTTATGACTACCTTCATAGCCCCTTCATGGGTCATGTATTTTGATGGAGCCAGTCGAGGAACGGGGACAGGAGCTGGAGTTGTATTTGTTACTCCTAAAGGAGAATCTCTACCATACTCTTTTACATTGACTTCAGCATCATCTAATAATGAAGCTGAGTATGAGGCTCTTGTCATTGGTCTCAAATTAGCATTAGACTTACATATTGATCCATTGGTAGTCTATAGTGATTCACAACTTGTTATACATCAACTGAATGGAAAATATGCTGTCAAAAAGAAGGAATTGATACCATATTTTCTAAAGGTCAGGAGTTGATCCATCAATTTCAAGAAATTCAAATTGAACATGTCCCCCGATCTTATAATCATAGAGCGGATGCTCTAGCAAGCCTTGCGGCTTCATTGGTTATTTCTCCGAACACTACCCTCCAAATAAATGTTGAAACGAGGCGGGTACTATCATTGATACTTGAAGAGTCACCACAAGAGACATTAACATCCTCGGCTATTTCGGCTTACATTGAAGAGGAAACAAATTGGCGAAGACCCTTACTAGATTATCTCAACCATGGAATTCTTCCTGCAGATAATCACCAGAGATAACAAATAAAGAAGCGTGTTATACATTATACTTGCATTGAGGGGATCCTCTTTAGGTGACCTTTTGATGGTATGCTTCTTCGATGTTTATATGAAAATGAAGCTATGAATGCTTTGAAAGAAGTACATGCTGGGATATGTGAAGCTCATCAATCGGGACAAAGGTTTTACCATCAACTCAAACATCTAGGATATTACTGGCCTGCAATGGCTCGAGATGCAATGCAATTTGCTAAGAGATGTCATGTTTGTCAAATTCATGCAGATTTTATACATCAACCCCTAGAACCATTCCATACAACTAATGTATCTTAGTCTTTTAATGCATGGGGATGGACATCGTAGGCCCTATTCATCCTTCATCATCCAAAGGACATAGCTATATCTTGGCTGCAACTGACTATTTTTCTAAGTGGGCAGAAGCTACCCCTCTAAAAGAGACACGAGGTGTAGATGTGGTCAATTTTGTTCGTACTCATTTAATATATCGATTTGACATACCAGCTAGAATTATATCTGACAATGGAACTCCATTAAAAAATCAAGATATGCAGACTTTGTGCAAAATTTCATATTAAACATTACTTTTCATCAGCCTATAATGCAGCAGCCAATGGTCAAGCTGAGGCATTCAATAAGACATTATGCAAATTACTGAAGAAAGTGGTCTCCCAATAAACGAGAATGGCATGAGCGGCTTATGGAGAGTTTATAGGCATATCGTACTACTATTTGAACACCTACAGGCTCAACACCTTATGCATTGTCTTAGAAGGTGAGGCCGTACTACCACTTGAAGTGCAGATCCAATCTTATAGAGTTGCAATCCATGAAGGACTTTCAGAGGATGAAGCACTAAAGGCACGACTAGAAGAATTGGATGGTTTAGAGGATAAGCGCTTAAGAGCAAAATAAATTTTGGAGATATATCAAGCTCGTATTTCACGAGCTTTTGATAAAAAAGTTCATCATAGATCCTTCAAGGTTGGCGATTTAGTATTGGCTGTTGTTCATCCTATGATTATCACAAGGCGAACAAAAAGTACATTTGAGCCAAAATGGGAAGGCCCTTTCATAGTACAAGAGGTTTATTCAAACAGGGCCTATAAAGTAATTTCACCTAATGGAGAGTACTCTCCTCCTCTAATAAATGTAAAATTTCTAAAACGATATTATGCCTAAAGAGACATAACACTCCAAACTTTTACGAATATAAACTATAAGACACTCCAAAATTTTACGAGTATAAACTGTAAGACACTCCAAACTTGTACGAGAATAAACTATAAGACACTCCAAACTTGTACGAGTATAAACTATAAGACACTCCAACTTTTAAGAGTATAAACTGAAAGAAACTCTAAGCTCTAAGAGTATAAACTATGAGTAAAGCTATCAGGTAGGCATGGTCTACACAAGGTTAAAAAAAACTATTCTCTTTCTACATTAATATATATATATATATATATATATATATATATACACATTTTCTGACCCTCCTTTGGTATTTCAGTGATAACTTTTTACAGAAAACTTCAATTCAAGTAAAGTAATGTTTATACAAAACTAGACTCAAAATATGATCTATCATTTCAGACGAGAGGTCATTTGGAGCCTTCTGGACAAAGTTATAGCCAAAACAAATGCAAACTTATGTGCAGTCTAGGGCAAGCCGAAAATACAGATTGAAATCAATGCTCTTGCATCATCTCATTTTAGAAGGAAAAAAAAGTCTTTAACAGCCTCCAAACTCTAAGAGGATAAACTATGAGAAAGTTTGATGCCATACAAGCTTGTCCATCAAAGTTCATTGAAAAAAAAATTTTCTTGTGTATTCAATGATGACTTCATCTTTCTTAAGAGATGGTTGTAACAATTGCAAGTATGAAATATTTAAATATCTATTTGCTATGCAATAAAATGTCTAATCTCTAATATAATAAATGAAGTTTATTTAAAAAAATCATCTCTTAAAAGACATTACATAGGCTAGAAGAGTTTTAAAGCCGGTTGAACATGCTTCGTACTCAGCCTTGAAATGTTGTATATTAGGAGAACTTTGTTGTGCCCGATGAAGCGATTGTATGAAATTTTCTTGTTTGTCCAAAGCCTTCTTCAAACGTACTTCCACTATGTCAATTGCTTTTAATTCAGTTTCAGCCAACTCAATCTTCTTTTCTATATTCTGAACCTTTTTTCTCCATTGTACAGTCTTTTGATTCAGATCATCCTTGCATGATTGATTATTATTAAGAGCAACTTTATGAGCAATCAATGACTGTTCTACATAAGAGATAGGATTTTCTAATGATTTTAAAAATTCTAAAGAAGATGCCCCGTCAATATGTTCAGACTTAAAAATTAGCTCTTGTTGGATCGCATGATACTTTGTGGCAACTACAATAATCTTCTCAAATGCTTTCCTTAACTTACCACTTGAGTTACCACGGGCTCCATACAATGCAATTTTGTTCTCTATTAGTTTAATAAAGCCTTCAAAGTCTTGCTCTAAAAGGGCCAAATGTTTCTGTTCACAAAATTCTTTCACAAAAATGGGTAGTAGTACATCGACAACCGAGCTTACAGAAGGGTCAACCGGTCCTTCATCACTTATATCATCACTATTATCAATTATGGGTGTTGGAGGGCCTCATCAGATTGTTTTTTTATCAACCTTCCCCAAAGGGACAAGAATAGAGCAGTCTTGACATTGTAATTCTAAGATCTCGTCTTTGCTCTTAATATGATAAATCCCAGGCATGAGAGGCTGAACTTTAGCAGATGAAGATACAAAACATAGAACTTGATCTTTGCATTCTTCAAAAAAGACTTGAATAGCTTGCTCAACTGAACTAAAACTTCCACTCGCCTCGCTGTTCATTTGGGGAACAACAATAATTTGGTTCTGTTGTATTGAAGTATTTTGTTTCGATATATCTTCATGACTTGAAAGGTTATCATTTGTTTTAGGCCGAGTCTCATCTTCATCGGAAGAGTTACCAGAAGAAGCAGGTTCCTTATAATCTTTACAATTATCAAGGTTCTTGGTAGAGGATGCATTTTTATCATGTACCTATAAAAATCCTTATGAGTACACATTAAAAAAAAGTCATATGTACAAACTATCACGAAAATACAAGTACCTTGTGTAGTGATGGAGACCTTTGAGGTGCAACTGAAGCGGGTAAATTATGATCATCATCACCTTCTAAATTTACAATCATGTCATTAGCACTGACACTTTTATTTCTCATTGGTGAAATGGAAGTAGCTTTCAATACAAGATCAGAAGAAATTCGTTGCTTTTTCTTAGGATCGTCAACAAAAGAGCATTTTCGCTTGACGATTTGGGTAGACTCTGCTGATGACTAAGAAAAAAAGGCGAGCTTTGACATATATCAAAAGTATTAATTTAAAATTTAATTATACCTCATTTTGCTCAGAACAAAGGGTATATAACTTCTTTACTTCTTCAGCAAAAAAGTTATAATATCCCTCTTGATACCAAATAACATAACCATTAAGGGTCTTCCCTATGCGACCATCAGAAAGAATGATGAAATGCTTGTCGGTCCCTAATGGAAAGAAAAATCTCCAATAGCAGTACATCATGCGTAAGGATGTTTCAATTATTCAATATGTGTGCATGATAAACTAGGATCAGGAACTCCTTGATCATAACCAAATTGACGGGCAAACATATGAGGATTATATGGTTCAGTAAAGAGCCTCTTTCCCATCCTAAGAGGAAGGATACATTGGCGAATTGAAAGAAAATTTAAAAAATGAGAACTTGATATCTTTTGCTTCGATATATCCACAAAGGAAATGGGGTTGGAAGAATGTGAAAGTGGATAAGGTCTCCATTTAAGTTTCTCATCATCTCCTTCATGTAAAAAGTTCCTAGCCTCTTTAGCAGAATAAGGGGACCCTGAAGTTTCTACTCCTGAAATTTGCAGCAATAATAGAGTATCTAATCTATGATTTGAAGAAAGAAACTGCCTTTCAATGTCATCTTCAGGTAGCCGATCATACAAATTAGGAAAATATTAGG
>BQKN01065487.1:0-17873 GCA_022839385.1 Asparagus kiusianus
AGACCCACGCAAGCAAGGACCGATAAACGGGACTTGTGTTTATTTTCAAGAGAGTTGTAATCTTTATTTCTTTGTTATTTGATTCGTTGTAACGACTGAAGTTCTAATGAAATCAATGATGAATGCAACTTTTCCTGAAAACAACGCGTGTTAGGCGCTGACTTATCCCTTCTTAGGCTTCGGGATAAAATTCCCCATGCGTGTGACGCATGGATTTTGGAGTTGGAGGGTGATGTCTTCTCTTGGGGCAAAGACGAACCCAAAATAGGAGAGGAATAATTTTATATTCTATTTCTAGTTGCTAAGGAAACTCGAAGTGGGATCTCCACCCTAAGAATCCGGAAAAATGAAACTAGGAGTGGGATCTCTACTCCAAGAATCAGAAAGATTTGGATAATCCTAACTGTCGGAAGGTTTGATTACCGAACTAAAGGTGAATTCCTTATTTATCGAGAGTGAATTGTGGTTTTGGCCCTAACTGTAGGAAGGTTTGACCAAGCGGGAGTTTAAGTTGACCCTAACTGTAGGAAGGTTTGATCATTCGATTTGTAAGTGGACCTCTTGTTCATTGGAGGAATCGAGAGGGGACTTTGGTTGTGGCCCTAATTGTAGGAAGGTTTGACCAAGTGGGAGTAGGAGTACAAATCACAATGGGAGTGTTGACTTGTATAAGTCACTAAGAGGGGGTTCCTAGTGTTAAGTGATAAATACTTAACATGGAGGGGTTTAAGTATTATGTCCAGACTCTAACAATGGGAGTGTTGAGTGCACAGACGTAACGGGAGTTTGAGTGGATTCAACCGAAAGGAATTTTGATGGTCCCACCGTCAATTAGTCTGATCGGTGGGGGATTTTGTGGTGGAAGACTGTGAGTTGTCAAACACCAATGGGAATTTTGTGAGGGAAGATTAATCCAACAAAATGATCGAATCTCGTCTCAGCAAAAGAGTGTTCGAAAATCAAAGTGGACGTTTAGTGTTTATCACTTTGTTTGTAATGATCAGGTTATCACTACGAAAATTACATATAGTATTCTTCCGAGAACTTCACGTTACATGAATCATCCACCCCCAGCTTCTTCGCGAAACTGGGTTTATCATTGCATTCGGTTGCATGATCGGTGAGCCCTTCCCGTCGAACGGCGTGAAGTTGATCATGTTGAACTTTGCCGGATACGGAATCGAATCCCACTTTCTTGGGTAGGGAGAAAGAATACCGGTCCTTTTTATCCCCTGAGTAGACATCAACGCGTTGATTTTGCTCTCGAGGTCCCTTATTTTCTCGTCCTCGTCTGTATCAAATCTTGGACGATTCCTGAGAGGAATAACTAGGCCACTCCCAGTATTGTCATCTTCGGTGGGACCACCCCCAGTATTGTTATCTTCGGTGGGACCACCCCTAGTGTTCTGGTCAAAGGGAGGGTTCTCAGCATTGAGACGTTCATCCACCTCTGAATCGTTACCTACTTGGTTAGCAAGGTTGCGACGGCTGGATTCACCGAATTGATTGGACATGACCCGAATTTGTTGATCATGCTCTTCCCTTATTCACATCATGGTCATTTCCATTTCGAACTTGAAGTTCTCTTTTTGTTTGGCCAATGCATCCTTAACCATTTTGGCCACTTCCTTTGTGTTAATTATAAACACTTCGCGGGATTATCATGGACTGGATACCGTTTTATCAGAAATGACTATAGAGTTGACATCTGACGCTTCATTATCCGAGGATAATCCTTGATTCATCCTCTGATAGTCCCTTTGTCTAATGGTTCCCGACCGTAACCGAGTTGTATGTTAGGATATGTCTGAAAAATGATGAGGACTGAAGCTTCGCGTTGACTTCTCCTTATTAGCCATATTAACTGTGACTTCTAGAAGTTCGTCATCTTGTGTAGCTGGTCTTTTTCTACGGAAATGCTTTGGCTTGGTCCTGGGTATTCTGGGGGAGATCCTTTTAAATACCGAGACCCTCTGTGGAGCAGTCTTGGGGTAGCTACACGCTGATAATACTGCCCTGATAATTTTGGTACACGAACAGTGAGAGTCCGCTTCCCGGGTACTTCTCTTTTGAGATTTATTCGTACCCCTAGCCCGATAGTACAACTTATCGACGTTACGGTCAGAGCAACCTATCGGCTGTTTACATGAATTCTCAGGTATAATGCATTCCCTTGTCTGACGCATTTTCCTCTGAGTAAGCATCGCCTTGTTGGCGTCTGCAGGAGTCACACGTTTGGAATCACACCTTTGTGAGGGTGAAACCTTAACGGGCTCCTGGTTTTCTGCACATACCCCCAAGTAGACTGTTGCAGAAATCAACTTGTTAGGAGGTCGCGTACGACCCCCAGTCTGGATGTTTGCTCGGGGTTCCTTCAATGGTCCCAGACGTTCCTTAACAGGCGCTTTGCCTCGATCTTCGGGTCGAGAACTTAGGCGATCCTTCAGAGGAGTCCTGAACTTGGGGAAATCCACGCTACGGTGGGGCTTTACCGGAGGTTCGGGATCTGAAGTTGACAAAAACTTAATGATAGTTCAATTTGTTTTTGCCTTAGGCGCTGATTTGGGTTTTGGCATCCCAACTTGTTTTGATCTCGGCGATCTCTTAACTGCCTCTTCCTTTTGCATTTCCTGTGCTTTTCGCACAAGAGTATAGCGGGTTCGTTTGACATGAATCCATTCGTTAACCGAAGGTCAGGAGGAGGATCCCGATGCTGGTCGTGGCGATAGATTAGCCACTTGGCGCTTTTTGAACTCCAGATCTGCTTGGTAACGGAGTCCATCCACCTGATCCAAAGCTTTGGCGAATTGGCGCGTGAGGTGTTGGCGTTTCCTTTGACGTGCTCTCTTTAATAGAGTTGGTGCGCCTTCAACAGTCGGCTCCTTGATCGTGAAGGAGTTCAGATCTGCAGATCTGGTCTCATTGGATGCCGGTGAATCGTTGCAAGGTGCAACTATAGCAGCGACGACGGGGAGATCGACTTCTTGGGTCTTCAGATCTGGAGACCGGCGGATCTTATGGGAGGAGGAGATCTTCCTACGCTTATGAGGAGGAGCAGATCTGGAGGAGGAGGAGGAAATATATTCCTCGAATTTCTGCTGGTCGAATTCGTATTCGACCTCTTCCAGCATCGGAATCTTGATCATCGGCTGCGGCACGACAGCTTCGGTAGCGAAGCTGTTGGCTTCCACTGTGGTCGCCAGCTTGTTTGCGGAGAAAATTAATTGTTTCATTGCGGGATTTATTACAAACTTCAGACGTTTACAACAAAAACAAAAATTAGTCTTTTTATAAGACCTTTACACAATGAAAACAAAACAAAAGTATAATTCTCTTCAAACAGCGCAGAGGTTGTTTATCGGTCTTCTGCTTGCGTAGGATCTTGGCCTGTGACGGGGATGTTGATATCCTTGGACCATCGTCGATCAGATCTGATTGCTAAAAAATTGGGCAGAGCTTCGTTGATTCGTGAAGGAATCAAGAAACTATAGCGCTTATCTCGGCAACAGCGACATAATTGCTCTTCTTAAGATCACCACAACGGGGTAATCTTAAGGGACGAACACGAGAACTGCAGATCTGATGAGCTCCTCTTCTTTATGCCGATGAACTCGATCTGATCTCTCCTCCTCCTCTGTGAAATTCATACACCTTCAGTCTTCAGTCCGGCAGGGCTTCGCCAATGCTCGAGAATTCCAGATCCGAAAAAATAAGGGCATTGGGGTTGTATTTATATGCTCCGGGGAATCCAGGCGGTTAAAACTGCATAACAGCAAAAAAACCACTTTTTAGGGCTACGGACACCCTCGGGCATCTTGGCGAGGCCGAGACACCCTAGGGTGTCTCGGCCACCCCGAGACACCTTAGGGTGTCTCAGTTGGGCCGAGACACCTCGGGGTGTCTTAGCTTAAGCTGAGACTACCGTTTTACACTCTGTTTTTGCATTCGTCGTATTTTCCTCATCCAAACTCGGATTTACGTGATTCAGGATGCGTTGGAAAACCGACGATAAGATCTACAGGCTCCCATGATTAAATCATACATGGAATAACTGAGAAATGGGGGTGTTCCGCCTTTTGTAAACGACATGGGGCTCCCTATCTATTTTCATTTCCGTTATTCCGAAGTTCCGTTACTTCGTCTGACCCGTCGACTCAATTCATGTATATGTCATTGTCGATTAAGCTTCTGTGACTCGGATAGCGACGTTCATCGTCTTCTCTCTGTCTCGAGCTGTGTGCGGGGACATATAGGTAATTTTTGACGCCGACAGTTGGTGCATGTAATTCGCGTATATTTGACACGCGTGGCATCGTCGGGTGTAGTCGACTGCGTCCTTGACCATGGTTGGCCAATAATATCTCATTCTTCTGAGTCGATCGCAAAGCTTGGCACCGGGTTGATGTGCACCATAGGTTCCGTCGTGCACTTCTTTGAGAGCCTCTTTCACTCTTTGGTCGAGAGGCATCGGAGTAACAAACCATCGTATGCGCGACGATACAGTGTTTGGGTCGTCGTGTTATAATAAAATCTCAGCACCCTTTATCGGACCGAGTCTCTTTCTTTTATGTCTTATGGTAAAATACCATGCACGACGTAGTCGATAATGAGGAATCACTAATCTTGAGGCTCAAGTTCAATTCTGGCCATGTGCGCCTCCTTGATGTCCAAGGTGCAGTCTGGTACGAAAAGTTGGTGAGTTCTGACAATGACCCATTGTTCTGTGTTAGGAGCTATGCCAGAGATACCGCTAATACTGCCAGTGCATCTACGTATGCGTTTTGGAGACCCGGAATGTATTCAATGAAGAATTCTTCGAACAAACTTGCCATCTCGATGGCTGCCTTGTGGTACGGTATCAGGTCTTGGTTCCTGACTTTGTACTCTCCTCGAATTTGGTTGACTATCAGTTAAGAATCACCAAAAACTTTGAGATATTTGACCCCCAGCTCTTTGGCAAAACTAGACCCAATGAGCAGCGCGTTGTATTCGGCTATGTTGTTGGAAAATGGTTCGGTGAGTGAATAGGCTCGAGGAATCACATGCTTCTCTGGAGAAACTAAAAAAACTCCAACTCCCGAGGAAATTTTAGAACATCCAGGAGCACTTGTCACATTGGTTGCTCGGGAAGCGCCATCGAAGTATAATTGCCACACCTATTGATGAGAGGTAATGTTAACTTCGTGGGTTTCATCCAGCAAATCTTCATATAAATTCGGCTGCATCTGTTGTAGGGTTAGCTGCCAAAAGATCACAAATCGCTTGACCCTTAACCGACTTCTGTTATTTGAAGTGCAGGTCGTATTGGGACAAGAGTAGGGTCCATTTTGCTAGTCGCTAATTCATAAAAGCTGGTTGCGTCATGAATACCCGGAATGGGTTAACAATGGAAATGACATAGATTGTCTGTCCAATGAGGTAATGCCGCATCTTTTGGATAGCGAATACCAAAGCGATATTGTAACGCTCCAAGGTTCACACAAGGCTACAGTCTAAGGTGAAACCCAAATTGTCAAACCTGCCAAGCACCAAACCATGCTACGACATGTTCCACCATCACAGTCACTATCTCTCTAGTGGAAACAACAAATAGGTGAATGTACAAAACAGGTAAATAATAGAAGTAGTACAAAATCAGATATGCACAGAAGAAGTATATTAACAAATGAGCCCAACTAAAATAGAATGAAAATATCTCTGAGTTTGAAATACATCTCAACACAATGAGTCAAATGAAATCTCACTAAGGCACTCAACCTCTAAAAAATGAATACAACTCTAAAATCTGAACAATGAACATAACTATATAGTGGAGCTTCAACTGCTAAAACTATGCGACGACGACTATGGTAGAACTCCGTCATCCTGTGACTCTTCGAAACTCTGATCTGCCTAAAAGATACAATTTAAATAAAAGAACGACAACAAGAGCGTCAGAGCGCTACAGCAAGATCACCTCCATCCGCCCCCAGGGGAATGGCTGCTAGATAAAGTAGAGGCTCTATCTATTAAGCATAGTCTACCTATATCATTTTTCCTGTATCTAATGAAGTTAATATTTAGACACCTACAAGACGAGACGTAGTACGTCGAGCGAAATAATCCAAATAAGGAAACCCTCATATATATACAATATGTCTCAAATTGTAGATCCATAAATACAAATTCCAACTCTATGAATGAAAACAACACTCAAAAGAAAATACGCCAAGCCTAAATCATTTAGGACCAATATCACAATCTCAAACTACATTCTCAAGTAGTTGGTGTAATTATAAGAGAAAATCATCCAACTCAAAAAAATCACCATAGGCCATATCTTGTATGCTACGAACAAAGAATGTACCCTACTCATGGGTAATCTAACATAGGAGTAACTATAACTGATAATACATATATGTGTGCATCTCTTTATGCAATAGCGATACTTTTGTAATATTTTCACTCAATCGCTCTGCGGCAATAGGTTTTATCTCCCTATCCCGGATACATGGAATGACGATACTTTTATAAATTCTTACTCAATCACCTTACGAAAATAGGTTTTATTATCTCCCTATTCCGGATATATGTAATAACGATACTATTGTAATACTCTTACTCAATCGTTCTGTGGTAATAGGTTTTATCTTCCTATTTCCGGATACGTGAAAGATCAAATACTAGTCATGTGTATTTATAAATTTTAACTTGTGACAAAAGTGTGTTAATTTAACACAAACTAAACATAAGTGCACATATCTCGGTGTGCGTGTCCACATCTGAAGTTCATCATCATCCCAGATGTTTAACAAGTCATAAATATTATAATACAACAGTACAAGGTCGAGAGACTCGCTCAAAGATCAAAACAACCGAACAAAACATGCATAGGCTCAAAAGAGGTTGGTGGTCGACCGCAATTATGCGGCGGTCGACCGTTATGCGGCGGTCGACCACGATAGGTTTTCAGGGTTTCCCAAGCTACTGCTTAGCACACGCTCGACCACCATTTAGGCGTGGTCGACCGTGAACAGATTTTCCAGACTATGCAGGTTTTTGCACTGTGTTGTATTCATGTCGATTTTTATGATCTAAACTAGTTTAAAATATGTGAAACTTGCATGAAAACATGATAACAGCAGATACATACTTCTAGAAACAATCTCAACATATATAGCACGAATATTTGTAACAAGAAACATGCTTAACCCTTAAACTTTCATAAAACATAAAACAAACTCTTGTGTTAATCAAATTAGGGTTTTTCCAGCCTAATTACTCAAATTCTTCTATCTAAAGCATGGACTCTTAACATATTAAATATAAGCATGATTGCCAAACAACTTAGAAAAGATATACATTCATTAAATCATATTTTTAACACTTAGGTATCACAAACGTAGGGTTTTCTCATCTTTAATCCACATGCAAACTCAATTAAAAGTCAAATTAGGGTTTAAACATGATTAGCACATGATTAAGAAGATAAAAACGAATTTAAAAGCAACCCTAATGATCATGATCATATTTCTATTATAAACAGTAAGAAAAGCATATAGATCTAACATTTGTTTAAGATCTAACAACAAAAATCTAATCTTTTTTCATATTAGATTAAGATCTAAGCATGTAAACACAAATTAAACTTCTAAACTAGTTATTTAACTATGGGGATGGGTTTGGATGTAAGTGATCTTGCCTTAATCTCATGTGCAAGCCTCTGAAACAATCAGCAAGTAAACCATGAGCATGAACAACCCGTTCTACCTCGCTACACGTCGATGATCTCACCCTCGTGCCGGTGTTTTGCTTCACAAAGCTCTCCAAACTCATAAGAAAAAGATCTAGGGTTTTTGAGGAGAGAGGGTGGCACTAGGGTTCATAGATATGATAAAAGAAAAGAATTTTCGTGAAAAACACAGGTATTTATAGAGTCAAACCCAAAACAAACATGTTTGACTCGAACCAGGAAACCTAGTCTGACTAGGAAAATAACCTTCTGTATTTTGACTGTAACTTTCTCATCCGACCTCAGAATGAGGTGACTCAAGATTTGTTGGAAAGTTATTGAAGAGACCTACAACTTTGGTCTTTTACACATTTTCATATTCTGACTGTATCAGTGTGTAAAATATAAAAACTCTCAATTGGTTATTACTCCCAGATTTTTACTCTTTTGGCCTTTGTGCATGTTTTATGCATTTTCATACATATTTTTAGAAATATACATTAATTTGATCTCAAATCAATTCTTATCATATTCAAATATCAGAATATGTTATTTTTCACCATATAACATATTTATCATTATTTATCATAAAATATTCAAATTTACGGGGTTTTACAGATATATTCCTTCTCGATCATTGGATATCGAGATTTAGCACCAACCAAAGTTTGACTTAAGTAATAGATAGCTGTTCATGACCGTTGTCATCATCTTGTGTAAGCAAAACACTTATCGAGTGGTTCATCGCCTTAATATAAATCAAGAACGGTTTACCCGACTTCGGTGCTACGAGGACTGGAGGATTCGCCAGATATGCTTTGATATCTTCAAATGCTTTCTGACAAGCATCATCCCAAATAAAAGACACACTCTTCTTTGTTAGCTTAGAAAATGATTGGCATTTTTCGGAGAGGTTGGAAATAAACCGTCGGATATAGGCTAGTCATCCTTACAATCCTTGGAGTTCCTTGAGGTTTCTCGGGGGTTGCAATTCGTGTATCGCTTTCACCTTATCAGGATCAATGCGGATACCCTTCATGGTGACAACAAATCCCAGGAACTTACCGCTGGACATTCTAAGGAAAGACTTGGTGGGATTCATTTTTAACTGGTGAGTCCACATGAGCTCGAACATCATGCTCAAATCTTTGACATGGTCGTCTTTATTACGGCTTTTCATGACCAAGTCATCAACATAACATTCAACGGTCTTCCGAATGTGTTCCTAGAAAATCTTTGACATTGCTCGTTGATAGGTGGCTCCTGCGTTCTTCAATCCAAAAGGTATGACTGTATAGCAGAAGACACCAAGAGGTGTCCTGAATACGATATGCTTCACGTATTCCGGGTGCATTTTGATTTGATTATAACCTGAGAACCCATCCATGAAGGACATCCTCTCGAACCCGCATGTATTATCGATAATGACGTCTGTGATTAGAAGAGGAAAATTGTCCTTTGGGCAAGCAGTATTCAGGTCTCTAAAGTCGATACAGATCCTGATTTTCCCATTTTTGAAGGACCGGTATGATATTTGCCAGTTGATGGAACAAAAACATGTACCAAAAGTTACAAGTGCACAACCAATCAAGTTATAGTATGAAAAGTTATCAATCCCACGAGGAAGGTGTTTGCAAGAAATAATTAGATTCGGTTCTTATGTTGTGTGCGACAATTAGGAGGGGTTAGAAACAAATAAATTAAAAGGAAGAGTTTGTTTGTTTGGAGGGTTGATTGTGAATATATTTATGTGCAAAAATAAAATAAAACCTTGAATGGAAATAAATCAAGAAACAAATAAAAGAAAAATCAAGAATAAAAAAAATTTAAGAAAGTAAAGATGAAGGATTCAATTAAAGATATGAGGAATCTAGAATTAAATCCACTAGCTAATCTTAATTATAAGTTATGAACATCCCATTTTTTTATCTCTTTTTACTCTAGATTTATTAAGCATAGATTATCAAACCATTCAAGGGAAGTATAACCTGTCAAATTATCATCTAAGAAAAATCATCATTCATAAAAAGAACAACCACAAGATAGTAATTCTAGAATTCATAAGCATAACCTATCAAACCACTAAAGATAAGTATAGATTATTAAATTCTTCTTCTACCAATTAGTTCTCTAGTTGATTATCCTAAACATGATATTTTAAGCATAAGAGGATGATTCACAAATTATAAGAGAAATAAAATTAGTTTCATACAATTCTAGGATTCCTACACGAATTAGTTCCACATTGAATAAAATAAAAATAAATTAATTACATAAAATAAAAGAAGAATAAATAAAAGAAAAATATATACTATGGAAATAGAAAGCAAGAATTAGTTACAAGAAAGGAAAATTCTATACTAACAAAGAAAAGGAAAATAAAGAAAGGAAAAATAAAGAAAAGAAAATTACAAGGAAATAAATCTAAGCTATAAATTAAAATGCAAGACAAGAATTAAATCTAAGCTACGAAAGGAAATACAAAAGAAAGTGAAAATAAAGAAAATAAAATCTCCACAATTATTTCCATTAACAAAGAGAAAAATATTTGTGAAGGGTGAGAAAAGATTGTATTAAATGTAAAAAGAATTACAAATTACAATTTACTAGTTGAGGGTTTTCTCAATCAAGATTAACTCCCCTACAAAATTTTCCACACCCTCAACCTCTCATACTCTCCTCTATTTATACACCAAAATATCCAATCCTTATCGTTAAAATATAATATTTCAACCCATACTACACTCATACCACAATCCAAAAACTCATACTATATCCTATCCACAATCTAAAAAACCATACGATATCTTATCCACAATCAAAAAACTCATACACATGCCTATCCACAATCCATAAGGGCTTTTGGCTTCATTTATTGGTTGTTTCCTCTTTGGGCTTTTGCTTCATGAGCTTCATTTTCCTCTTTTCTTCAATTCTTCATTTTCCTCTTTGGGCTTTTGCTTCATGGGCTTCTTTGGCTTGTGATCTTTGGGCTTCTAAAATGCTAAAAAATAGAGAAGAGAGAATTTGAGGATTTTTACATTTAATAATATTTATTTATGTTTTTATTCATTTATGTGCAAACTAAGCTAAAATGCTGATATTAGCATATTTATTTCTTGAAATAATTAGATAAGGAGGGTGTAAAATGTTATAAAATATGTTAATCACCAGCCAATCGGGATGTTGCTCTTCCCTAATAAAACCCGAGTCGATTAGATTTTTAACCTCCGAATTGATCGCTTCCATAATTTACGAACGAAACCATCTTTGATATTGCTTGATAGGTTTTGCATCCAATTAGATGTTAAGGTGATGGACTGCCACGTTTGGATCAAGTCCTGACATATCTTTGTAATTCCAAGCAAAAACGTCTATGTATTCCCTGATGAGAGCAATCAATTCTTCCTTCTCGTCTGGTGGAAGACTATCACTAACAAATATGGGCTTCGGATTTGCTTCGTCGCCCATGTTCACCTGAATCACTTTGTCTTCAGTGGGCGGTTCCCTTTGCTCGAACCGGTCCCCATACTGAATATTCAGGTGATGGATCCATGGGTCTTCCCAAATTGGCAGTTGATCGTCTTCCTCGATTGTGGCGGGATCAACCGTGACCATATTCGACATCAGGCTTTTGAATATTTCTCCAAGACTGATGTCGGAATCCTAATTGGAAGAATCGGATGAGTATCCGTCCTTATTCGCTAGTTGATCGATGACCTGCCAGCAACATTCGTCATCGGATGAAGAGGTATAGCACAGGTCCCTTTTATGGCTATAATAATGGTCGGGTTTTCCTTTCGGTACATAGGCTAGTTGAGGTGGAACTCGTGGGCTTCGACCAAAACAAAGACCTCCTTCGAGTACAACATTATATCCCCATTTCTTCATGAAGTTACGTGATTGTTGACTGTATCTGAATAAATGAGGCCTAGGTCTCTCCTCATCACTATTTTCCTTTGAAAAGAGATCTGATGGTGGAGATACTTTTCCTTTGCCAAAAACTAACTCTTTTTCACCCCCTGCCTTAGCCGGAATGTCAAGGGTCGTTCTAAATGAGTCTTGGATATGCTTTTTTGTCATGCAAAATGATCGAAGCGGCATGTGTATGTCGAAATTATCATACAGTCCCTGCATTACATTATTAAGACAAGGCAGATACTCTAAATCGTCATTTATTGCTTCTTCAGTAAGTTTCCAATTACAACTACCATCTGATGATTCACCATCGTCAAGACTAATTACAAAGGGCACAATGTCTTTTAATACAAAACCTCCATTGTAATCAAGTCTAGTTTCAGTATCAGCTTCTTCTCCGCTGTCCGCGCCTTGGGCCGATGATCAGTATCGGATTCAGCACTGTAAAGAAGGGAGTTAGTAAAATAGTTTTCTAGCCCTTTAAATGGTTGCTTATCCGCGACCACCATCTTGACTTCATTATTGATGTTTACATATTTTAGATACTGGTGGATGATAATCACATTTTATTACAGTTTTATACCCTCATTATCTATTTTATATGAATAAATATACCACTAATAATTGCTTTTATTTTTAATTACAGGTTAATGAAGAATAAATCCCAAAAATCTCATCTCTCAACAAAGGCCCTTGACTAAATGAAGAAATAAGAGAAATTCAAGAAGCCAAAGTGAAATATTTGAATTTTAAAAGGCCCAAAGCCCATAAAAAAATGATTACACCAAAGAGTTGGAATGAACTTGAATGCAAAGAGTTGGAATGAAATGGACTTGGATGCAAAGATTACAAGACCAACTTTGCTGCAGAGTTTGGAAGTTTCAAAATCAAATTGGACCGGAGTTGCTTTGGAGTAATGTTTGTGTGGGCCGGATTTGTTTTAATCACATGAATTGGCTTTTAAACATGAGTGGGCCGGATTTGCTTTGTCTTTTAATCACATGAATGGGCTTGTAACATGGATAGGCCGGAGACTTTTATTTGAAAATAAAATGAATCATGGGTGGTTGCTGCAGTTGGAGGCCGGTTTTGGAGCTTTGATTTTCTCCATTGGACTTGAGGTGGAGTTGGAAATTAATCACATGGACCGGACCTTGAGGTGCTGCAGACTGATTTTAATCAAATGGTTGGGCTTGCTGCAGATTGAATTTTAATCACATGGGCCGGACTTGAGATTGTTTTTTTTTAAATCAACTAAGCCTCTTATGTTGGGCTAGAGAAGAACAAAAAGCAAATTCAAAGGTGAAAATTGTTGCTTGGAGAGGAGGGCTACTCTTAATTGAGAAGGCCTTCCAAAAATTATAACTTTAGTTGCAATTAATAATAATAATTTTTCCTCTTTAAATTGTTCTTTCTCCTCTTTGTTGAATGATGAGGATGGAGATGAAGAGCAAATTGAAGGTTTGCATTTCTTTTCTCTTTTATTTCTTTTTAGTAATTTCTTTATTATTGGTTATTAGTTAGATTTAAAATTATGCTTGTAGTGTAGATTTATTTTCTTGTCTTTTTTATTTCTTTTTGCACTTTAATTTATAGAGTAGATTTATTTTTCTTGCATTTAACTTCTGCAATTTATTTTATAGTTTAGATTTTTATTTTCTTTGTAATTAGATTTATTTCTTATTCATAGTTTAGATTTTTATTTTCTTTTTATTTGTGTAATTAGTTCTTTTTCTTGTTTTTATTTCTTAAAAATGTGAATTTAATTCTTGTAGGAAGTTTAGGATTATATGAAACTAGTCTAATTTCCTTTATATTGTATGAATTATTCTCTTGCACTTAAAATGTTCATGTTTAGGATAATCAACTAGAGAACTAATCGGTAGAAGAAGAATTTGATAATCTATGCTTATCTTAAATGGTTTGATAGGTTATGCTTATGAATTCTAGGATTATTATCATGTTGTTGTTCTTATCATGAATAGTAATTTTGACTTCGATGATAATTTGATAGGTTACACTTTTCTTAAATGGTTTGATAATCTATGCTTAATAAATATAAGTTGAAATATGATAAAAAGAGAATAGTTTGTATTTTGTAATTGAAATTGGTTAGTGGATTATATTCTAGATTTCTTACATCTTTTGAATCCTCCATCTTAACTTTCTTAAATTTTCTTTTCATTCTTGGTTTATTTCTTAATTTTATTCATTCTTCTTTCTTGCCTTGTGATTTTATTTATTCTTTGATTCTTTCTTCTCTAAAATTCAATTTATTATCTCTTGCACATAAATCAAAACAACCACTCATCACAATCACACTTATTCTTTATTCCTAATTGTCATGCACAAAACATAAGAACCATTTCTAATAATCTCTTAAAATCACCTTCCTCGTGGGATCAATATTTTTTATACTACAACTTGATAAATTGTGCACTTGTAATTTTGGTACATAATTATGCCTCATCAGTGGAGGATAGAGGAGACTACAAGATTACTATGAATCCAGAGTCGACCCAATAGCAAGTTATAGGAGGTTTCCGCAACAATCACGTAGCACGTGACCTCGGACCTTAAATCTCCAAGTTGGCATTTTACCTGGATTTCACCCAAGGGTGTAGATCCACTGGTATTGAATCCGTATATAACGGTGCCTGTAGAAGCTAATTTGCTGGCAGGGATTCCGAGACTATACATCAATCGGAGTGGCATGATGCTGACAGCAAAACCCGGATCGACATGGATCCGGTTGACAACGTTGGAGCCGAAGGTGAAGTACAGAGGTCTATCATGCTTCGAATTCCTCACTTGCATGTCATCCTTAGTGAATGTGATGCAAGGGAATTGCTTGGCCGTTAAATTGCACTGGTGAACTAGTGGCTCCGGCTCCTCGGGAACTAGCTTGATTTGAGTGAGAAACACGTCAGAATCAGCCAAAGATTCTTGCAGGGCCTCTTTAGTGTCTTTTGAAAGGCGCAATAACTCGTATAGAGTTATCTTTGCTGGGATGTTAGCTAGCTGAGCCATAACATCGAAATGGTACGATATTCTTAAACTTCCTGGTTTATCTCTTCCAATTGGACGATTGAATCGAGACTGCTTCGGGTTCTGAACCTCCTGGCGCTGGGGTTCTTTCTCCTTTTGATTGTTAGTTGGTTATTGATGGGGTTTCCCTGTAGGTACAGGGGGAGTTGTAACCACCCCTTGTTCAGCCAACGTTTTAGCATTTAGATCAGAGGCTTCGAGGTACTTGTAGAGGCATTCGTTCCCGCCCCTGATAGCAAAGACTTCTTATTCGTCTTCAGAAAGTGATAAGGTAGGGATGCCTTCATTATCTTTCTTAGGGATTGCTGTAGCAGGACAGGAGAATTTGCCCCTACCTTTGGACTTGATCTTAGATGAGGGCCCTACCCATTGTTCATCTTTGAGCAGATCTGGATGGACCCAAAGAATTTTGCCGTTAGGGGATGTGTGTTGCACAAGCCCCTTCTAGCGTTGTCCATGGGGATCATCATTAATGGTTTTCATCTCCATCTTTGATACGAGCTCTGGTTAAAACCATGACCGAGAGATAGAGCCAAAGCTGATAGAAACCGCATTTGTGCCCATCTTCTTTTCCTTAGGCTGTTTTGTGGTGATGATACCGATGTCGATCAAGGCTTGGATCTTATCCTTGAGGGTGTAGCACATCTTAGTGGGATGATGGACCCGTCTGTGAAATGCACAATACTTTGGATCCGTTGCCCTCTTGGCTTCTTCCTCGTTAGTGATTGGAGGCAATTTGACTTTGTTGTTATCCAGGAGGTACTTGAAGATAACGGGAACTTCATCTTCCTTAAAGGAGTATTCCTTCAGGAATTTTGGTTCAGAAGTCTTCTGTTGTCTTTGAGGTCATTGTTGCCACTGAGAGGGTGACTTCTGTGGCATTTGTTGTTGCGGCTGTAGTTGGAATGTCTAATTTGCATCAACTGCATTTGCCAACATCTTCCCCTTACCACGAGGGACAAAGTTTTGCTTTGGAGCATTAGCCGCCGTTGACCTCTTTCAGTCTTCTTCCGCTTAAGGAAGCAATCGACTTGCTCTCCGTGCACCTTTAATTCTTTCCAGGTTTTAGATGGTGCCACACCCATGGCTTCCAACACATCCAAAGAAAGATTATTGTGACATGTTTGGAAAATAAACTCCTCCTTGACAGGGTCTCGGCAATTCATTTCCTTATTCTGAAAGTGCTTGATGAATATATCAACCAACTCTCTATTTTTCTGCTTCTCATCGAACAGAGTCTCGATTGACACTTTAGTATCATCGTCGAAGAAGTTCGTGAGGAACATGCTCTTCATATCGTCCCAACCATTAATGCTCCCCGGCTTGAGACGGTGGTACCACTCGAAGGTGGCTCCACGAAGGGTGCTGACAAATGACCGGACTATCAAAGGTTCGTTGCCAGAGATTACGCCAAGGTGGGATTTAAAATAAATTAGATCATGAGTAGGCGATCCCCTCCTGTCAAATGGTGTAAAGTTAATTAAGTTGAACTTCGCTGAATACGGAATCAATTCCCATTCCCTCGGATATGGACATGGGATACCAGTTTTCTTCACCTCTTGAGCAGACATCAAAGCGTTGACTTTGCTCTCGAGGTCCTTCATCTTCTTGTCTTCGCCCGCACTTTTCTTTGAGGGTTGCTGAGAAGGTTGATAGGATTCCACCGGACCACCCCTAGGGTTATTGTCGTTGGGAGGAGTATCAGTGTTGAAATTTTCTTCTCCTTCCGAGTCGTTGTCTACTTCATTAGCATTATTGCAACGACTGGATTCAGCTTGCTGATTTGAAAAGGATTGAAGTTGTTGGGCATGTAACTCCCTCATGCACTACATGTTCAACTCCATTTCCATCTACATCTCAGCTCTGAGCTCTTCTTTCTACTTAGCTAGAACATTTTCGAGCATCTGAGCTAACTGGTCTGGAGTGATGGTGAATGCCTCCCGAACTCATCCAGTGCTGGACACAGTGGCATCCGAAGCGATAGCAGAGCAAGCGTCTGACGCTTCATCATCTGAGGATAACTCTCTGCTCATTCGTTGATAATCCGTTGGTCTGATAGCTCCGGCTCGCAGCCGAGTTAAACGATGGGATATTACTGGAAAAGGTTCAGAACTAAAACGTCGTGTTGACTTCCCTTTATCGGTCGTATTAATGATAACTTCTGGGAGTTCGTCATCTTGAACGGCAGGTCTTCTCTTGCAAAAACACCTCGGCTTGGGCTTCGACGTTTTAGTCCTTTCAAATACCGAGACCCTTTGTGGAGCGGTCTTGGGGCAGCTACACTCTGATAATACTGCCGTGATAAGCTTAGTACACGGACAGTGAGAATTCGCTTTCCGGGTACTTCTCTTTCGAGTGTTGTTCGTACCCTCAGTCCGATAGTACAACTCATCGATATGATTACCGGAGCAACCTATTGTGTGTTGGCATGATTTCCTAGGTATAACATTGTCGTCCTCCAACGAACACGCTTCGTCTTGGGGATATAGCGCCTTATTAGCATTCTCAAGAGTCACTCATTTGGAACCAGGCCTTCGTGAGTATGGGGCCTCAACGGGCTCTTAGACTTTAACTCATAATTCGAGGCGAGCGTTTATAGGTGGTCTCTCAACATGAGAGGTCCTTGATTTGTTAGGAGGACACACACGACCCCCAGTCTGACGAATCGCCTGGGGTTCATTCATCAGACCCAAGTGCTCTTTAATTGAGGCTTTGCCTCAACCCTCGTGCAAAGAACCGAGATGATCTGTAATCTTTATTTTGAATCAAGACAAGTCCATGCTGTCGTGGAGCTCCACCGGAGGTGTGGGATGTTAGCCTTCTTGTTTTGATGATGTTTAACAAACAATTTACTTCTAATGTTATTTGTCTAGTATTTGTGTTTTCTTATTTATTATAGACAAACAACAAAGTTGGAGGATGGATGGAATAGAGCTTCCACGATCATATCCAAAGGAGGTTGGTGGAATGTCGGTGAAGCTTATACAATTCAAGTTAAAGATCAAGTTCAAGCTTCATCCGCATGTGTACCAAATTGAGCTACAATGAAGATCAAGATCATAGCTTGGGGAATCTAGTTTAGGTTTTATATTATGTGTGTTATATACTCTAAGCTCAATATCTATATACACACAATTATTGGTTTCTTCGTATATATATATATATATATATATATATATATATATATATATATATA
>BQKN01065489.1:0-14639 GCA_022839385.1 Asparagus kiusianus
CCCCGAAAAAGATGTGTGCAGGATAGGGAGCCTCGCTGCCCGTGTGCCAACATCATCAAGGCGGTGCTGTCCGAGTGTTGTTGTGACAGTCCCCCAAAAAGAATCTCGGTGTTCGAGAGACTCTCTAAGCCGAAGCATTTCCACAAGAAGAAATTGCTCCGCCGCGAAGACGAGTATCCGAGAGTGTCGGTTAACATGACCGGCAGGGGAAATTCAACACAACCCTTCAGCATAGAACAGCTCGTCGAGATATCCCGGTGCATGACACGGTTGCGGCCCGGAACCAACAGCCAGAAGAACTACCAGAGGGTACCAGTTGGACTTTCCTTAGAAGAAGAAGAGTCAGAGGCTGAGTCGGACTCTTGCTCAGCAGTGGCATCCGATGACACGGCCTCGAGTGCGGGCCAACCTTACGAATCGCTCATGATTAGTGCTGAACAAGTATCCAAAATACTTGAAGAAGCCCTCGCCAAACAAAAGGAGAGCTTCAAATTCGAGATGGAGATGACCTTGCAGCGAATGAGGGAGATGCACGACCAACAAATCGCGGCCCTGACGGTTCACCAAGGAGAGCCCGGTCGTCGCAATACTCCAAATCAAGAAGAGAATGAACGGGAGGCGGATAATATCAATATCCCTCCTGTCAACACTGACAATGGGGATAGTCCCGCAGAAGATAATGCAAAGGAGGATCACGTCACCTCTCCCAGAAGCCACTCAAAGGCCGAGACGAGCGATGATAAGAAGATGAAAGACCTGGAGAGCAAAATCAACGCATTGATGAATGCTCAAGAGGTAAAAAGATCCGGTATACCCTGCCCATATCCAAGGGAGTGGGAATCGATCCAATATCCGGCAAAGTTTAATCTAATTAACTTTACGCCGTTTGATGGGAAGGGTTCCCCTACCCAACACTTAATCTATTTCAAGTCTCATTTAGAAATCATTTCCGGAAATGAGCCCCTCATGGTGCGGTCATTCGTCGGCACTCTTCGTGGAGCTGCCTTCGATTGGTATCGCCGTCTCAAGCCTGGGAGCATCAACGGTTGGGATGACATGGAGGACATGTTTCTAACAAATTTCTTTGATGATGACACCGAGGTTTCAATCGGCACGCTGTTCGACGAAAAACAAAAGAACGGCGAGACGGTTGAAAACTTCGTGAAAAGATTCCGGAACAAAGCTATGAATTGCAGGGATCCGGTCAGCGAGGACTTCATCCTTGAAACTTGCCACAACAACTTGACGCTCGACATCCTTGAAGCCATGGGAATGGCGCCGTCTAAAACCTGGAAGGATTTGAAGATGCGGGGAGAGCGAGCCGAGTGATTCCTCAAGAGAAAGAAGGCGGAGAGAGGGCAAATACCCAATAATGCCCCGCAACCAAATTTTACCCCCAAGGGTAAAGGGAAGGCGCATGCAAATGCTGTGAATGCAAATCAAGTATTTGAAGTGCAAGCACAGCCGCAACAGCCGCAACAGCCGCAACAGCCGCAACAGCAGCAGCAGAGGGCACCTCAACAACCCAGGTGGCAGCAACAGCCCCAGAAGCAAAAGGTGGGGGAGCCGAGGTTCCCAAAAGTCTACTCATTCAAAGAGGATGAAATCCCGGGTATTTTCAAATACCTCGTGGAGAACAACAAGATCAAACTGCCGCCAATTCAGGATCAAGAAGATGCCAAGAGGGTCAACGATCCAAAATACTGCGCATTCCACAGGGCAGTGCACCATCCTACCAAGGTATGCTACGCCCTCAAAGATAAAATTCAGGCCCTAATCGATGTTGGGGTTATCACCATGAAACAGCCCAAAGAGAAGAAGGTGGGCGCAAACACTGTATTAATTAGCTTTGGATCTGTTCCCTCGAGTTGGTTCCAACACGAGTCGGTGATCAAAGCGGCGGTGAAGACGGTGAATGATGATCCGCATCAGCAGCGTCAGAAAGGGCTTGTGCCACACACAGCCCCAAATGGCGAGATCTTGTGGGTTCATCCGGACTTAATCGCAGATGAACAATGGGCCACGACCTCTTCCACAAAGAACAAGAAGAAGTCGAAGAGGAAGGGCAAATCCTGTTACGGGGCCTCTGCTATACCGGGGGTGGATGACGACAAAATCCCGACCTTCCCGCTCTCTGAAGACGAGCAGGAAGCTTTTGTAACCCGAAGCGGGAACAAGTATCATTTCAAGTATCCGGATGCTACCAAGCAGTTGGGTACCAAAACCCCACCTTCCAAAACATTGGCGGAGTTGGGAATTGCAGCAATCCCCCCAACACCTGCAGTAGCTACGGAGAGAACCCCGCAGAAGGATAAGGGAAAAGAGCCTTTACGTCAAGAAGTTCAGAACCCGAGGCAGTCTCGATTCAATCATCCGATTGGACGAGACAAACCGAGGAATACAAGCTCTCCGCCTCATTTTGACATCATGGCGCAGTTGGCTAACATCCCGGCTCGTATAACCCTATACGAGTTGCTCCGTCTTTCAAAGGATACGCGGAAAGCACTACAAGAAGCCTTGAGTGATTCTGAAGCTTTCTTGACTCGGATCAAACCATCTCCTGAAGAGCCGGAGTCCTCAGCTCAACAATGCAATCTGGCGGCGCATCACTTCCCCTGCATCTCATTCACCAAAGAAGATATGCAGACAAAGAACTCGAAGCATGGTAGGCCCTTGTATTTCACCGGGCACATTGGCTCCAGCGTTGTCAACCGGATCCAAGTCGATCCGGGTTCCGCTGTTAGCATCATGCCATTCCGATTGATGCATCATCTCGGAATCCCGACTAGCAAATTAGCATCCACTGGCACGACGATTTACAGATTCAACACCAGCGGGTCCAAACCCTTGGGGAAAATCCGAATCAAATGCCAGATTGGGGATTTGAAGTCTGAAGTTACATGCTATGTGATTGACGCGGAAACATCCTATAATTTACTGTTGGGTCGACCTTGGATCCACGGTAATCTTATAGTCCCGTCAACTCTGCATCAATGCCTCAAATATGTGGGCACAGATAATGAAGTCAAGACGGTGGTCGCGGATAAGCAACCGTTTAAGGGATTGGAGAATTATTTCACCGATTCCCTTTTATACGGCACTGAATCCGATACTGAACCATCGGCCCAAGGAACGGACAGCGGAGATGAAGCTGATACCGAACCGGGGTTTGATTATGATGGCGGTTTTGTTTTAAATGACATTGTACCCATTGTAATCAATCTTGACGATGATGAATCATCGGAAGATAGTCGTAATTGGCAACTTGCCGAAGAACTATCAATAAACGATGATTTAGAGTACTCGACGGGTCTCGATGATATCACTAACGAACTCTATGCTAACCCTGATTTGTATATGCCTCTTCAATCATTTTGTTTGACGAAGAAGCAGGTACACGACCCTTGCGGAACAACGCTTATCATCCCCGCAGGGATTGGGGTGGAAAGGAGGTCGTCTACGGCAAAGGAAGAGCATCTCCGATACCCGACCACTTCATGGAGGAGGAAGACGACGATGATAAACCAGCCCGTCATCTATCCAGATACGATGCGAAAGCACGCAACATGATGGAAAGGCACGGGTATGACTTCAAGATCGGAGAGGGTCTTTTCTTTGGTCGAGGTCCACGGGTTCCACCCCGGATGGCCTATGTACCGAAGGGAAAACCCGATGATTATTATCGCCACAAAAGAGGTCTAGGCTATGTCTCATCAGATGATGAGTGTGGCTGGCAAATCATCGACCAAATTGCTAACAAGACTAGGAAGGGATATTCTTCCGACTCTTCGGGTTGGGATTCCGACGCTAGTCTTGGTGAGGTGTTTAAGAAGCTAATGTCAAACATGGTCACGGTCGATCCAACGATAATGGAAGAAGATGATGAGCTGCCGACATGGGAAGACCCGTGGGTTCACCACTTAAGCATGCAGTATGGCGATCGGTTCGAGCAAAGAGAGCCTCCTACCGAAGACCAAGTCGTTCAGGTGAATATGGGAACCGAGGAGAATCCAAAGCCGATATTCATTAGCGACAGCCTCCTACCTGAGGAGAAGGAGGAGTTGATTTCTCTTATCCGGGAGTACATCGACGTGTTCGCCTGGAATTATGAAGACATGCCAGGGCTCGATCCAAATGTAGCGGTGCATCGTCTCAACATTAAACCGGATGTCAAACCAGTCAAACAACAACAAAGACGGTTTCGTCCGCAAATGATGGAGGCGATCGAATCTGAAGTTAAAAAGCTCGTCGACTCAGGATTCATTCGGGAGGAGCAACATCCAGAATGGCTTGCCAATATCGTCCCAGTCCTTAAGAAGAACGGGAAGATCCGGATATGCATCGACTTCAGGGACCTCAATGCTGCTTGCCCAAAAGATGACTTTCCTCTCCCCATCACGGATGTTATCATCGACAACACGTGTGGGTTCGAGAGGATGTCTTTTATGGATGGTTTCTCTGGTTACAACCAGATAAAGATGCATCCAGATGATGAAAAGCATACTGCATTTAGAACGCCTCTCGGCGTATTCTGCTACACAGTCATGCCCTTCGGCTTGAAGAATGCAGGTGCTACATATCAGCGAGCCATGTCGAAGATCTTTCAGGAACATCTCCGAAAGACGGTCGAGTGCTACGTGGACGATTTGGTCGTGAAAAGTCGTGATAAGAAAGATCACATCAAAGACTTAAAGACCATGTTCGACTTGATGCGGGCCCACCAGTTGAAGATGAACCCAACCAAGTCTTTCCTCGGAATGTCCAGTGGCAAATTCCTGGGGTTCGTCGTCACCACCAAAGGTATTCACATTGATCCGGATAAAGTGAAGGCGATCAATGAATTGCAACCTCCGAGGAACCTCAAAGAGCTCAGAGGACTGCAAGGGCGATTGGCTTATATCCGTCGGTTTATCTCGAACCTTTCGGGAAAATGCCAACCGTTCTCCAGGCTCACAAAGAAGGGCGTGTCATTCGTATGGGATGATGCTTGTCAAAAGGCATTCGAGAGTATTAAAGAGTATCTCTCAAAACCTCCCGTACTCGTTGCACCGAAATCGGGCAAACCGTTCTTGATTTATGTCAAGGCGACGAGCCACTCATTAAGTGCGTTGCTTGCACAAGATGACGATAACGGTCATGAGCAGGCGGTGTATTACTTAAGTCGAACCATGGTAGGCGCAGAATCTCGATATCCCATGATTGAGAGAGAATGCCTCGCCTTAGTGTTCGCCATCCAGAAGATGCGACATTACTTGGTTGGACAAACCATATATGTCATCTCCAAAGTTAACCCGGTCCGAGTGTTCATGACTCAACCGGCTTCCATGAGCTGGCGGTTAGCGAAGTGGGCTTTACTCTTGTCCCAATACGACCTGCACTTCAAACAGCAGAAGTCAGTAAAAGGACAGGTTATCTGTGATCTCTTAGCAGCTAATCCAACTACGGACGCCGCCGAGATATATGACGATCTACCTGATGAAACTCATGAAGTCAACGCAACTTCGCACCAGCAAGTTTGGCGTTTGTACTTCGACGGCGCTTCACGAGCGGCTAATGTCACAAGTGCTCCTGGGTGTTCTATGATCTCCTCCGGAGATGGAGTTGTCTTAGTTTCCCCGGGAAAACATGTGATGCCTCGAGCCTACTCATTGACCGAGCCATGCTCGAATAATGTGGCGGATTATAACGCGCTGATCATAGGACTCAATTTTGCCAAAGAGCTGGGGGTTGAGTATCTCGAAGCTTTCGGTGATTCTCAACTGATAGTTAAACAGGTCCAAGGGGAATATGAAGTTCGAAGTCAGGATCTAATCCCGTATCACAAGATGGCGGTAGAACTGGCAGAATCGTTTGAAGGATTCTTCATCGAGCACGTGCCGCGGTTGCAGAACACCTACGCGGATGCATTAGCAGCTTTAGCTGTATCCTTGGCGCAGCCTCCCGGAACAGAGCAGTTTGTTACGGTAAGAACTCACCAACTCTTAGTGCCGCTTTATGATGAAATGGCAAGGAGGAGGAAGTTCAGGAGGTGCACACAACTCAGGCTGAGTTCGAGCCCCGGGATTGGCGTTTCCCCATCATCGACTACGTCTTGCATGGAATCTTGCCAGAAGATGTGAAGGAGAGAGAGTCAATCAGACAAAGAGCTCCAAGATTCTACTATAATACAGAGAATCGAACACTATACCGTAGGGGGTATGATGGCATGCTGCTGCGTTGCTTATCGACCAAAGAAGCTGAAGAAGTGATTAAGGAGGCACATGAAGGAGAGTGCGGTGCGCACTAACCTGGTCCCAAGCTTTATGATCGCATCAGGAGAATGGGATACTTTTGGCCCTTCATGATGCATGAGGCAATCGTATACGCCCGGAAGTGTCACGCATGTCAGATACACGCGAATTACATGCACCAACCTCCGGAACATCTACATCCTTCGGTTACGTCGTGGCCGTTCGAGACTTGGGGAATGGACATTGTTGGTCCTATAAACCCCCCATCAGTCAAAGGTGACCGGTTCATTCTGGCAATCACCGATTACTTCTCCAAATGGGCTGAAGCAGTTCCACTCAGAGAAGTCAAGACGAGCAACGTCATTGCATTCATCAAGCACCATATCATCTACCGGCATGGTGTTCCAAGACGAATCATACACGACAATGGTCCTCAATTTATCAGCAACGCCTTCATAAGGTTCTGCGAAAAGTTCAAGATTCAGGACATCTCATCAACGGCTTATAATCCCATAGCAAACGGATTAGCTGAGGCCTTCAACAAGACTATCATAAAGCTCTTATCAAAGCTTGTGAAGAATAACAAGCGAGATTGGGATGATAAGCTCGGCGCAGCTCTATGGGCCTATCGTACCACGGTGCGTACACCAACCGGCGCAACCCCGTATTCATTGGTATACGGATGTGAAGCCGTTCTCCCTTTGGAAATCCAAATTCCATCTCTTCGGATTGCTCTTGCAACCCAGATGACGACCGAAGAACAACATCAGAAATGCCTTGAAGAACTCGAGATGCTCGATGAAAAGCGCTTGGAAGCTCAGCAGCATATTGAGTTTTACCAAGCCAGAATTTCTCGAGCCTTCGACAAAAAAGTTCGACAAAGGAGTTTTAAGGAAGGGGACTTGGTCTTAACTGAAAAACGTCATATGATCCTTAACTCCAAGAAGAAAGGCAAATTTGAACCCAAATGGGAAGGACCGTTCGTAGTGGAAACAGTCTACTCGAACGGCGCCTATCGCCTAGTCACCAAAGATGGTGACCGGCTCATGATGCCAATAAATGGTAAATTTCTGAAAAGATACTACCCTTAGTATCTTAAGAGAAAAAAATTGAGGTACCGGGAAGTTCCCGGAAGAATACCACATCGGGGTATTCTTAGGGATAACCCGGTCGCTGATGAACAAGAAATCAATGTTCGAATTCCGAACATTCTTGTTTGTCAGATTCTAACTCTCACAAGCACTCTTTTGCTGAGATGAGATCTAATCATTCAATGGATTAATCTTTCCTCACAAAATTTTCAGTGATGTTTGACTACTCATAGTCTCCACCACACAATTCCCACTTGGTCAAACCTTACTACAGTTAGGACCAAAGCCAAATTCCCCTCTCGATTCGTCCAAAGAACGAGAGGTCCACAGATCGATCGATCAAACCCTTCTACGGTTAGGATCGTTCTCAAATTTCCCACTTGGTCAAACCTTACTACAGTTAGGACCACAACCAAAATCCCCTCTCGATTCCCTCAATGAACGAGAGGTCCACTTTCAATTCGAATAACCAAACCTTACGACAGTTAGGGTTATCCGAGTCTTTTCGATTCTCGAAGTGGAGATCCCACTCCTAGTTTCACCTGTCGGATTCTGGGGGTAGAGATCCCACCCCGAGTTTCCTTTCTTCCTGAAGATAGAATATAAAATTCTTCCTCTTCAGGTTCGAATGACCAAACCTTACGACAGTTAGGGTCGTTTGAACTTTTCGATTCTCGGAGTGGAGATCCCACTCCTAGTTTCACCTGTCGGATTCTGGGGGTGGAGATCCCACCTCGAGTTTCCTTTCCACTGAAGATAGAATATAAAATTCTTCCTCTTCAGCAATGGGAGATAGAATATAAAATTCTTCCTCTCTCATTGAGACTCCTTTCCAATTGAAGATAGAATATAAAATTCTTCCTCTTCAATGCTAGGAGATAGAATATAAAATTCTTCCTCTCCCCTTTTCCCCTGTCTTTGCTTTTAGAAGAGACAAGGGTGAAGTCAACGCCTAACAAGCGTTGCCGGGTAGTCTTTCCCGTGAAAAAGACGAAGTCTATGTATTCAAAATCATAGCACCTTTTCCTCGGTCTTTGTTTTTAGAAAAGACAGGGATGAAGTCAACGCCTAATACACGTTGCCGGGTAGTCTTTCCCGTGAGAAAGACGAAGTCTATGTATTCAAAATCATAGCAATAAGTCCAAGAAAAGCAATTTTCTTGGCACAACGTTACATGCGGAACGGATTTAGACAATTCGCATGCTAGCCCGATGCAAACGGTAATCGGTAAAGGCACGTCAAACCCGTTGAGGGCTGGGGGTTTGCCAAAAACCCCAAAGTCTATACCTAACACGTATAGCCGGTTTAAAATCTTTCGCCGATTGAAAAAAGTTACCAGAGTCTAAATCTGGGGAATTTTATCCCGAAGCCTAAGGAGGGATAAGTCTATACCTAACACGTATAGCCGGTTTAAAATCTTTTGCCGACCGAAAAAAGTTACCAGGGTCTAAACCTGGGGAATTTTATCCCGAAGCCTAAGGAGGGATAAGTCATCGCCTAATACGCGGTGCAAGGTACCCTTTTCCCTATAAAAATAATAGAGTTTACGAATTCAAAGTCATAGCATTAAGGGCTAGGGGTGTACCAAAACATCATGTAAAAAGAAGCAAATAGGGAGTCTCCAATAAAAGATCAAGACAAAAGCATACAACAACAAGTTCGTCAACCCGAAGGCAGCCGACGACTAAGAATATGAGACTCTAAACCGGAAAGCCTGTCCATATAGCTCTCCTCGAACTCCGCCTGCAAGCTAGCTCGGACAGAATCCTCGGAACTGCTCAAGACCTCCGCGGCTTCAGTTCGTAGCTTCATCAATCCCTCCTGGGTTGATCCCAGCTTGTCGAGCGTCCATTCACGAGAACGCTCTAATCCAACCAGGTCCTCGGTGATTATAGCAGCAGACTCTTCGGCACGTCCCAAGGCCTCCTTCAGCCTGGCTATCTCTGCACGAGTGGAATCTAGGAAACTGAGTAACTCGGCTTTGCTGGTGTCCTTCCTCGCCAGGTTGGCCATCAGCTGTGCAACAGAGTGCTCACGTGATCGGAGCTCGCTGCCAATGGAAGATCTTAGGTCATGCCACTGCGTCAACCTATCCTCCACCTGAGAAGATGCAAAAGAGGAAGCTCCACCAGCCTTCAACTCCCTCAGCTCTCGAACCTCTGACTCCAGGACAGCGAATTCAGCAGTGAAAGAGTCGGCCAACTCCGGGTGGCCTTCTTCCCTCATCATCATCATGTAACGAGAGAAGGAACGCCTAAACTGGTCGAAACAGCACTCTTTGTGAAGAAGCCTCTCGATCATGCCGTTATAAAAAGTGGTGAAGAGGCCAAGGTCCATGCGAAAAACGTATCTGTCTGGATTGGTATCGACCAGAAGAGCGTGGACATGCTCATAAAGAGAGGATCGAGGTCCTGCAAATAGCAATACAGGAAGCTAAGGGACTATCAAAAAAATAATAATCAGAAAACCCGAAGGGGAAGTTCGAGGTATACCCATGCCGGCAGAAGTCCCCTCGGGTTGAGATCCGACAGAATTCGAAGTAACAACAGGAGTGGTCATGAGGGGTGTATCAACCCTCGTGGGCAAATCAGTCGTACTACTCGGAGGAGGTCGAAAAGCGCCCGAAGCTGTAGAAGCATCAGGCACATCGCCTGGTCCTATGGTTACACTTCTTTATTAGCCAAAATGGAAATTTAGGCAAGTAAAGAAAAGTGGGATCGGAGATATACCTGTGAATGAATCACTCCCGAAGAGTGGTCGCATAGGTCTTCCCGAAGTCTGTTCGGCCAACATGTCGGCCAATAATCCAGCATCGGGTCTCGAAAAGCTGGGTACAGGAGCATGCTCCCGTTCCCCAAAACATACATCTGGAAAGGCTCCATCCTCAGCTAGCTCTTCTCTGGCAACATCTGCAAGACAACTAAAGTGTCGGAAAGATGCACAAGAGAGAAAGCAAAGCGCAGAATTACTAAGGAGGATATCTTCGAATGGAGATGTACCTGAATATGGGATGGTGGGCTCGACGCTGCTCGCCGGCTCAAGATCAATGTTCAGATCAATACCTAGGGAGCCATCATGAAGGGCGTCGCACATTTCTTGCATGAAGCAATCCATGTGGTCGGATTCAGGATATACCGGGTCCGAGGGAAGCTCACCTTCTTCAAAGATCCCTGAAATGCAAAACATGATCATGAATCCCAAAAGTAAATCACCCCAAAGCAGCAAAAAATATATTCAAAAGAGGTTACCTTCCTCGCCACCGGCAATGTCGCTTAAATCCGCTCCACACGGACGCTGGTCGATAGGTAGTTTGTGAGCGGTCTTCTTCCTCTTCGAAGTACCGGCTCTCCTGGAACCCACAGGTTAATCATGCACAGGATTACTACTCACAGCAGCTCGGTCTCCAGGCCCTGAGCTCGGGGAATGGGAAGCAGGTGGCTCATTATCGCCAGTGGTTCTACCTGAAATGATAACGTTTGTGAATACCAGCTGGATTTAAGAAAGGAAATCAAAGGGTATGACAAACCTGCACCGAGTTCTTCTTGGTCGGTGTCTATATCCACAAACTCCCCCTCAGGAGTCTCGACATCATCATCCATAGGGAGAGGCCCTGTATCATCTCTGCTGGAGATAGAGGATTTGCCACGCCTCTTCCTCTGCTTCCGTGCAACCTCAGCCTTACGAGCAGCCACCATGGCGGCTTGTACTGAATGATCGGACTCTAACTCTGAAAGGCTCTTCACGCCTATGAATTCGTAGGTAGAGAGGAACCACTTGCAGCTGAGGAAAGTGATCGTCGGCTTACGCCTATAAGAAGGAAGAGCAAAGCGGGCCCCGGTGCAGCCCGCCATGGTCCACAGCCATGCTCGCACACCGTCAACAAGTCCTCCCTCAACCCTTAAGCCGCGGCTAGGGTTCCCGATGTATAGCTGATCATAGCCGAATTGACGAGCAAAACGACAGGGGAGGTAAGGCTCTATATGGCATCGGTTCTTCACCCGGAAGACAAGATATCCGACACGGATGTTAACCAACCAACGAAAAAAACCGATGTCGAGAATGGTGCGGTTACTCCTGGGTTTCTCCTCATCAGTCAAAACGTCGCCATAACGGCCCGAAAACTGAGGGAAGCACTTGAAGAACTCTCAGCCCTTGCGGACTTGAAGCTCCTGCTGAACGTCCTCGAATTTCCTCCCGAGCCATCTGCTCTTCTCCAACAGCTGCAGGTATGGGATGGGAACATCAACAGCGCTAGGCGCTGACATCAGGCCCGGACGATGAAGAACGAGCCACGCCATCAGGTATGCGTAGGGAAGCTCAACCTTAGGACAGATAAGCTCGGTAGATGGCTCAGGACCCACCTGAGTAAAACTACTGACCACACTCCTATGCCCGCAATGGATGCTGGCAACCATCGCCGGGAGCAGAGAAAGCTCTCTCCCATAAGCTAGCTGAACCGCGGGAAAGAGCACCTCAAGAGGTAAGGCATCCGAAGACTGATGAGGAACAACGCATTTCTTCAACCATAGAGCAAGATAGCCTGCCAACAGAGACCGGGGCTCGATGGATTTCTGCGCACGGCGGAGGAACGAGCGAAACTTGGTCCCTGCAGGGAAAGCTCCCTCAGCACTGGCAATGGTATAAGAACGAGCCTCACTCTTCTCCACCAACTCGTTAATGGTAGTGACGGTCAAAATATCTCGCTCACGAACGGGGTCGCTGGAAACACCCTCCAAGTTCGGGAACAGATAGGTGGCAAACTGCTTCAAACTGATTTTCCTCTTCGTCTTCGCGGGAGGAGAAATCTGGATCAAGGAAGTGTGATAATGACAGGTGAGGTCCCAGAGAGTGTCATACATATCAGGATCATCTTGCTTCAACCGCCACAACTGCTGGTTCGAAGGAAAATACTCCTGATAAGGGTAATCTCCCATCGGAAGACCGGAAACTTGATGCATTTCATGGAGGGCCAATCCCAACTCTCCGTCACCGGTCAAGAAGGTGTTGCTATCAGGTATGTACGTCTCCAACAACGCCAAGAAGTGGCGACAGCTGACTGGGAGACCATGCATAGTAGCTCGTATAGGCACGTACAGGCCACTACTCTTCAGAATCTTCTCCCAACGGCCCAAGACGTAGCCGGTCAGGTGGGGCCACCATCCCTTGGGTAATGAAGAAACCCAACCATAGCACCGGTACTCCGGGTGAGGCAACCTTCTTCCAAGAAGAGCTAAGCGGTTCCTCACGGTAGGAGCAGCCGCAAACACCTCGCCTGGGGGTGCGGTGTCATGACCCATAATCCCGGGTCGAAGGCCACGAACAGGATGATATCCGCCAGAACCAGGGTTCTTTCCATGCGAAACATACCCGCACTGAACCCGCACAGCGTCATCAGTGAGTTTCCAAGACATCCGTCTCTCCACACCCTGTCCCTCCAGATGAGTGAAAGAACAATGTCGAGGGACGGAAGGAATGTATAGAAGAGCGCTCTCCTCAAGATTTAGCCAGTGCTCCTCAGTGAGAGTCAATATGTCGGGATCCTCCACATGATCCCCGAACAGAAAATCCGGCTTCTTCAAAGCCTGTGTGGACGAAGCATCCGCGGTAAGAGGAGCATCGGTGATAAGTTGGCGTAAACAGTGGCGCCCTCCATCCCGTATCAAGCGACAAGATTCGTCTGAACGATCCCTGTCGAACTGCGGGAGCGGATCAATTGCCTGTCTAACAGAAGCCGAAGAGAAGACCTCATGGCTGCAACCGGTAATCGCATAAGAAGGAAAGCTACCACCGGGAAAATCGACTGCAATGAAACGAAGGGTCAGAATATCTATCTCATAAAGGCAAAATGAGATTGTTCACGGGATAATTGGCGAAGACGATTTCGAGTGCCCTACACCGGGAGGACGGTACACGTCATCACGTAATCGCGTGATAACATACACCGACCTATAAGGTGTAAGGCAACACGAGATCGCCCTAATATACCCGAAGACTTGAATTGGCTAAGCAAAACAAGTCTGAAACCTTAACCCCCGCGGGAGGGGTATCGGTTCTTCCGTCATGACCCACGAGAGGTCAATCCGGGATACAAAAAAGTATAAAATTCTCACCCCCGAAGAAAGAGGCCACTGGGGACGATGTCGTAGGAGCCTCTTCCTCTCTATGCTGGGGACGAGAGTGACTCCCGGAAGGTCGAGATCGACGAGGAGACATCGCGAACCTGCAACAAAAAGAGGCACATCAGGTACAATATACATACACGAAATATTGAAAAAGGGGAAATTAAGCACTTGGACTTGAAATCCTATAAACAAATAGGATTTTATAGTTAAAGTCTAATTAAACCTACGAATTTCGTGCACGCGGGACGATAATCGTCGTTTCGCGGTAAATTTTGGTGAAATACCCAAAATACCCCCCGTGCTCAAGGCCAAGTTCAGGTCAAGGACACGTACGATTCGGGTCATGGTCATCATACTTGATCATCTAACATCCCGGTACCCTATAATTTTGGTCAAAGGTTGCAAATAAGCCTTTTTGCAAAATTTGGTCAATTTTACATAAAAGCCCCTCCACGAACTTTTGGTTTTGCATCCACATACATTTACCGAAAATTCGATCAAGGGTTTGGGGTTTACACTCAGTGGATTTCAGTCTCAAATTCGTGGCCTTCTCGCAAATAAGTCCCTAAAATTTTTAGTGGGCTGTTTTGCAAATAACCCCCTCAAACAAGTCTTTAATCCTCTTGCACAAAGCACCCCCATTTCTTGATGAAACAAACATGAACCCAAGCCTCCCAAATTTCAGTTCATGTTTGCATTAAAGCCCCCAAAATTTCAGTCCCATCATTGCATAAAAATCCCACGAATTTTGCAAATAAGCCCCTATAGTTTTGGTTTTTTTTGCAATAAACCCCCCAAGAGCTTATTTCATCCATAAACCCTTATCTATTGCAAGCATAAAGGTACGATCTTTGCAAGAAAATAAGGGGTTTGTGAAGAGAAACTTACCAAGTCAAAGGGGTTTTCCTTCGAGCTCGGAAATGGAGGCCAAGACCCTCGTTTGAAAGAGGAGAAGATTCCGGCAAATGGGTACCCACCAAAACCCGAGCTTTCTTGTGATTTGATGAGTTCTTCAAAGCTTTAATGGAGGAACTTGAGAGGGAGAAGAAGGAGATGAAAACCGAAATGAGGGGAAGAAGAATTCGGTTTTGGGGTTTCTCTTTTGAAATTCAAATGAAAAAGGGGGGGACCATGTACAAGTGTACAACAAGACAAAACACCAAAGGGGGGGGACCATAAGAAGGCAAGACACCCCA
>BQKN01065489.1:14739-27875 GCA_022839385.1 Asparagus kiusianus
CACCCCCAAGGGTGTCTCGGCTTTGCCGAGACACCCCATTGGTGTCTTGGCAATGCCGAGGCACCCCGGGGTGCTTTGCCTGGGTTTTGACCCCCTGGACAGCCTTTTGACCCCCCGAATGTTTTTTCGGTGCCCCTGATGTTTCCACACAAGAATTGATTCTCTTCACCGACGGTTGAAAATGAGGATGAATTACGACGGATTCAAAACCCTAAGGTGGGTGCCGGTCAACGCGTAACCTTAGGTCAACGCCGGACAGCGCGTTGCGTCAAAAGTCAACACGTGGCGACGAAAGTCAACACGCCGGACAGCGCGTTGCGGCAAATGTCAACACGTAGTGATGAAAGTCAACACGTGACGACAAAAGTCAACCCAAGCGATTCCAAAAACCCTAAGGTGGACGCCGGTCAACGCGTAACCTTAGGTCAACGCCGGACAGCGCGTTGCGACAAAAGTCAACACGTGGCGACGAAAGTCAACACGTGACGACAAAAGTCAACCCAAGCGGTTCCAAAACCCTAAGGTGGACGCCGGTAAACGCGTAACCTTAGGTCGACGCCGGACAGCGCGTTGCGACAAAAGTCAATACGTGGCGACGAAAGTCAACACGTGACGACAAAAGTCAACCCAAGCGGTTCCAAAAACCCTAAGGTGGACGCCGGTCAACGCGTAACCTTAGGTCAATGCCGGACAGCACGTTGCGACAAAAGTCAACACGTGGCGACGAAAGTCAACACGTGGCGACAAAAGTCAACCCAAGCGGTTCCAAAACCCTAAGGTGGACGCCGGTCAACGCGTAACCTTAGGTCAACGCCGGACAGCGCGTTGCAACAAAAGTCAACATGTGGCGACGAAAGTCAACGCGTGACGATAAAAAGTCAACCCATGCGGTTCAAAACCCTAAGGTGGACGCCGGTCAACGCATAACCTTAGGTCAACGCTAATCAGTGCGTTGCAACAAAAAGTCAAACCCCAGTGATTCAGAACCCCAAGTCAACACGATGTGACAGGGATAGTAAGTCCAAAAGTCAACTCAATGACACGAGCCAAACTCAATTCACCAGCTTAGACTCGAGACTCCGACGACGGCCAGGCGATAAACGCAGCGCCGGAACAATTTCGGTTATTCGACAAAGCACCGGATAAACCGAAGATCGAAGGAGCTAAGAGTTGAAGCGAACCACAGGTCCCTTAAGCCGACTGAAGGCTAGACCAATCATATCCAAAGTATTCCGGGCTCTTCTATAAAAGAAACGAGTCCGAAACACTTTGGAGGGGGTATCTGTAGGCATCGAAAATTGCCAATAGGTCCCCGCACACAACTCGGTGTCAACGATCGACGATTGAACGTCACTACCCGGTTCACAAGAGTTCAAACGACGTCGGTGAGCGATTGAAGCTAACTAACGGACTACGTGAGCCGACAGAATGTCAGAATCACGGGGATACGGATTGACCGAAAACCCCGCGATCGCCGCAATTGGGCCAACACCCGCCGTGTCCCAATCACCTCACTGATAATCCAACCGATGGGATCTACAGAACTCCGCGACGGGCTTCCAACACAACCGGAATCAGTCAAATCCTAGTCCGGATAAAGGCACTACAGCGAAGACAATCAAAGAACACCGCGGAGCGTCTCGGATGACACGAAACACCCCGGGGGTGTCTCAGAAAATCCGAGACACCCCAGGGTTGTCTCGGAATTTCCGAGACACCCCTAGGGTGTCTCGGATTTTCCGAGACACCCAGGGGTGTCCTCTCCCCTTTTGAGCACCCCTACCCCCTTGGTTTCCTATAAATAGGCCCCTAGGGCCTCCATTCTCTTGGCCTGCGTTTTTTGGGAGAGAAATTTCTGATCTTGGGATTATCCTCGAGATCTGAAATTTCAAAGAGGAGCGGCGAAGCCCTGCCGGAGCAAGGAGTCTGATTTTTAAAGCAGCGAAGCTCTGCCGGATTAAGGAGTGAGAGCTCTTCATCAACTTCTTCTTCATTCCCCCTTCTTTTCCTTGGTGTTGCCCTTCGCAGGTGACACTAAGAAGAGCTAGTGTCTCGTTTTAGCCGAGACATAAGCTTATAACTTCTAGATCTCACGAGGATCGACGAAGTTCTGTTTCTATATCCCTTTGCGGATAGATGAAACTCTGGCGGATTTTACCGGAAAGGATCTTGAAGAGTCGGCGGTCCACGGATATCGACATCCTCGTCACAGGCCAACAACCCACACAAGCGAGACCGAACCAAACCGGGATCTCGTGTTTATTTTCGATAAAGTTGTAATTTCTTTTGTTTTCATTTAAACTCTGTTGTAACGATTGAAGTTGTAACAGATACCAAAGCAATGAAAACAGCAACTTTTGACGAAAACAGGGCTTATTTGCAAAAGGGCCACGAATTTGAGGCTGAAATCCATGGGGTTTAAAGCCCAAACTCCTGATCGAATTTTTGGTAAAGGCATGTGGATGCAAAACCAAAAGTTCGTGGAGGGGCTTTTATGCAAAATTGGCTAAATTCTGCAAAAGGGTTCATTTGCAAAGTTTAACCAAAATTGTGGGGTACCGGGGTGTTAGATGATCGAATGTGATGATCATGACCCGGATCACGCGTATCCTTGACCCGAATTTGGCCTTGAATACGGGGGGTATTTTGGGTATTTCACCAAAATTCATCGCGAAAACGACAATTATCATTTCGTGTGCATGAAATTTGTAGGTTTAATTAGACTTTAACTATAAAATCCTATTCGTTTATAGGATTTCAAGTCCAAGTGCTTAATTTCCCTTTTTTTTTAATATTTCGTGTATGTATACTGTACCTGATGTACTGCTTTTTACCGCAGGTTTGCGATGTCTCCTCGTCGCGCTCGGCCTTCCAGGAGTCGCTCACACTCACAGCACAGCGAGGAAGAGGCTCCCGCGGTGTCTTCTTCAGCGGCTTCTTTCTTCGGGGGTGAGATTTTACATTTCCTGTATCCCCGATTGACCTCTCGCGGGTCATGAAGGAAGAACTGATACCCCTCTCGCCGGGGTTAAGGTCTCGAACTTGTTTTGCTTAGCCAATTCAAGTCTTCGGATATATTGGGGCGATCCCGTGTCGTCTTGCACCTTAGAGGTCGGTGTGCGTTATCACGCTATCTACGTGATGATGCATGTCGACCCCTGGTGTAGGACACTCGAGATCGTCTCTCCAATAATCCCATGAATGAGCTTATTTCATCTTCATAGGCTGGGTTTTCTAACTCCATCTTTGTTTTGTTGCAGTTGAGTTTCCCGGGGGTAGCCTTTCTCATCATGTCCCTACCGGCTGTAGTAGGGAAGTCTTCTCCTCAGCTTCCGCCAAGCAGATCATCGATCCCCTACCTCAGTTTGACAAGGATCGTTCTGATGAGTCGCGTCGCTTGATACGGGAAGGAGGGCGTCATTGTTTACGCCAACTCATCACAGACGCTCCCTTTACCGCGGATGCTATCTCTACTCAGGCTTTAAAGAAGCCTGGCTTCCTGTTCGGAGATCATACCGAGGATCCCGCTGTATTGACTCTTACTGAGGAGCACTGGTTGACCCTCGATGAAGGAGCTCTTTTATACATTCCCTCCATCCCTCGTCAATGTTCTTTCACCCATTTGGAGAGATAGGCTGTGGAGCGATGTACGTCTTGGCGTCTCACTGATGATGCCGACAGCGTCCAGTGCGGATACGTCTCTCATCATAAGAGTGCTGGTTCCATCGGGTATCATTCTATCCGTGGTCTTCGACCAGGGATCATGGGCCTTGACACCGCACCCCCAGGCGAGGTATCGGTAGCTGCTCCTACCGTGAGGAATCGTCTGGCTCAGCTTGGAAGACGGTTACCTCACCTAGAATACAGGTGCTACGGTTGGGTTTCCTCAGTAGCCAAGGGGTGGTGGACCCGCTTGACCAGTTACGTCTTAGGGCGATGGGAGAGGGACTTGAAGGCCAGTGGACTGTATGTGCCCATACGAGCTACCATGCACGGACTCCCAGTCAGCTGCCGCCACTTCTTGGCGTTGCTAGAGACATATATGCCTGATGGCAACACATTCTTGACCAGTGGCGGAGAGCTAGGGTTGGCTCTACATGAGATGCATCAGGTTTCCGGGCTTCCGATGGGGGATTGCCCGTATCAGGAGTACTTTCCTTCTAACCAGCAGTTGGAGTGGTTGAAGAAAGATACTCCCGATATGTATGGTACCCTCTGGGACCTCACGTGCCACTATCATACCTCCTTGCTCCAGACTTCTCCTCCAGCGAAGACGAAGAGGAGGATCAGCTTGAAGCAGTTTGCTCTCTACTTGTTTCCTAATTTGGAGAGTGATTCCGGCGAGCCTCTACGTGAGTTAGACATATTGACCCCTTCTGCTATCAATGACATGATGGAGAAGAATGAGACTCATTCTTATACTCTCGCCAGTGCTGAGGGAGCTTTTCCTGCGGGAACCAAGTTTCGTTCGTTTCTCCGTCGCGCGTGGAAGTCTATCGAGCCTCGGTCCCTGCTGGCAGGCTATCTTGTGCTCTGGTTGAAGAAGTGCGTTGTTCCGTACCAGGCTTCAGATGCTTTCCCTCTTGAGGTGCTCTTCCCCGCAGTTCAGCTAGCTTACGGGAGGGAGCTTCCTCTGCTCCCAGCGATGGTTGCCAGCATCCATTGCGGGATCAGGAGCGTGGTCAACTGTTTTGCCCAGGCGGGTTCTGAACCGTCGACCGAGCTTGTGTGTCCTAAGGTCGAGCTTCCCTACGCATATCTGATGGTGTGGCTCGTTCTTCACCGCCCTGACCTGATGTCGGCGCCCAGTGCTGTCGATGTTCCTGTTCCTTTCATTCAGCTGTTGGAGAGGAGCAAGTGGCTTGGGAAGAAATTCAATGATGTGCAGCAAGAACTTCAAGTTCGTAAGAGCTGGGAGTTCTTCAAATGCTTTCCTCATTTCTCGGGTCGTTACGGCGACGTGCTAGTCGACGAGGAGAAACCCAGGAGTGGTCGGACTGTTCTCGACATTGGTTGCTTCCGTTGGTTGGTGAACATCCGTGTCGGATATCTTGTTCTCCGGGTGAAGAATCGGTGCCACATAGAGCCTTATCTCCCTTGCCGTTTCGCCCGTCAATTCGGCTATGACCAACTGTTTGTTGGGAATCCCAGCTGTAGTTTGAAGGTGGAAGGAGGGCTTATCGACGGAGTACGAGCATGGCTATGGACTATGGCGGGCTGCACTGGAACTCATTTTGCTCTCCCCTCATATAGACGCAAGCCGATGATCACCTTCCTTAGCTGCAAGTGGTTACTCTCTGCCTATGAATCTGTAGAAGTGAGGAGTCTTTCAGAATTACAGTCCGAACACTTGGTTCAGGCTGCTATGAAGGTTGCTCGCCAGGCTGAGCTTGCTCGGAAGCAGGGGAAGAGGCCTGCCCAATCTTCTTTTCTCGGTACAGCTGATGACGACGAGACATTTGAGGAGGAGTATGTGGGCATAGACACCGACCAAGAAGAACTTGATGCAGGTTTGTCATGCCCTTATCTTTCTTTTCTTAATTGGTATTAATGAAAGATTCTCGCTCGTTTGATGACCATTATCATTTCAGGTAGAGCAGTTGATGATCCCGAGTCGCTCGCATCTCGCTACACGAGTTCGGGACCCAACAACCCCATTCCTATACACGTTGAGACGTGTGACCAGCCCGGGCGTGATCGACCCGTTGGTTCTAGGATGGTTGGTACTTCGAAGAGGAAGAAGATTGCTCACAAACCACCGGTTGGCCAGCGTCCTTATGGAGTGGACTTAGGCGATATTGCCGATGGAGAGGGAGGTAACATCCTGTTGTACCCATATTTTTTCTTTTTATTGTTTTAAGGTGATTTACCTTTTGGGGTTCATAATCGTGCTTTATGTTTCAGGGTTCTTTGAAGAGGGCGAGCTTCCACCAGATCCGGTTTTCCCTGGGTCTGATAACATGGACTGCTTCATGCGGCAAATGTGCGACGCCCTTCATGACGGCTCCTTGGGCATTGATCTAAACATCGACCTTGAGCAGACAGACAGTGTTGATCCCGCCGGTCCATACTCAGGCATACCTACATCCGACGATACCCTCCTGCATCATGGGGAAAGAGAATCCTCCGTCCCTGCGGCAGGTATTGCAAAGCTTTCTTTTCTTCCTTATCTTCTTATACATGTCTCTAACATCTGGGTTGCCCTGCAGATGTCGCGATAGAAAAGCCAGCTGGGGAAGGAGCCTTTCATGGCGTAGGTTTCGAGGAACAGGGATATGTTCCTGCAACAAGTTTCTCGAAACCCGACGCCGGGTTATTAACCGATATGCTGGCTGAACAGACTTCTAGAGGGACCGTGAGACCACTCTTCGGGAGCGATTCATTCACAGGTGCACCTCTGATTCCCTTCATTTCCTTTCTTTTTTTTTTTTATTATCCCACTTTCCATTTTGACTAATGAAGAAGTGTAACTATAGGACCAGGCATTGTACCTGATGCTACTACGGTTACTGGAGCTGATAGCTCACATGAGGACGATGTTCCCCTGCCACAGTCAGAAGGTACTACCGATCTGCCTGCGAGGGTTGACATACCCTCCATGCCTATCCCTGCCATTATCTCGGAGCCTGTCAGACTTCAACCCGAGGGAACCTCCGTCGGCATGGGTGTGCTCAGAATTTGCCTTTGCATTTCCTTATCGTACTCGATAATCCCTTAACTTTTATATTGTTGCTTGTAGGATCTCGATCATCCCTATACGAGCGTGTCTGCATCCTTTTGGCCGATACCGATCCCGAGAGAGACATCTTTCGTACTGACCTTGCCCTTTTTACTGTCTTTTTCAACGGTATGATCGATAAACTTCTTCATCGATGTAGGCATCGAAAATTGCCGATAGGTCCTCGCTCACAGCTCAGTGTTAACGAGCGACGATGAACGTCACTACCCGGTTCACAAGAGTTCAAATGACGTCGGTGAGCGCCTGAAGTGAACCGACGAACTACGTGAGCCAACGAATGTCAGAATCACGGGGATACGGATTGACCGAAAACCCCGCAATCACCGCAATTGGACCAACACCCGCCATGTTCCGATCATCCCACTGATGATCCAACCATCGGGATCAACGGAGCTCTTCGTCTGAATTCCAACGCATCCGAAATCAGTCGAATCCGAGTTCGGATGAAAAGTCAACAAAGAGCCAACGGCGGCACAACGGCGGGATAACGGCAGGACCTCGGTCTGAACCGGGGCACCCTGGGATATCTCGACAAGCTCGAAACACCCGAGGGGTGTCTTGGCAAAGCCAAGACACCCCAGGGGTGTTTCAGCCAAGCCGAGACACTCTAGGGTGTCTCGGCCTGGCCGAGACACCCAAGGGGTGTCTCGGCTATGGCCAGCCGAGACACCCCCTTAGGGGTGTCCTCACACCAATGGTCCCCCCCTCTCCTTTTGTTGGGTGTCCACATGGACTTGGTCCCCCCCTCCTTTTGTTGGGTGTCTACATGGCCTTGGTCCCCCCTCCTTTTGGCCTCTTCCACATGGTCCCCCCAAGGGTGTCTTGGCCTCCTTTTACGGCGAAACGCCTTTTATGGTGAAACGCCTTTTACGACGAAACGCCTTTTACGACGAAACACCTTTTTGGGGCAGCCCCTAGGGCCTCCTTGGTGGCCTATAAATAGACCCCTTGGGTCTCCATTCTCTTAGCCTTGGTTTTGGGGAGAGAAATTTCTGATCTTGAGCTTTAGCCTTTGAGATCTGAAATTTCAGAGAGGAGCGGCGAAGCCCTGCCGGAGTAAGGAGTCGGAGTTTCAAGGAGAGCGGCGAAGCCCTGCCGGACCGAGGAGTGAGAGTTCTTCATCAAATTTCTTCATTCCCCCTTTCTTTTCCTTGGTGTTACCCTTCGCAGGTGACACTAAGAAGAGCTAGTGTCTCGTTTTAGCCGAGATATAAGCTTTAAACTTCTGAGATCTCACGCGGATCGACGAAGTTCTGTTTCTATATCCCTTCGCAGATAGACGAAACTCTGCCGGATTTTTTCGGAAAGGATCTTGAAGAGTCGGCGGTCCACGGATATCAACATCCCCGTCATATGCCAACAACCCACGCAAGCGAGACCGAACCAAACCGGGATCTCGTGTTTATTTTCGATAAAGTTGTAATCTTTTGTTTTCATTTAAATTTTGTTGTAACGATTGAAGTTGTAACAGATCTCAAAAAGAGCAATGAAAACAGCAACTTTTGACGAAAACAATCGAGGATATCGTTTTGATCAGTTCGGGCGTTCCTTCTCCCGCTACATGATGATGATGAGGGAAGAGGGACATCCAGAGTTGGCCGATTCCTTTGCTGCCGAATTCACTGCTCTGGAGTTAGAGACCCGCGAGCTGAGGGAGTTGAAGGCTGGTGGGGGTTCCTCTTTTGTATCCTCTCAGGTAGAGGATAGGCTGATGCAGTGGCGTGACCTGAGATCTTCCATTGGCAGCGAGCTTCGGTCACGTGAGCATTCTGTTGCGCAGCTAATGGCTAATCTGGCGAAGAAGGACGCCGGCAGAGCCGAGCTACTCAGCTCCTTGGATTCCACCCGTGAAGAGATAACTAGGCTGAAGGATGCTTTGAGGCGTGCCGAGGAGTCCGCTACTCTCATCGTCGAGGATTTGGCTGGATTAGAGCGTTCCCGTGAATGGACGCTTGATAACCTGGGATCAACACAGGAGGGATTGATGAAGCTGCAAAGTGAAGCCGCGGAGGTCTTGAGCGGTTCTGAAGATTCTGTCCGGGCTAGCCTGCAGGCGGAACTTGAGAAGAGCTACGTAGACAGGCTTTCTAGCTTGGAGTCCGATATTCTTAGCCATCAGTTGCCTTCGGGCTAACGAACTCGTTGTTGTATGATTCTGGTTTGATCTATTACTAGAGACTCTGTATTTGCTTCTTTCATAGGATGTTTTGGTACACCCCCAGCCTTCAATGCTATGACTTTAAATACATAGACTTCACCATTTTTATAGGGAAAAGGGCACCCCGCACCGCGTATTAGGCGATGACTTATCCCTTCTTAGGATTTGGGATAAAATTCCCCAGGTTTAGACCCTGGTAACTTTTTTCTATCGGCGAAAGATTTTAAACCGACTATACGTGTTAGGTATAGACTTATCCCTCCTTAGGCTTCGGGATAAAATTCCCCAGGTTTAGACCCTGGTAACTTTTTTCAATCGGCGAAAGATTTTAAACCGGCTATACGTGTTAGGTATAGACTCTGGGATTATTGGCAAACCCCCAGCCTTCAACGGGTTTGACATGCCTTTACCGATTACCGTTTGAATCGGGCTAGCATGCGAATTGTCTAAATCCGTTCCGCATGTAACGTTGTGCTAAGAAAATTGCTTCCCTTAGACTTAGTGCTATGATTTTGAATACATAGACTTCGTCTTTCTCACGGGAATAGACTACCCGGCAACGCGTGTTAGGCGTTGACTTCATCCATGTCTTTTCTAAAAGCAAAGACAAGGGAAAAAGGTGCTATGATTTTGAATACATAGACTTTGTCTTTCTCACGGGAAAGACTACCCGGCAACGCGTGTTAGGCGTTGACTTCATCCCTGTCTTTTCTAAAAGCAAAGACAAGGGGAAAAGGTGCTATGCTTTTGAATACATAGACTTCGTCTTTCTCACGGGAAAGACTATCCGGCAACGCGTGTTAGGCGTTGACTTCATCCCTGTCTTTTCTGAAAGCAAAGACAGGGGAAAATGGGAGAGGAAGAATTTTATATTCTATCTCCCGGCATTAAAGAGGAAGAATTTTATATCCTATCTTCAATTGGAAAAGAGACTCAATGAGAGAGGAAGAATTTTATATTCTATCTCCCATTGCTGAAGAGGAAGAATTTTATATTCTATCTTCAGTTGGAAAGGAAACTCGAGGTGGGATCTCCACCCCTAGAATCCGACAGGTGAAACTAGGAGTGGGATCTCCACTCCGAGAATCGAAAGGCTGAGAGAGGAAGAATTTTATATTCTGTCTCACAGTGCTAAAGAGGAAGAATTTTATATTCTATCTTCAGCTGGAAAGGAAACTCGAGGTGGGATCTCCACCCCCAGGATCCGAAGGATGAAACTAGGAGTGGGATCTCCACTCCGAGAATCAAAAAGACTCGGATAACCCTAACTGTCGTAAGGTTTGGTTACTCGATTTGAAATTGGACCTCTCGTTCATTGGAGGAATCGAGAGGGGATTTTGGTTGTGGCCCTAACTGTAGTAAGGTTTGACCAAGTGGGAATTGTGTGGTGGAGACTATGAATCGTTAAACACCACTGAAAGTTTTGTGAGGGAAGATTAATCCATCGAATGATTAGATCTCATCTCAGCGAAAGAGTGTTTGTGAGAGTTAGAGTCTGACAAACAAGAACATTCGGAATTCGAATGTGGATTTCTTGTTCATCTCTCTTACAGCGACTGGGTTATCCCTAAGAATATCCCAATGTGATATTCTTCCGGGAACTTCCCAGTACATCAAAATTTTCTGAGGATACTAAGGATAGTAACTTTTCAGGAATTTACCATTTATTGGCATCATAAGCCGGTCACCATCTTTGGTGACTAGGCGATAGGCGCCGTTTGAGTAAACTATTTCTACTACGAACGGTCCTTCCCATTTGGGTTCAAATTTGCCTTTCTTCTTGGAGTTAAGGATCATAGGATGTCTTTCGGTCAAGACCAAATCCCCTTCCTTGAAACTCCTTTGTCGAACCTTTTTGTCGAAGGCTCGAGAAATTCTGGCTTGGTAGAACTCAATATGCTGTTGAGCTTCCAAACGCTTTTCATCGAGCATCTCGAGTTCTTTGAGGCGCTTCTGATACTGTTCTTCGGTCGTCATCTGAGTTGCGAGGGCGATCCGAAGAGATGGAATCTAGATTTCCAAAGGGAGAACGGCTTCGCATCCGTACACCAATGAGTACGGGGTTGCGCCAGTCGGTGTACGTACCGTAGTACGATAGGCCCATAGAGCCGCGCCGAGCTTGTCGTCCCAATCTCGCTTGTTATTCTTCATGAGTTTGGACAAAAGCTTGATGATAGTCTTGTTGAAGGCTTCAGCTACTCCGTTTGCTGTGGGATTATAGGCTGTTGACGAGATGTCCTGAATTTTGAATTTCTCGCAGAACCTTATGAAGGCGTTACTGATGAATTGAGGACCGTTGTCGTGTATGATTCGTCTTGGAACACCATGCCTGTAGATGATATGGTGCTCTATGAATGCAATGACGTTGCTCGTCTTGACTTCTCTGAGTGGAACTGCTTCGGCCCATTTGGAGAAGTAATCGGTAATTGCCAGGATGAACCGGTCACCTTTGACGGACGGGGGGTTTATAGGACCAACAATGTCCATTCCCTAAGTCTCAAATGGCCATGACGTTACCGAAGGATGTAGATGCTCCGGAGGTTGGTGCATATAATTCGTGTGTACTTGACATGCGTGACACTTCCGGGCGTATGTGATCGCATCACTCATCATGAAGGGCCAGAAGTACCCCATTCTTCTGATGCGATCATAAAGCTTGGGGCCAGGTTGGTGTGCGCCGCACGATCCTTCATGCGCCTCCCTAAGCACTTCTTCAGCTTCTTTGGTCGATAAGCAACGTGCTAGCAGCCCATCGTACCCCCTGCGGTATAGTGTTCGATTCTCCGTGTTGTAGTAGAATCTTGGAGCTCTTCGTCTGATTGACTCTCTCTCCTTTATATCTTCTGGCAAGATTCCATGCAGGACGTAGTCGATGATGGGGAAACGCCAATCTCGGGGTTCAAATTCAGCCTGAGTTGTGTGCACCTCCTGAACCTCTTCTTCCTTGTCGTCTTCATCGTGAAGCGGCACTAAGAGTTGGTGAGTTCTTACCATAACAAACTGCTCTGTTCCGGGAGGCTGTGCCAGAGATACAGCTAAAGCTGCTAACGCATCTGCGTAGGTGTTCTGCAACCGCGGAACGTGCTCGATGAAGAATCCTTCAAATGATTCCGCCAGTTCTACCGCCATCTTGTGATACGGGATTAGATCCTGACTTCGGACTTCGTACTCCCCTTGGACTTGTTTGACTATCAGTTGAGAATCACCGAAAGCTTCGAGATACTCAACCCCCAGCTCTTTGGCGAAGTTGAGCCCTATAATCAATGCGTTATATTCTGCTACGTTATTCGAGCATGGCTCGGTTAAAGAGTAGGCTCGGGGCATCACATGTTTTCCCGGGGAAACTAAGACAACTCCAACTCCGGAGGAGACCTTAGAACATCCAGGAGTACCTGTGACAAGAGCTGCTCGGGAAGCGCCATCGAAGTACAAACGCCACACTTGTTGGTGCGAAGTTGCGTTGACTTCGTGGGTTTCATCAGGTAGGTCGTCGTATATCTCGGCGGTGTCCGTAGTTGGATTAGCTGCTAAGAGATCACAGATGGCCTGTCCTTTTACTGACTTCTGCTGTTTGAAGTGCAGATCGTATTGGGACAAGAGTAAGGCCCATTTTGCTAACCGCCAACTCATGGAAGCTGGTTGAGTCATGAACACCCGGACTGGGTTAACTTTGGAGATGACAAAGATGGTCTGTCCAACCAAGTAATGCCACATCTTCTGGATGGCGAACACTAAGGCTAGGCATTCTCTCTCAATTATGGGATATCGAGATTCAGCGCCTACCATGGTTCGGCTTAAGTAATACACTGCCTGCTCGTGACCGTTATCGTCATCTTGTGCAAGCAATGCACTTAATGAGTGGCTCGTCGCCTTGACATAAATCAAGAACGGTTTGCCTGATTTCGGTGCAACGAGTACGGGAGGTTTCGAGAGATCTTCTTTAATATTCTCTAATGCCTTTTGGCAAGCATCGTCCCATACGAATGACACGCCCTTCTTTGTGAGCCTGGAGAACGGTTGGCATTTCCCCGAAAGGTTCGAGATAAACCGACGGATATAAGCCAATCGCCCTTACAGTCCTCTGAGCTCTTTGAGGTTTCTCGGAGGTTGTAAATCATTAATCGCCTTCTCTTTATCAGGGTCGATGTGAATACCTTTGGTGGTGATGACGAACCCCAGGAATTTATCACTGGACATTCCGAGGAAAGACTTGGTGGGATTCATCTTCAATTAATGGGC
>BQKN01065490.1:0-38287 GCA_022839385.1 Asparagus kiusianus
TCATATATCATACTTGCTAGGATATTTGTCAATAATTTTTAATTTGGCATAAATCGGATTAGATTAGCATAAACCCTATTCACCCCCCCTCTAGGGTTCCTTCCTAGTGACATTAGGGTACTTTCAATATCATAAGTTATCGGCCAATTGCATATTAATTTTAGTCGGTATTCTCGTGGGTCAATTGTCGTAACTCCATACAATTCATTAACCAAGTCAAGATAACTGTATGATTCCGATATCATTAACGGGATTGTCACCCCTCCGACGTACATTGGCATATTATTCATTCCATAATTAATCATTCCACCATAAGAGCAAGCAATAAAAATCATATTGTTCAACCTATGCAAAACAAAATTATATCATTTAAATACAAAAAAATTAAAAAATATTATCAATTACAACCCTAACCCCCAATTATAACCCTAAAACCCAATTACAACCATAAACCCCAAATCCTAAACCCTAAAATTGATCTCCAAATCCTAAACCCTAAAATTGAGTATTCTATGCCCCAAATGTTTAATTTCAACTACAACAAGAATAAATTTTCTAAATAAACCACTACAAATAGAGTTCAAATACTATAAATTCATTTTGGAGAGCAAACCCTAGATTTCTACGTGTCAAAAGATGAGAGAATGGAGAGAAAGTATCTGTTAGATCTTTCACGCTGAAATTCCGCACAAAACTTGAGGTTGAAAGCTGAGATCCGTGGCTCAAAGAGAGTTTGGGAGGAGGAGAACGACGAAAATAAGAGAGAGAGGCGGCTGGAACCGAACGGGAGTGGGAAGAATGAAGTCGTGACCTTTATATAGGTCGCGGGCCCAGTGAACAAATAGTCGGGGTTGTGAACCCTAACTATTGTCACTTAGCCGTTTTCACCGCTCAGCGACTGGGCCAGAGGTCTCTGCCATATAGTCGGGTTTGGGAACCCCGACCGTTTCAAAATGGGCTTTCCAAATGGTCGGGGTTGCCAACCCCGACCAATTAGACAGGGGCCTAAGTTAGTCGGGGTTGGAAACCCCGACTATTTTAGCTTGTCCATAGCTAAATAGTCGGGTTTGCTAACCCCGACATAACTAAATAGTCGGGGTTAGCAACCCCGACTATTTAGCACCGTCATTAAAAAAACCGATCTATTTCGTGGCCACGCTGCTGACGTGACACGAAATAGGTCGGTTTTGATAATAAAAACGGTAATGAGTCGAATTTTTTAATAAAAAAATAAAATCGGTATATATTAAAATTTTGTTCTTTTATAAAAACACAACCAGGAAAAGTACTTTATATATCATCTCCTTTCACATTATTCTGAAGCGGCTGCACAAAAAATCCGGCGCTATCTTTTCTAAAGTGGGACTAAAAATTGATGAATCATTCTTCGTGTGATAAAAGAAGCAAGAACCCCAACTGTTGTCATTTATTTAAAAAACTCTCTCTCCCCCTCCTTCCCATTTCCATTTTCGAACTCTTTTTAGGGCCTGTTCGTTTGGCTATAAAAAAGTGGGAAATCAAAGAAATAGAAAAGTGGGAAATCAAAGAATTGTTTTGGGAGTGTTTGGTTTGCTAAAAAAAAAAGGAAATCAAAGAAATGGAGATGAAATGAGATGAGTTGTCACATTATTATTGGATGATGTGAGTGGTTTTTTAAGAAAACTAGTTTTGATGTGTTCGGTTGGCAAAAAAAATAAGGAAATGAATTATAAGAAACTTATTTCCTGTAGTTTTCTTGTTTTCTTTTGTTCGGTTCATTCTTAAAAATAAGAAATGAAATGAGATGAGATGAGTTGTCATTGTATTATTGGGTGATGTGAGGAAAGTTTAAGAAATGTGTTTTCATAACTTTTTGGGATGAAATGGAAGAAATGAAATGTTAATGAGATGAAGTGAATTGTTATATTATTTTATTGGATGATGTGAGTGATTTGAAATGATGAAAAGAGATGAGTTGAGTGATGTTTGGATGAAAATAATATTTTATTAGGGTGATGGATGAGTTGTTAGATGAAAATAATATTTTATTAGATATGGTGGATGAGTTGTTAGATAAAAATAATATTTTATTAGATGATGTGGATGAGTTGTTGAATGAAAATAATATTTTATTGGATGTTGTGGGTGAGTTTTAGGGATGGAAATGGAAGAAATGGGTTATTTGGAGATTTCTTGGTTTTCCATTTCCATTTCTTGGTTTTTAGGAAATAACCGAACAGCCCCCTTAGAGTTCTCAAAAACCCTAAAAACGAGGAAACAAAAAGGAACCGCCATGGCGGCGCAGTCCAAAGTGGCGGCGCCTCCTCGTTCTTCGCTGGCGAGCGGCGGAGCTTCGAGCTTGCTTTCTGACCTCCCATCTCGAGGCCTCTTCTCCTCCACTGTCCTCTCTTCCAGTTTGGTAAAACCCTAAATTTTTTTTTTCTAAATTGGGAAGTGTTTTCTTTCTTGATTCTCTTTGATTTATTTGTATTAAAAATTTTGCAGGGTGGCATGAGGGTTTATGTTTGTGATCATGATACCTCACCTCCAGGTTTGGATTTTTTAGTTCTATCGATTAATCCTGTGTGTAGTTTTGATTCTGATTTGAAATTACATTCGTCAAATGTAATTGTTTGATGAAGTACTTTTTCTTTTCCTGGAGAGGGTTTATTGAAGACGATGCTTTACTTTGAAACTTGAATTTGTTTGTTTTAGTGATAGGTAATGATTTATTTTGGTTCTATAGTGACTTAAAGATGGAAGCTTGATGTTTGATTTTAGTAGAAACTTCATTTTTCAAAATCCTTGTTTGAAAAGGTTCTTAATTACTTGGTTTATTGTGGGCATTATGTTTGAAGTTGTAAAAATGCTCGAATCCTTATGAAATGATGTTTTTCGTTGTTTTATTATTCTTCAGTGGGAAGAGCAATATTTGTTTTTCTTCTATTTTTGTTACTTTCAAAGACTGATCTGACTTGTGGATTGTATCTTTAGCGACTTACATGGTAAATCATTGCTTACTTTATTTCATTTATTTAGAGGAGCAAGTAATTAAGACGAACACGACAAACATATTGATTAGAGCCCTTCAGATTAACAAACAAAAGACTGACTTGAAGGAAGCTACTAAGCCAAACAAAGGCAAAAGGTATAACAAATCCCAAACATTGCTTTACTGGTTTATTGGCGTTTTTAGATGTAGCTTTTCTGTTATCTGTAAATGCAGTAGAACTTTTGTTCTATTTGTTCACAAAGTTATATTTCGTCGGTTTGTGCTTCCACATCTATATGTGCAAACAAGCACGTGAGTCTTCTCTATTTTACATGAATCTTTTTGTGTACAATAATTAAAAGATTCCATATCCTTTATATGCTACTTATAATTGATGACTGGTATACATTTCGTTGACAGTTTCTTTTTGGCAATACGTATCTAGAGTTCTTGTTCATTTACTAAATTGTTTCCTCTGCAATATTAGACTATTAGTCAATCTGAATAAAGTACATCATTTACCTTGTCTTTTCCATATGTTTTATGTGTTGGTCAGTATAATGATTTAATTATTCTTGTGCCCAATGAGGGTTTTTGTGACGTTTCTCATTTTCCTGATGCTTATATATCCATATTGTTAACAACTTTTGGACTTCATTTCCTTGAGTTTAGCAAGTTACTGATAGAAAATTTGACCCTAAACGTAACAAGTGGGAGAAGAAGTCCCACACCTTACTATTCTTTTCCCGGTTTAATATGTATTTCTTCGACCCCAAAAAATAGAAAGTGCAAGAAGTTATTATTTTGAAGCATCAACATGACTTTGTAGATTTTAGAAAATCACTAGAGATGGATTTACATCTTGCAGAAGGAGAAACCAATACGCTAGCTCAACTAAAAAAGTAGTCAATAATCATAAATCACAAATAAGAAAATAGTAAGATTATGACAGCTGTTTCTAGTGAAGAAATTTTTAGGAAAGGGAAACTAGAAATAAAACACGAGCCTGCAACCTAATTACTTTTAGTAGTTTACTTCATAAGATTTTAACAATTTACTTTATACTATCAATAACAATATTAGATCAGAAATAATTTTCGTCGTCATAATGATCTTCTTAGCAAATGAGGTCAATCATGGATACAAGGCTCCATGTTATAATTTACCAAATTCGACTTGTGGTCAATGTGGAACTAATTTTGCAAATTGATGCTGAATCATGGACAACAGAGAGGCATTCAATGTAGCTTAGAAGGTGAATTGCCAAGTAGGGAAGAGTGACTTTTTGTTTCTGGAGTTCAAACTTATGAAACTGTTGAGAATGAGTATGGGGAAAGATCAAAAGGACTGCTGTAGTTGTTGAGATGCCACAATTTGGCCTAATCATGCATTGCGTTTTTTCTGCAGTTACCGAAAATATAAAAGAGATGAATGAACACTTCTGATAGCTAATGTGCATTTGAGGTCATGGCAACAGAAGGTGCTGATAGGTAATTGGTGAGAGTAGCAAATAAACACAGTCAATCATTTGACAAAGCCTCTCACGAGAAGCCTCTTACATGACAGAACTTCGGGTCCAGGCAAAAGGACTATCATCCATTACTTCCGATTGATCAGACTACTTTTTTTGCCAACTACCCAACAGGGCCTTATGAGTTGGTCAGCTATGTGACTCCTTTTCACTAATTGACAGTGTTCTTACTCCCGGAGTCCCTTATATGGAAAACCTTAGCCGTTTTTTTCTCTGTCACAAGTTATTACTACTCTCTTCTTTATGTAATCTTTGAGACACGGGACGAGAGGAGATAATATAGTGGAGATTTTTTTGGGCCTGTGAAATAATCTACAATTGGAACACTTGCATCTATTGTTTTTGCAAATCAGTCAGCATTTTCATATTTTCAGCCACTAATATCATCTATTTTAAAAAATAACTGTCATTTTAGGGCTTATACAGCTGATGGATAGAAAATAATGGTGTAGATATGAACTTTTAGATTGTAACACCATGTGTTTTCCCACTGGTACAATTTTTCCTTCAAATCATTCCAATCCTCAAAAGCTGTTGAGCATGCTGCATGCTTCCTGCACTAGAATTCTACAAATTGTGATGTTTTCTGGTTCTTTATGATTTGCATGACATGAAATTTCAAAGGATATTTTTCCATGGTATTGAAGTTTCTCATGTATAGTAAGGCGGATACATTTTCCCCTTATTTGTGACCATTTGATGGATGGCGCGAGTGGTTCCCAGGAAGCATCTGCATCTATATTATCAGTACCCATTTACCTCAGTGTTCCCTATATATGTGTGTGTGTGTGTTATATGTGTGTGTGTGTGTGTGTGTGTGTGTGTGTGTGTTTAAGAAGCAGAAAAGTCCTTAAATAAGGTCTGGTTTGAATTAGTGTATCTCTCTCAGTCAAGAAAACTTACTTCTCTATGTCCTTTTATTTACTTATTTTTACTGTTTTGAAAGTCAATGTATTCTCAGCTATCCATTTGATCAAGTCAGTATCTTAGGACTATGCTGAATGCTTTATCAACGAATACCTAGCTGTTACATATCCGGTAGTGTCCACTGCATATCTGCATGCTTTAATATTTCCAGTGACTTTTTGGCGACTTTCCAATGCATAAAGTTAATATTTTATTTGCTGCGGTATATATTGTTTGCTTTCTTTATAGTTTTTGGTACTATTGGTTTAACTTCGTATCAGTATTATTAGTCAAACTTATAGGTCATATTTGCAAACCTAGTAATATATATGCTACCTTTGTACTTCTGTGAGATAGCTGCTTGATCTTTTAATCACATTTTATCAGGTCTTATCACCCTGCATTTGCCTTTTCCTTTTGCCAGATCTGCTGGAAGAGCATTGGAAGAAAGGACACCAGCTAAAAAAGCAAACACTGCCAGTTCTTCTAGCGGTGCTCGACATGGTATGCCACTAAAATACAGTTCCTTCTAATGAAATGAGTGAATTAACTGGATATCTAAACGATCTATTTCGATATTTTGTATCATATTATTTTCAGCTTTCTCTCTCTTTTCTTTTATCAGCAATAGGATTCCTATACCTGACTGTCATAATGTCATTCTCATGAACATTTACCCTTTCAACCTTCTCTTCATAATCCTCATCAGGAGTCTTGCTGCTAGTGATTTGCTGCTTTTTTGTGCGGGTTATATCAAGAATTATCCACGATTTGGGAGGTGAGGGGGAAGAGAATGATAGAAAATTACAGCAAATTTTGGAATAAACATAGAAGTAGTGAAGAGACTTTAATACTTATTATTAGTTGTATTAATTTAATATCCATTAACCCAGATAAGATTCATTGGTTTGATAGAAGAGGGCCTGTTAAAGCAAATGAAATAATTCTTAACAATTATTATTATTAAATATGAATAGGATTGATATGATTCTTTTTTGGATATTTCTACCAAACATCAAACCAATCTTATAAGTATTTAGGCCTTCAGAATATTTCTATTTACATTCCATACACTTAGAGTCCCTCTATAATTTAAATCGGTGCATTGATATAATTGGACAATCTGATGGATTATTGGATATTAATAGGATTGATTTGATTGTTTAAAATTTGAATGGAATTAGATTTAGATCGATTCAGTGTCTGGTCTTTTCGCTTTCAAGCTACACTAAGAACTTTAGTTAAATTTATGAGGTTCCATTGAATTAAAACTTGTAGATTCATGAGAAATGTGGTGTATTAAAGTTATTTTACGTTATTTTAGCCATCCATTTAAGTTTTCTTGCTTATTGTAAGTTTCTAAATTGATGCCTGATAGCCTTCCCTGTCCCAGAATCCCAATTTAATCTTGATTCTATTTTGTTATTAACATATTTCACTTGTAATTTGGTCGTCTCAATTATGCATTTTCATTGATGAGGCTCTATTTTATTTTTCAAAGCTTATATTATTTATTTAAGACTATATAACCATTATGAGATGCGCCTTTTCTGGTTGTTGGGTAGAAATACATGTTCTTTATAAAGAAGGCACGGAAAAATTTTAATATTTAGAACTAGCTGATAAGTGGATATGTATAGGGCTGGCTATATTTCTTAACATTTGAAAGGAATTAGATTGATAATTTTGGATAAGTATTTCACAGTATTATTTGTTTATTTATTTTCTTTATGTACAAACAAAAAAATTTCATCTCTAAGCTATAACTTTTCATATGTTAGATATATCTGAAATAGCTATGTAAGAAGGAAAAGATAGGAATAGTTGCTTGGTTTTTAAGGGCATTTATAGACATATCATGAACTTCTCTAATTCTTGAGTATGACTAAAAGGCCCATGTAGGAAGGACGTTTGGCCTTGGGGTTGGGGATGGGGAAGGGTAAGCCCTAAAGTATTTGATTCTAGTTTGTAGGTGTATTATAAATGTATTGTCTCCTGGAGAGCTGATGTAGATGATATTTAACAGTGTGCTTTTGGGACCTAAGAAATATATTTTTTCCTACATGAGAAGCTGAAATTACACATCCTAAAAGGAAAAGGATAAAATAAATTGTAGCCTCTATTAGTTGCAGGATAATCTGACCACGGAGAAATTTTGTGATGAATGTATTTTGGTTCTCATTTGTTTTTATTACCTGCTTTGACGAGGTAATTCATCCTTGTTCAGAAGGATCCTCAGCGACTGAATTCAGTGAGAAGAAACTTCAGTCTATGACTGTCGAGCGATTGCGGTTACAATTAAGGGAGAGAGGCCTTTCACCAAAAGGAAAGAAGGTGAGAATTTATTAATATTCTTTGCTATTCTGTTTTTTCATCATCATCATCATCGTCGTCGTCATCATTCAAATTTTTTCTAATCATATCACCATTACATAACTAATTATTTGAAAATTTGTCTTTTACCAAAAAGATTGGGTTAGCTCCAAAATTGGAAGGCTCCTGTGGATATTTACAAATCTGTCTAGCTGATGTCAAAATTATAGACCTTTTAATTTTTCCCTTAGTATTAACCAAGTAAAATATATATGATAGACAAAGTTCTCTTTACACATCTTAGGCTAGCTGCTGCTATGCAACCTTTTTACACCCACAAGGACTAGAGGCCTTTCACCAAAATGAGAATTTATTATTGCTTCTTTGTTATTCTATTATTTCGTCATTATTTCCATCCAAATCTTTTTCCATCATCTTGCACGAGTATCATATCCAATTATCTGAAAAAATGTCAATTTCCAGCACTGTTTGGTCTGCTGTGGAATGCAACTGCAAAATTGGAAGGCTCCAAGGGAGATTGACAAATCGATAAGGCTGATTGTCTACCTAATGTTAAAATTTTAAAATTGTAAAATATTTTTAACTTGTCCCAGAATATCAGCCAAGAAAAATATAGATGAGGGACAAAGTTCTCTTTACACCCATTAGACATATTGCTGTTTAGAAACCTTATTGATTGTGTTTCCCTAACATGCAGCATAGGAACGAACTCTCTGAAATATTCTTGGTTAATAAATTATGCACTAAAAGGCATAAATGTTAAAATTTGCTAGTTAGACTATCTTCGTTTTTGATTCATGACGGAAGCCCAAAAGACAAATGAGAACACTATCCCATATGTTTATTTTTGGTTTCATGTTTCTAATAATGTTTATTTGTTACACGAACAAACGCAAGCCTTTTAACTAATTATGTGAAACCTGATGAAATATCGCAGAAGTTAATTAGATATCAGTCTGGGTTGCACTCTGAATTTTCTTTTATTTTGGATCTTTGTGAGGTCTGTATTGAGAATTGCTTGGACGGTTGGGTTGAAAATCCCTTGGATTTTCTTTTGAACGTGAATCCTTTGTATTGCACAAGTATTCCTTTGGCCTAAACTCCTTAGGATTAAAATCCAGGTTTTTTGCGGGTGCCTGATTAACTCCCCTACGAGGTGTTAATTTCACTCCACAAAGTAATTTTGGATTGTACTTTTTTGGATTTTAGTCAAAAATTGATATCCAAATAACATAGGTCATCGAATTTCTCAAATTCATGGGATGAAATGGAATCTTAGGTCAGAATCTTAGTATCAAGTGTATTTAAACATGCCCTAGATTATACCTTTGTGTTTTGTTTACTTAACTTTTAACTATATGTCTGTCATGTTTTTAATTTGCATGAAAAAAAGAAAAGAAAAGAAAAGAAAACCATGATGATGATGTATCACTTTCTAGCATGTTTGCAACTTCTTGTAGAATATGTTGTATTTAGTTTAGAAGGGATCATTAGATAATTGCTCTTTATGTTAAGTAGTTTTGTTGGCCCTTTCAGTTTCCTTTGGAACCAAGAAACTAATATAAACCTTACTCCTCTGAAGTGGTCTGTTTATCTTATGACACTGATCTTGCAAACTTAAAAGGACAATTCAGATGTTTCATTTTTCAGTTTAGTTCAACTGGAATACTGCATGTGACTGTCTCACTTCTAGTTGCATTTGTTCCGTAGACAAGTTAAATGGACAGTTTGTTTTTCGCAATTACAGGATGAACTAATTTCGCGTTTGAGAGATGCATCGTAGTCAGATATAATCAACCATCAAGCTTATGTTTGAGGACGTCGGAGCTCTCTTTCAAAAACAGAACACAAAGTTGGGGGGCTCCAGCTGTAACTTAAATGTAAGAGACCGAAAACAGAGAAGTTACTTTTGTTACCAAAGCTCAAGCTCCATGGGCTGCAAGATACTTGTGATGTTTTTAGGTGTATGTTATTGGTTGTTATCATGTGTAACTTAAGTTTGTGTCAAACACCTGTCACCTTAGAATCAAACCTTTTTGCAGACATTGATCTTTTTGATCGCTGAAAACAAAGAAGTTCCTTTGTCGCCAAATTTAAGCTCTGGGGACGCTGCATACTTGTCATTCTCTTTAGGTGTATGCTATCGCCAGATATCATGCGTGATCTCAATGAATGTCAAACAGTCTGTACATCTATTAATATTATCATGATTAGGGTGTTTTAATATATATATATATATATATATATATATATATATATATATATTCAAAATTTATTTATAAACAATCGGGTTAAAATTTATCCTTGGTAGATGATAAGTACTATTGCATTAACGTTGCTAGTCAGAAGTGTTGTTTTCTAAAGTTTCGATTTTTTTAATACTATAACATCGGGGATTATCAACCTTGGGTTAATTACGAGCATTTGAGAGAGGGGAAATGTAAAGGAGTCGTGGAATGCAAAGCTAAAAGTGTTTTTTTTCCTTTCTTTTTTCTTCTTCTAGACTAGATGGTTGGAAATTATCACTTTCTAATGTGTCTTTCTATTTTCGCACACTTCTAAGCTTTCCAATTCCAAGCAGCTCTCATATCGCATAAGAATATACTACGAACAAAGTTAGTAGATTTGTGAATTTCAGGTGTATAAATAATACTAGAAAGCGACTTGCTTCATTCAAATATCAATTCTTTTATTCATGACAATAACTTCTTTGAATCAAAAAAATGATGTCAGTGATCATAAAAAAGCTTTTTTCATATTGCACAAAATTTATACACCAAGAAACCCATTAGTAGCCAACAACTTAATGATCCGTGTTTGGCATCCCTAGGATTATTAAAACTCTTAATTAACAACTAGCGTACTTTCGATCAAGATGCAAACATGGCTGAAAGTTGGTCAGTTTTAATTAGTAAATAGGAAGTTGATAATGATCAGTTCTTATATTTAAATAAAAAAAAAATTTAACATGCATTTGGTTAAATTGAAAGCCCCTCTATGATTTCTGTGATTGATAGAACTCACTTGAGGTTTCAAAAGTACGTAACATCTACCTTTTTTGTTTAAATTTCAATAAAATTGTATTGAATGAAATCAGTAAGATCATTTGATAAATAATAATATTTACTTCCGTATATATACATATATACATACACAATTATTATGTTAGAAATTGATGACTATTAGATTAAATATTGGAAAACGAGAGAATGAAGAGAGGAAATGCCAGGTTTAAAAATTTAGAGGGGTTTATTATCGTTCATATCACCGAGGATATTTTTTATAAGTTACCCAATTTCTTTTTAAAATGTTTAATATTTGGCACCAAGATATTGAGTTAATAGTACAGATTTGAGACCAATGGCCCGTGGTTTCTCGGAGATGACGATACAAGATTAGGTGAAGGGCTAAATGTCGGAAACCCCCCTCACCCTCTTAACTGTGGGCGATTATCAACAAACCCTCCATAACTTCGAAAATAATAAGAAAAACCCTTACTCTTAATGTTTTATTAGAAAACCCTCCTTAATTTTGAGATTTGATCAGTAAACCCCCCTAATTCAGGGTTGTTTCCTAATAAAATCACAAAGTCAGGTGGAGTATCTTGTTTCAGCGCCCGCGGTTTCTATGCGTAGGCTAATGGAAGACAAATAAGCACATCGTTTAGATATGATGACAAATAAGCACATCGTTTAGTGAACATCCACTGAGACCCACACTAGTCACTTTGTCTCTTTATAAAGCTACTACCGCATAAACAATTCTCGTTTTCATCTTCACGAACAAGCCCTAAAGTAAGATGATATTGAAAATAAAATTAAAACTCGTGATGATCCTCCATAGTTTATTCACATTTTTTTTTTTGGGTTAGTTCAAACAATCATGAGATGATTCGATGTTTCGAGATAAAATTAATTTAGTTATGAGAAGATTGACGTTTCGAGATAAATTAACTTAGGGCTTGTTTGGATTGATTTGAGGGGAATAAGGGTGAAGAGAAGTTAGAGGAACCATTCACCTTATTTGGGAACATTTAGGAGGTGAAGTTATTCACCCTAGTTCTCATTGGTTCACCCCCTAATAGTATAAACTTTGTTACTCTCAAATTGTGGTGTAACCAAGGGGAAGGGGACTCCCTTCCATTCCCTTCCATTCTCCCACCTAGTTTCCCTTAACTTCCCTTCATCCCCTACAAATCCAAACAAGCTCTTAGTAATTTTTCATTTAAATGTAAATGTCTATCTCATAAAATCTCCTACGATTATTTATTGAAGGAGAATTTTTTTTAAAAGAGACCGTTTTTAATAATAAAAAAGTAAAATAGACCCTTTTGTGAATTAATTATCAAAAGTTCTTTTTTGTCACGTCATCGTAGCTAGCGAAAAAGAGGTCGATTTCACAAAATATAATCTTTAAAACACAAGAGGCCAGTAGTCCGGTGTATTAAGGTGTCGTTAATTAAGAGCTAATCTTATTCTTTTAATATACACAGGACTACTAACCGACAATTAGTGACCGCTAAATACACGGGACTATTAGTCCTGTGTATTTTAAATATTATATTTTACAAAACTAACCTTTTTTTAGCCGGCCGCAATGACATGGCCAAAAAAGATGTTGATTTTGCTAAATAGTTCAAAAAAAAGACTATTTTGCTAATAACTTTTAAAAACCTACTTTTTTAAAAAATCTCTCCTTTATTTAAATATTGAAATAACTTTACAAAAGGAGTACATCGAATATCAATTTCTAAAGGAAAAAAATTGTTGCACTCTAATATTCAGCAATGAAAAATCTTACGCTGAATTATCATATTGGTATTTTCATACACCTCTCTTACTAGTTTGATAGTTTTTTCTAGTTTCGGCGATGTTTTGATTTCTTTCTAAGCAAAATATGCTATTAAGATTCAAAACTTTACCCGCGATTAAAAAAATCTTTGAAAATCTCACATGATACTATTAGTCATTAGTGTTATCTTATTCATGAGGAAAGTGTCTGAAAATTATTTAACATATAAGTATAATATCTATGCTCTAGCCTATTCAAGAATGCCGAGTCCAGTACATGAAAATAAATTTTGGGACGAAATGTAGAGAGCATGATATTACCTCAAAATATAGTGTAGATAAAGCTTGAAAGGTCAAAATTTGCTAGGGGAAAAGAGGCTTCATTCCTTGAGAGTAGGGGTGGAAATGAACCAAATAATTAACAAATAGTTTGATAATTGTTCGAATAAGTATTCGGTAATATTCGATTCGGTAGTTCATTTACCACTAAACAAATATTTTTTAGTATTCGAGTTTACTAACGAATTGAATTTAACCAGATGTATATTCGATTCGTTTGTCTATTAAATATTCTTTTAAAATTTGATCATAATTTATTACTTGTATTATTGCACATATGATGTCATATTTTTAACCCACATACCATTTCTACTTAAGTTTTATATATTGATTTTAAGATTTAAATAATCTTAAATATGTTTTCTAATTAAAATTTTAATTTAAATATATATACATCATATATTATAAAGGAATACATTTTATTTATGAATTCTAATACTATTTGAAAATCAAATTCTTTAGCGGTATAAATATACTTTGATATTCGATAAGTATTCGTGAATATTCATGAATATTTATCAAATACCAAGTGTTCGAGTTCGAATTCGAAAAACTAGATATATGAATATTAGAGTTCACATTCGAATTCGATAATTTTAAACAAATACAAATACGAATACATTAGTATTCGATTCGATTCAATCGTTTACCACCCTTGAGAGGTCAAAATCTACTAGGGAAAAGAGACTTCATGGTTTTTTTCCGGGGACGGAAAAGTTGTGAGTCTAATTGCACATCTGGCTAAAAAAACAAAATTTCGATAGAGCTTGAAAAAACACTTTAAAAAATTACCAATCTGATAATTTAGCCTATTTAAAAATATAAACTAAAATTCATATTGAAAAGAGGAGAATATCACGTGAAAAGCACGTGCTATACCACCAGGTATCCACGATAAGATCAAGGCTTAGACCCAAAAATTAAAGCAATCGATGAACTTCTACTCATTTCTTGATTAATTCTTTTAAAAAAAAGAGAGAAAATAAAAAGAAAATAAAAATGCCAGGGTTGAGAGGTCCCTCCGATTACTCTCAAGAACCAGCTCGCCACCCCGCTCTCATAATTAATTCCAAGGTATTGCTCCAATTTTATATTTTGTTTTGATTATTTCCTACTCATGTCGTGTAATTCCTTTGAACTGGCTAGTTCTTTGATTATAATATTATGAACTCTTTTGTGCAAAATTGCAATCTCATATCAGTTTTAGAAGTAATTGGAGTGCAAATATAAAGGGAAATTCGATTTGGGCCAAAGATTCCTTTTATTTGACCTTTCATAATCCTATTATTATTTAATTTTGAACTGTTTAGCCAAAAACTTTGCTCTATAACTTGCATTTGAATGGTATATTCGTTTAATTCTCTGGAAAAAGAAAGCAAGCCCCTTTATCACCGAATGATCTTGGTCCTACAAAATTGTATGAATTTGCATCATCAATTAAGATAGTTAAATACTTGGCCTCGTTTTAGAGTTTCATGGCCAAGTCCTTTGAAGTTTTTTTGCAAGTCGATTCAAACTGTAGTTTATGACCTGTTTGTCTAGGAAATGGACCTATATAGAAAACTTGGATTGGGATGTAAACAAGGGCAGATTCAGAAAATTTTTCTTGGGGGCCGGAGAACGAGTATCTATTTCCGAAAAATTAAAAATATAATATTATAAAACTATAGTATCTAATGGCAATGCACTCGGTACACTTTTGATGGGCTAATTCAATTTACTACTCACTTATTTAGTGTTTTTAGATAGATTGGGGTGCAAATTTTACAATTTATAGGGAGCAAATTGTAAATATCACAAGGACTTGTATGCAATTTCCAAATTTGTAGGGGTGCAACTGCACCACGACACTTGAAGCTAAATCTCTTTTTTCATTACATTTTCTAATGAGAAACATAAAAGAAAAGCACTCTCTTTTTTTTAATTACATTTTCTGGAGTTAAGAGAAATTCATTCTAAATGAATAAACTGTGTTAGGCCCAAACTTTTAAGACTAGATACCTGCACTTTACTAGACTATGGTTCATAGCTAAATAAAACATCAGTATGGTATTCTGGACTTAAAAGTGAATTACTGCAGTCAAGAAAACTTAGCTCCACATAACCAAATAAGACAGCAGACATTTCTATGCGCTGTTTATGAAGACTCCAAGCAGTATTTTGCTTCAAACCCTGTCTTATCTGTCTGCTTCGGAGAGGCATGATAGTAGTGGTACAGTATTTCTTTTTCCGAGTCGTGTAATCTTTGTGGTGGTTGTTGCAATATTGATGAGTGACATCCAAAGTATATACTGACTTTTTTATTTAAGGTTGTGTGACCCTTTTTTCGTCAGTTTCAGTGCAATAATTATTCTACAACGTGGAATTTCTGTATTATTAATTATGTCTTTTCTTTCTTCTCCTGCCCTTCTCCAGCTTGAATAGGAGAATAACTGTACTTGTAGTGATGTAATTATCTTCAGATGTTTGTCCCCCATTTCATTTCTGAATATAATATAACTGATTTTTCGTTATTCATATTTTACCTTATCCTTTGCATAACATTTATACTTAAAATCATGGGTCCTCTGACTATTTACTTGTGTAGCAACCATTCAATGCAGAACCTCATCGTTCAGCTTTGGTTGCCTCGTATATTACACCTGTGGATTTCTTTTACAAGAGAAATCATGGGCCAATTCCAGTTGTTGATGATATTGAGAGGTCATTATTCTTCCATTTCCGTAGTTAAATTTGCTTTCAAATTCATGGGAACTTCTGTAATTGGAACTTTTTTTTTGGCGGAGCAGGTATCGTGTCACGATTGAGGGTTTGGTGGAGAAGCCAGTGCAACTGTCTATGAGTGAAATTAGGTAAACCTATAAACCGTTGACATGCTATATCCTACATACTCCTCTAGCACAAACATGGAACTGACTTATTATATCGATTGCAGGAAACTCCCCAAATATACCGTGGCTGCAACTTTACAGGTAAGATTGCATACGTTAGACTTTCTTTTTCAGTATCTATTTGTCATGTATTCAAACTTTTTTAATGAATGTGCTTGAGTTTTCATTAGCCTTGATCTCTGATTGATTCTTATTGAGTGGATTATGATGAGAATAGTTTATTGGTACGAAACTTGCAAGCAATTCAGTGTGCAGGTAATAGAAGGACAGCAATGAGCAAAGCACGGACAGTTAAAGGTGTCGGTTGGGATGTTGCTGCTCTTGGAAATGGTAAGTATCTAATTACAAATTTTGTCTAGTATGCGTCATAATTTAGTGCACGTTATTTATATTCTGATACACATTTCAAAAGATGCTTGCATTATTGCAACCTATTTTGAGCTTTTGCAACTCCTAACTTCGAGAAGTTGAAAACATTTAATAATACTTTGCAAGTTTGGTGGATTCTCCTAGAGAAAGTATTTGTATGGAAAATGTTTAATGACAGCATGTTAATCTTGAAATCTAGTTATCTAGGTTACAAGGCAACAACCTCTAGAAAAATGTTACTTATATGTTTTCATTTATGCGTAGATACTTGTTTTAATGTGGATCTCGCATGTTATTGTCTACTCCACAAATATTATAGATGTTAAGACTGTAGGATTGCTTCTCTTGCTCATTTTGCTTGTTCCTTAAGCATGATAACTGTTAGTTATTGGATTGAGCTTATATTATTAAAATTTTCAAACTTTTCCATTAAATATCTCTTAAGAAGGAACTAAAAAAATGTTTTGGTTTGGTTTCTTCTGGTTCTTTAACTGCAACAGTTATGACTTAAGAATATTAAGACATCCCTCTTAACTAGAAAGCTGTGGGGAAGCTTTAGATTCCGAAGGCTTTAAGTCAGTAACATACACTAGAACATTTGAATGTCACTTCAAAAAACTGATAAGAAGATCTGATATATGGTTAAAACTAATGACCAACGCAACAAAGAGTGTCTATAAGTGACTATTTTAGGCTTGACAATGGGAAGTATGGTCTTTAGAAGTAATGAGTGCTATTGGAAATGAAGAAGTACTTCTGAAGTGAAAAAGAGGTGAAGATTTGGTTGGTTCGGTTTAGTTTTATTGGAGAGTAGAAACCAAATCAATTACTATTTACAGGAAGAACTTTAAATGATTTGATTTGGTTAGTTGGGGTCATTTTTTTGCTTTTGTTCTTGGATAATTGAGAAATTGAGTAAGATAACAGGAAGAAGAGGATGAGAGGCTTAAAATATTGGTCTTCAAAATCTTCAACAAAGCAACAAATTGCTTAGGGTGAAATTCATCCAGAGATAGTATAAAAAACCTACATTTGGTAACAAATTGGAATTTGATACCACTATCGGCAAAAACCCTACAGCTTAACAACTAGCAAATTTCCAGTCATCAAAATGAGCAAAAACCTTACTTAAAAACTACTTCTTTGGTAGTGAATTAAATGAGACCTAAAGGGCTGAAAACTGCCCCAAAAGAAAGACCTTCATCGCATCTGACAAGCCCAAAAAGAAGAGAGTAAACAGAGAAGTTAGAATTAACCCCTTTCCCCTTCACTTCCTTAACACCCCAAAACCCCAAACCTCAGCCAAATCAAGCAGATGAAAAAGAAGTTTTCTGTATGAACTATCTAGCACATAATTCTCGTGCCCTATAGAGCAGATAGTAAAAAATGACTGTCCCGCACTCTGACCTGTTCAAAATTGATGATTCCACAGCCCAGATAGCTCACCTAGTCACCTTCTTGTTGCATTCTAGAATAGATATACTGGTCTCTTGAGAAATTCATTTGAGATTACTGTTAATGTAATGTATGAATTTTCTACATTGCTACCCATGCAAAGTCCGCTTTGCCACCTCGTGTCTAGGATCACTATTGTCATTATCCACACATTTCACCCTAAGTTCTAGCTAAAGGCAAGATGGCTCTGCTGGTGAAGATCTTGATGGAAAAAGACTGAAGAATTAAGGAAATGTGAAGAGAGGATCAAAGCTCTAGACCTATTCCTATCCTTATCTCTTTTTATATTTACATATTAACTGAAAGTATCCCCACCTGACATGGGAAAAAGGAAAAAGAGAAGTTTGACTCAAACAGATAATATTTTACTTTAATCAGTTGCTTTCTCATATTTAAGCTTGCAGTTGTACTATAATTTGTGAAATATATGTTCTTTTAATAAGGCATAGACACAGGATTTATGAGGCTGGCTATCCCCAGGCACAAATTTATGCTGTAGTTTCAATGGCTGTGCTTTAGCTATAATTTCCTGATTGGCTTCTTTCAGCAACTTGGGGAGGAGCGAAATTATCAGATGTACTTGAGATTGTTGGGATATCTAAGCTTACTTCAGTCTCATCATTGGGAGGGAAGCATGTTGAATTTGTTAGTGTTGACAAGTGTAAGGTGAGTACTGGTCTATACTGTTGTGAAAGCTTATTCCATGTCAGGCAAGGTGATTCCATTATTCTTCCTAGAGCCTATGAAGACCATGAGTAACGTTGTTTTCTAATTTTCTTTGCGGGATTTGAAAAACATTAGGAGGAAAAAGGTGGCCCTTATAAGGCATCAATTCCATTAAGGCAGGCTACAAATCCTGATGCTGATGTCCTACTTGCATATGAAATGAATGGAGAGGTAAAAATGCATTTTCTTTTTGTTTCTGCCTATGTGCTCAGAATAAAATGTAGTTTCTTCTAACCTGCACATAAGCTCAATTTATGTTGTGAATGCCATACTTGCATTGTTACTTGATGTTAGCTCACCTTTTCGGCATGCCTTGGTTCTTCAATCATTTGAACTGGACAATGTTGCTTCATTCTTATAAGAATTGTCATGCTCGTATGGAATACATATTTTCTCAGTGAGTTCCATTTCCCTCTTCTAATGCATGTTTGAGCTATATTTTTATCTATGCAATAGCTGAAGGTTTCTGGAAAGAGCCTCTTCGCATGCGGCGGTAAGGCTGCATACATCTGACCCTCCCTACCTCCCTAGAGCCCACAATGGTGGAAGCCTTTTGCATTGGGTTACCCTACCCCCAATAGCTGAAAGTTATATGTATATTTGACTTCACGCTTGAAGAAACCAAGCGATACAAAAAAACTGTGCAAACTTTTTTTATTTACATTTAGATATATGGTTTTCCTACAAAATGGTGCTAAACAAAAGGAAATAAGGGTCCAGGGAACTGTTAGATGTTCTATGTGCAGAGAAAGGGCATCAGCTTAGTTGGTTACAGCCCTCATTGATGTGGGGGGGTTTCCTAGGCTAGGCAGGCACTTATTTTGCACTACTTTTGTGTGTGTGACTTGTTTTTTTTTAATGAGCAAGACCGCGCGGCTCCCCTCCTCTTTTTTTTCTTATGATCAAAAGAGTCATCAATTCTTTCTCTCATCATACTTTTATTCCCTCTTGTGTTGATTTCATTTTCTTGTCCTATTGTCCGAGTGCCATGTTACCTAGTCTTTCCTTTTACTTGCCTTATGCAAGTAGCCAAGTACCAAGCACTTGTAGAGGTCAGAATTATTCATCTTATTGTCATTATTATTAGTTTTGATATTTATCCTTTGTTTTTCTCAAACAATGTAAATGGTGTGAAAGGCGTGTGTATGAAGATAATCTTATTGTTTTTTGGGGTATGCAATTTTGAAAGTCCGTCACAGAAATCATGGTACCGACAAGGTTGGTTCATTATTTGTCTAGGAAAAGGTAATCCCTACAATAAAGATGACAAGCACTATAGACAGCTTTTTGGGAGATGAAAAGAGTCCAGACAGGTGACTGCATAATGGGGCCTATTGATCATACATCCTAAATTAACACCTGTATTCTTATTTGTAAACAGAATAGCCCCATTCTCAATTGTAAATTACACTTTTACATCAATGAACAGATATTGATGATTGAAAACAATTAAAAGTATAGTAGTTAATATGATTCTCTTTCCTGTGAAGCAAAGCGCTTCAGGGGTTACAGAATCTTTGGCTTTTAGGACCTAAGGCTCTAGATGTCACTTTCCGGAATGGAGGTACAATGACCGACTAACGACTTTGGGGGATGCAAAAGAAGTAAATAGGAGAGTAGATAGAATGGCTTTCTTTCCTGCGTTTGAGATTTTCCAGGGTCTTAGAGGGCCTAAGCATCTATTCCATTGTTCTTTAAAAAGTTTGATCCCCATCGTTTTTCAGTGATCCTTTATACTTAATCCGAAAAAAAAATTGTCCAAGAAATTTTCTTTGTTCTTTACTATGACGTTATCTAATAATTTGAAACTTATGAATTGTATGCTTGGTTTAAATTAATTTTGTAGTTTATGATTTAAATATCCATTTTTAACGGTTAGACTATTTCACCTAGAAATTAGGTTAACTAATGGCATATGTTGATTAGTTTTACCCCTGAGATTTTTTATTCTTTTGAGAGCATTAATATACAGCAAAGGCATCTACCTTCTGAGCTAAAAACATAACCTGAAAGTATATAGTTCATTATTGCATGGGTTGTTTAGATCAGAAATTTAATTTCGTTAAGTTACATAATGATTTTTTTGATTATGGTACTGTTCAAACGTTCGTTAGTTATTATGCATCTATGGATTAATCCACATTTGCTTCTTGCTCTTAGAACTGGAATCTCTCAACATTGTTCTTTTGGATCCACCTCCATGTACTAGCAAGTGACAACTTGAGCTGTCTTTTTCATGTTAGATTGTTATATTAGCTAAGACAGTGGTTTATTTATGTCAAATGGAAGTTTTTATGTTTTCATGTGATTTCTAAGCTTTATGTAGTCCGAGTGGTACTAAACACCTTCTCATTAAATTTTTGGAAGGTTGATTCCTGGTGAGTACATCACATTTTTCTTACTGGACACAATTATGACAAATGACAATATGCTAGAAGCTTGTTTATACTCACGTTATAGAACTCAAACAGAAATGCATAGTCTTAACCAAATACAAAACTCAACCTTCATGGGAAGAATGCTATTTTGCTATCTGCACAAGGCCTCAGTTCCCATCTTATGGTCATTCATCCAAGATTTGTCTAATTAAGACCGTGTTACCTATCCTGTATCCCACGCATCATCTTTTTTTTTCCTTTTCTAAATTGATTAATTCTAGAATCATCTATATTTCTTGTATAATAACTCCTTTCAGAATATTTCTTGTAGAATTTCACAATCCTTTTTGGGTTGGGATTATATCTTTCTTCTCTTGCTCTTTTTCTGTCCATGCCTTTTTTCTACCTTGTTTTTTTTATGGTTCAGAGGTCAGAACATATAGTTAAATAAGTTTATACACTGTTTTGCATTTATAGTTCGACTTTTTGTTGCCTTTCTTTTATTGTATATTGAGGTTTTTGGGCTATGCAACAATGGTTTTGTCCACTGAATCTCAACTTTTCCTCAGTCTATGTTATTGTCATGGTTTATCTTTTATTATTGAGCATTACATGACAGATCTTGTTTATCCTCTTATGTTTGTTGTCTTGGTCACATGGTAGATCATCAACCGTGACCATGGATATCCATTACGTGTGATTGTTCCTGGTGTTATTGGTGCCCGATCTGTTAAGTGGCTGGATAGCATTTCTGTAATCAAAGAAGAATGTCAGGTGTTGAAATTCTTGAGATTTTATTTTCACTTTTCTGCCATACTTTTTGAAATTTATTATCTAACTTTCTTCTTTTTTAACAGGGCTTTTTTATGCAAAAGGACTACAAGATGTTTCCACCCTCAGTTAATTGGGACAATATCAATTGGTCAAGTAGGAAGGCACAGATGGATTTTCCAGTGCAGGTATGAATTGTATCATATCAGGTGACATTGTACTTGCTCATCAGTGGTGTAATTCATTTACAAGAAGAGAAGGTTCAGATTTAAGCAAAACACTCGCACAAACTTGAAAAACTAAAAGAAACGAATAAGTAATAAAGATGTTCAAATGATCTAACCAATGTATTATCTTATAATAATCATGCCCAAGCTCTTCTCTGAATCTTTGCAATAATCAAAGACGATGTTTCTGGTTAACCATCAAATTATTACTGTGTTTGTCGGAGAGCATTCTCTTGAGAGTAAACTTCAGGACATATAATGCCTGTGTTTATGCAATTGTTTGATATTCTTTGATATTCTCACAATCTATAGCTCTTTAATACAGATGTTTATCACATACCAGTTTTTCTCCAGTAAAGTTATGAAGATATTTACCGAAGAAATATAATTTGTTTGAATTGTCATATAATTTGGATATGAAATTCTAGTTTTTGAAGGTGTGAGACCTCAATTGGTGTAAAGCCATTTCCCGATCTGAGACCAAGTTACAGTTGCAATTAGTGTGAAGTCAGAGGAGCGATTCCCAAAAAAATGAAAAATAAAACCCTGAACCTAATTTTCGTTCATCTTCCTCTCTCAGCAGCTGCTACCATCAGCCCGCCACTGTCTTGATCATACATTATAGTCATCAAACTACCCTGATGTTGGACCTTAATTCTGCAAGAATACATAATATATTCGTTATTCTACACAATGGAACTTCAATACATAATATTATCATCAGAGTGTATAGACTATCCATTTACGTTTCAATTGTTGAAAAGTAATTTGGTTAAACTAACTTCTCATGATAAGGATGTTATTGTCAGTATTGGTGGCTTTGCTTACTGCTTAGTTTGTGGTTGAGCTGGACTTCTTCTGAGAGCATCATAGGGTGTGAGTACGTAAAATTGCAACATGTTCAAATTAGAGATCCATGCACTTGAGTATGACCATGACTTTACACTATTTAGCAAGAACAAATAAAAGTATTTTATCCATGCATAAAAGTGGCCATGAAATCAAGTTTTACACTATTTAGCAACTTTACATATTTGTGGCACTGGCCACCTTGATGTTAGGGTAAGACGTGCAGGAAATTATTGATGTTTAGATGCTTAAAGGCGGAAGATCACGTTCAAGAGATTACAAATTTCAGTTTAGAGCGTGACTGGAAGTTCCACATCTTTGATGCTTATAAAAGAAGTGCAGCTGCATGCGCGAACGCAAAACAGATGAAGAGAACGAGGCTTACTGATGCAGAACGGAAGAGACAGACTTTAAATTGAAAATAATCTGAAAATTTTGTCGAAATTTTCAGAATGAACAGCACCTGTGAACTGTAATTTTTCTCCTTTTTATATTTCTTATTGTAAGGTAAAAAGTAAATAAAGACAGATAAAAGATAATAGGTTAAACCGGATTTACTCACAGCATCTAACAATTAGTTGAGCCGGTTTCACACACAGATGCTTAACCCTTTTGGCTTCACAGCAAGAAATAGTGGCTTCACGCTTTAGAAAAATCAGACAAGGTTTTCTTCAACTCTGATTTTCATAAATTCTTCATAATCTAAATACCCCGTGAAAGCATAATCAATATATCTAGGGTTTAGAATCCTCTCTCTAATAAAATTCCAAATAGAAATGGACTTCCAATCCTAATACATATGCATTCCAATTAATCATAACTTGCTAAATTTAAATGCAATTAAACTCTATTTCAAATAATAAATCTAATCAATGATAAAAAACCAAATTTACCAATCCTAACTAGTTATTCCTTTCGATGAGGAGTCTTCAACCCAATTTGACTTTGGCCCTCAAATTGTCCTAAAATCACTGAGGCACTAATTTTCTTCTCAACCATGTTGATTGCATTAATGGATTCATCTGCAATGAAAAGGAAATTAAATCAAATAGGATGAAATAATAGATACATTGTTCTATATGACGTTTAAGTTATCCCCCTCGTTGAAATTGCTCAGGTTAATTACTGAAGTTAGACCATGCGACATTGTTTGAGGCATTAGATATTTATTGTGTTAAAATTCTTTTTTGTGGATAACAGGACATTATTGAAGCTTAAAGTTTGTGTAGAACAGCAAGGTTGGCTAATTCACGGTCATCAGATGTTGCATAGATGTCAATGTTTCTGTTCAAAATTTAAGGGTTTTAAACCCCACATGACATTACTTGATCTACATAAAATTCTTCAAAAAACTAAGTAGACAAGGGTATAAATGTTTACTTTGCTATCATTTATTGACATGTAATAAACTCTTTATTTTTTGAATTGACGAAATCTTCAGTTAATGACATAGTTTTTGTGGTGTTTTAGTGTGCTATTTGTTCCTTGGAGGATGAGAGTGTTGTTGATCAAGGAAAGGTTCGAAAAACTTTCACCAGAACCCATTTTGTTTGAATGCTAAATTAGATGCGACCTTATTATATATATTGTTGCATTTCAGGTTACTGTCAGTGGCTATGCCCTCTCTGGTGGTGGGCGAGGTATTGAGAGGGTGGATATATCTGTTGATGGGGGCAAGACTTGGGTGGAAGCAGATAGATATCAAAAGAGCAGTGTGCCGTATGCATCTGATGGCATAAATAGCGATAAGTGGGCTTGGGTCCTCTTTAAAGCTGTGGTTGATGTACCAGAAAATGCTGAGATAATTGCTAAAGCGGTTTGCCTTACTTTTCACTTCACCTTTGAGTTTGATTTTTCTCTGTTAATTTATATTTCAATAACTATAGCTAACGCTTGTCATGGTATCACTAATATCTATCGTCATATATGAGGTCAAAGAGTTGAATTCATCACTACTGAACATGGGATCAGAATTATCCTTCTCTTTCGATGCACATATAATTAAGATAGGATATTTTACATTTTGTGCATTGGTCCTTCATTTGCGATGTCAACAGAATATTTTATGTGGGGGTATGCTTCTAATAAACTCAGAAACCCATTGTCAATTAACCTCTTCTGAAGAGGGGCATCAATCAAAAACAATCTAACTATCAGTATCACTAAAAATAACGTGAAAAAATTATGAACTGCCTTAGTGGCCTGAAGTGTCTGAACTGGAAATCTTTTGATCATTGTACGCACGTGCATGTGCATGGGCATCCATGCGTGTGTGTTCTCAAACTAAGGTTTGTGAAAATTTCCTTGTCAGACATCTTAGGAATCTTAGAATGGCTGACAACAAACTTCTCGAGAAACTTAGTTTGAGAACTGACCTGAAAAGCAACCCCCCCCCCCCCCCCTACACACACACACACACTAAAAAAAACCCTCCCTCTTTGTAGTTGTATATGCATATGTATCTATATGTAAATGGGCGTCCCTTCAGTCACTTTACCGTAATAGTGCTTCTATTTTCGCAATTTCAACTAGCCAATTAATGATAATATTGACCATATTTGGGTCATTCCCATGTCCATGCATAAATTTGATAGGAACGGAGACCAACTTTGAAAATCAAAATCAAAATCAAAGTTCGGTGGCCACTTTATTTGAAATTTGAAAAAAAAGATGCAGGTCCCACTAGTTAATAATTATTAGTGGCGGGTCCCACTAATAATATTTTATTAGTGCATAGTATTTTCCAAACAGTATAAATAGAGTCCTAAACTCTTAAGGAAAACTCATCCCAGAAACAACTCCTCTCATAGAAAAGTAAGAGAGAAAATACAGAGAGAGATTGTGAGAGTTCTTGGAGTGTATCTGATCAAGAGAGTGTTCTCTTTCATCTATTCGTTTGGGATATAAAAGAATTTCGCGTCATCGTTGTACCGTGGAGTAGTTCCGAAGGAGCGAACCACGTATATCTGTGAGTACTGTGATTGATTTTTGTGCCTTTATTCTGTGTATTACGTTTCCGTTCAAGGCGTTATTGTTGGTGTGTACCCTAAGAACTGGTATCAGAGCCTGACTTAGAATATATATATTTGCTTATCGTATGCTCTGTGGCTGTCACTAAAACTGAATCCTCCACATCAGAAAATAAGTTAGATTATTATTTATTCTTTTAAGGTACTGGGCACTATTCATGAATACGATATTATTCACTAGTACGGTACTATTTACAAGTGTTATTACTATTCATAAATACGGTTCGGGAAAGACGTAATCTTTCGTCATGGAATCTACAATTGAAGACAACAGGCTTCGAATTGAGAAATTCGACGGTCAAAATTTTAGGTATTGGAGAATGTAAATAGAAACTATTTGTACCAGAATGATCTCTTCTTACCCCTCTAAGGAGAGGCGGGAAAACCTGAGAAAATGGATGACGATAAGTGAAAGGTGCTCGATCGTAAAGCACTTGCCACCATCAGCTTCAACCTTCACCAGCATGTGACTTACAATGTCTCGCATGCGACCACCAAGAAGTTGATGGAGGTTTTGGAGGCGTTGTATGAGAAGCCGTCTGTTTCAAATAAGGTGTACCTGGTGAAGAAGCTATTCAATCTAAAAATACAGCAGGGAGCTCGCGTGGCGAACTTCTTGAACGAATTTCAAGCTGTGGTGCAATAGCTTGCTGCAGTAGATCTCAAATTCGATAATGAGATCCAAGCTTTTCTGCTACTGTCTTGTCTACCAGATTCGTGGGAGAATATAGTGATGGCGGTGAGCAACGCCAATGGCAATGACAAGATGAAGCTTGACTCGGTAATTGGAGCAATTCTGGATGAAGAATCTCGTCGCAAAGTCTCAGGAGCTGAGGCCTCTAGTAATGGGAGTGCTCTGCATGTCGAGGCACGAGAGCGTGCGCAGAAGAAGGGAAGGGGACGAAGGGAAGTCTAAAGGACCGAACCCGAATGGTTACGGTAAAGGGAAGTGCTTCAGATGCGAAAAGAAAGGTCATTTTGCACGGGACTGCAGAGTTTCTGTTGCAGCATTAGCAGGGGATGATCGGGCTGACGGTGCAGCCAATCTTATGCACGAGACGAATTTAAATGCGCTTCTCCTATCCCGAGAAGACAAAAGTGATGCGTGGGTCATCGACTCTGGCGCATCTTTCCATGCAATCTCACAACAAAAGCTGCTTTCATCGTTCGTGAAGAAGGACTTGGGGACAGTCTATCTTGACGACGATCAATCTTGTAAGGTTTCCGGGAAGAGAAATTATACCATCAAGATGGAAGACGGGACCACCTTGACGCTGAATGATGTTCAGCATGTATTGGATCTCAGGCGAAATCTTATATCAGTAGGGCAATTGACTGACTCCGGTTACAGAGCATCATTCAAGCAGAGAAGCTGGAAGGTGTCCAACGGTGCCCTGATGGTGGCACACAGCAAACACGAGGGGTCTCTCTACATCGTCAACGGGAAGATCGACCACTTGCTGCAGGACAAGCATTATCATCATCAGCCGTCGACTGCATGATTTGGCATCAACGACTTGACCACATGAGCGAGAAGGGGATGCACATTATGGTCGCGGGGGAGAGGCTTCCGGGTCTGAACAAGATCGATCTGACTTTCTATGAGGACTACATTCTAGGCAAACAAAAGAAGATGAGCTTTAACAAGACCGGATTGGCTCTAAAACTGCAGAAATTGGAGTTGATACACACCAACGTGTGGGGACCTGCGCAAGTCTCATTTGTTGAAAATTCTCTTTACTTTGTCACTTTTATTGATGATGCTACTAGAAAATTATGGGTGTTTTTCTTGAAGCACAAGTCAGATGTTTTCATCGTCTTCAAGAAGTGGCTTGCCTGTATGAAAAACAAAACATGCAATAAGCTGAAGTGCCTAAAGTCTAATAATGGAGGCGAGTATTGTAGCCAGGAGTTTGAGAACTTCTGCTCGTCCCATGGGATTAGGAGACTGAAGACCGTGCCAGGCACACCTCAGCACAACGGAGTGGCGGAGGGTATGAATCGCACTATCTTGGAGCGCGTCAGAAGTTGAGGATCAACTCCTGATTGCCCAAGAGTTTTTGGATCAAAGCTGTCAATACTACTACATACTTGATCAACTGCGGGCCATCCGCGGCTCTCAGTTATGGGATACCTAAAGAGTCTTGGTTCGGAAAGAAGCTGAAACTAGAGCACTTACGAGTATTTGGTTGTGACGCCTATGTCATGACCAATCCTGCAGACCGATCAAAACTTGATCCAAAGTCAAAAAAACTCTCTTTCATCGGCTATGGAGGAGATGAGTATGGGTACCGTTTCTGGGATCACGATGCGCGCAAGGTGGTACGTAGTCGTGACGTCGTGTTCTATGAGAATGCGGTGTACAAGAAAAAAGAAGTGAGTGGGGGTCAACTATCTCCCCCTCTTTTCTCAGATATTGCTGACAGTGAGGACGACGGTGAAATACCTATCAGCATAGAAGACGGAGACCAAGAGAGCGTGTCGGATGTACAGCAGTGGGATCTAACAGAGTTGTCGATCGCAATTCGCAAAGCTCCAAGAAATCCAAGGGTGCCAGAGAGGTACTGTTCTACCATGAATTATCTTCTCCTGACTGATAATGGTGAGCCAAAAAGCTATGAGGAGGTACAACAGACCGACAAAGCTCGGGGCGAGTGGGAGTCTGCCATGGAGGAAGAAATGAAGTCCTTGATGAAGAATGAGACTTGGGAGCTCGTAAAGCTTCCAAGAGAGAGAAATGCTCTTCACAATCGGTGGATTTATCGGGTCAAGGATGAAGCTGATAGACGGAGATGCTACAAGACGAGGCTTGCAGTGAAGGGCTATGAGCAGAAAGCATGGATAGACTATTTTGATGTTTTCGCTTCCGTCGTCAAGTTGATCACGATCCGGACTGTGCTGAGCATTGTGGCAGTTCGAGATCTCCATCTAGAGCGGATGGATGCGAATACGACATTCCTTCATGGAGATTTGGAGGAAGAGATCTATATGCATCAATCGGTGGGCTTTGAGGAACGAGACATGGAGGGTCTCGTGTGTCGCCTGCGCAAGAGCTTGTATGGCCTGAAGCAAGCTTCGCGACAGTGGTAAATGAAGTTTGAGAACTTTACGGAGAAGAACGGTTTTCTCAAATGTGACATAGATCACTGTTGTTTCATCAAGAGATATAGTGACTCTTATGTGATACTCTTGATTTATGTTGATGACATGTTGATTGCAGGGCCCGACTTAGCCCGCATTGAAAAACTTAAGAGGCGTCTCTCTGAGTGCTTCGAGATGAAGGATTTGGGTCCAATAAATCAGATTCTGGGGATGAGGATCATCAAAGATAAATCAGCACGGAGACTGATGTTGTCTCAGAAGGCCTAAATTTAGAAGAATCTTGAAAAGTTTGGCATGGAGAAAACTAAACCAGTGGGCTCGCCGTTTGCAAACCATTTCAAGCTATCGAAGACCCAAGCACCAGAGACTGCTGAAGAGCATGAGTTAATGACCAACATACAATACGCATCTGCCGTCGGGAGTTTGATGTATGCGATGGTGTGTATAAGGTCAGATATTGCACATGGAGTGGAGTTGTGAGCCGCTTCATGAGCAATCCGGGGAAACAACACTGGGGTGCGGTCAAGTGGCTTCTACGCTACTTGAGATGTTCGTCCGACTGTTGTCTTGAGTATGATAGGACAGATTTACAGCTAGAGGGCTTTTGTGATGCAGACTACGCAGGGGACATAGACTCAAGAATGATCATGAACGGCTACATCTTCATCTTGGTGGTGGAGCGATAAGTTGGAGATCTAAGTTATAGGATACTGTGGCTTTGTCGACAACCGAATGCTAAGTACGTGTCTGCAGCAGAGACAGCAAATAAGTTGCTATGGTTGAAGGCTTTTCTTCTCGAGCTTGGAGTAAGCTTTAAGAAATATTTCATCTACTACGACAGTCAGAGTGCTGTTCACTTGTCAGAGAACGACGCATTCCACGCTCGGACCAAGCATGTTGACGTGAAGCACTATGCCATACGGAGATGGCAAAGCAGGAATCAGTTCAAGCTTATGAAGATTAATACAAGGTACAATCTAGCTGATATACTGATCAAGCGAGTTCCACTTGAGAAGGCGAGGTTGTGTGCAGCCTCATATGACATCCGTTGGGAATGTTGAGGACCGTGCAAGACGCTAAAGATACAAGACATCCGGATGATGCAATCAAGAAAGGTGTGAAGATATGATTTGATACTCAGTCAAATCTTCAAGTGAGATTGTCAGCCTACCAACTTTAAAAATCAAAGTTCGGTGGCCACTTTGTTTGAAATTTGGAAAAATGATGTGGGTCCCACTAGTTAATTATTATTAGTGACGGGTCCCACTAATAATATTTTATTAGTACATATTGTTTTCCAAACACTATAAATAGGACTCTAAACTCTTAAGAAAAACTCATCCTAGAAACAATTCCTTTCAAAGAAGAGTAAGAGAGAAAACACAGAGAGATTGTGAGAGTTCTTAGAGTGTATCTGATCAAGAGGATGTTCTCTATGATCTATTCTTTTGTGATATAAAAGAATTTGGCGTCGTCGTTGCATCGTGGAATAGCTCCGAAGGAGTGAATCACGTATATCTTTGATCTATTCTCGAGTGGAACTCGCTTAGTTAGTATATCACCTGGATTGTACCTCGTATCAATCTTTACAAGCTTGAACTCATTCCTGCTTTGCCATCTTCGTATGACATGGTGCTTCACGTCAACATTCTTGGTCCGAGTGTGGAATACGTCGTTCTCTGACAAGTGAACGGCACTCTGACTGTCGCAGTGGATGAAGTATTTCTCAAAGCTTACTCTAAGCTCGAGAAGAAAAACCTTCAACCATAGCAACTTCTTTGCTGTCTCTTCTGCAGACACGTACTTAGCATTCGGTTGTCGACAAAGCCACAGTATCCTGTAACTTAGATCTTCAACTTATCGCTCCACCACCAAGATGAAAATGTAGCCGCTCGTGATCCTTCTTGAGTCTATGTCCCCTGCGTAGTCTGCATCACAAAAGCCCTCTAGCTGTAAATCTGTCCCGTCATACTCAAGACAACAGTCAGACGAACATCTCAAGTAGCGTAGAAGCCACTTGACCGCACCCCAGTGTTGTTTACCCGCATTGCTCATGAAGCAGCTCATAACTCCCACTCCATGTGTAATATCTGACCTTATACACACCATCGCATACATCAAACTCCCGACGGCAGATGCGTATTGTATGTTGGTCATGAACTCATACTCTTCAGCAATCTCTGGTGCTTGGGTCTTCGATAGCTTGAAATTATTTGCAAACGGCGAGCCCACTGGTTTAGTTTTCTCCATGCCGAACTTTTCAAGAATCTTCTAAATTTAGGCCTTCTGAGACAACCTCAGCCTCCGTGCTGATTTGTCTTTGATGATCCTCATCCCCAGAATCTGATTTGTTGGACCCAAATCCTTCATCTCGAAGCACTCAGTGAGATGCCTCTTAAGTTCTTCAATGCGGGCTAAGTCGGGCTCTGCAATCAACATGTCATCAACATAATTTAAGAGTATCATATAAGATTCTCTATATCTCTTGATGAAACAACAGTGGTCTGTGTCACATTTGAGAATACCGTTCTTCTCCGTAAAGTTCTCAAACTTCATGTACCATTGTCGCGGAGCTTACTTCAGGCCATACAAGCTCTTGCGTAGGCGACACACGAGGCCCTCCATATCTCGTTCCTTGAAGCTCACTGGTTGATGCATATAGATCTCTTTCTCCAAATCTCCATGAAGGAATGTCGTCTTCACATCCACCCGCTCTAGATGGAGATCTCGAACTGCCACAATGCTCAGCACAGTCCGGATCGTGATCAACTTGACGACAAAAGCGAAAACGTCAGAATAGTCTATCCCTGTTTTCTGCTCATAGTCCTTCACTACAAGCCTCGTCTTGTAGCATCTCCGTCCATCAGCTTCATCCTTGACCCGATAAATCCACCGATTGTGAAGAGCCTTTCTCCCTCTTGGAAGCTTTACGAGCTCCCAAGTCTTATTCTTCATCAAGGACTTCATTTCTTCCTCCATGGCAGACTCCCACTCGCCCCGAGTTTTGTCGGTCTGTTGTACCTCCTCATAGCTTTTTGGCTCACCATTATCAGTCATGAGAAGATAATTCATGGTGGAACGGTACCTCTCTGGGACCCCTGGATTTCTTGGAGCTTTGCGAATTGCGATCGGCAACTCTGTTAGATCCTGCTGCTATATATCCGACACGTTCTCTTGGTCTCTGTCTTCTATGCTGATAGGTATTTCACCGCGGTCCTCACTGTCAGCAATATCTGAGAAAAGAGGGGGAGATAGTTGACCCCCACTCACCTCTTTTTTCCTTGTACACCGCATTCTCATGAAACACGACGTCACGACTACGCACCACCTTACGTGCATCGTGATCCCAGAAACGGTACCCATACTCATCTCCTCCATAGCCGATGAAAGAGAGTTTTTTTTAACTTTGGATCAAGTTTTGATCGGTCTGCAGGATTGGTCATGACATAGGCGTCACAACCAAATACTCGTAAGTGTTCTAGTTTCAGCTTCTTTCCGAACCAAGACTCTTTAGGTATCCCATAACTGAGAGCCGCGGATGGCCCGCAGTTGATCAAGTATGTAGCAGTATTGACAGTTTTGGTCCAAAAACTCTTGGGCAATCAGGAGTTGATCCTCAACTTCTAACGCGCTCTAAGATAGTGCGATTCATACCCTCCGCCACTCCGTTGTGCTGAGGTGTGCCTGGGACGGTCTTTAGTCTCCTAATCCCATGGGACGAGCAGAAGTTCTCAAACTCCTGGCTACAATACTCGCCTTCATTATTAGACTTTAGGCACTTCAGCCTATTGCATGTTTTGTTCTTCATACAGGCAAGCCACTTCTTGAAGACGATGAAAACATCTGACTTGTGCTTCAAGAAAAACACCCATAATTTTCTAGTTGCATCATCAATAAAAGTGACAAAGTAAAGAGAATTTTTAACAAATGGGACTTGCGCAGGTCCCCACACGTTGGTGTGTATCAACTCCAATTTCTGCAGTTTTAGAGTCAGTCCGGTCTTGTTGAAGCTCACCTTCTTTTGTTTGTCTAGAATGTAGTCCTCATAGAAAGTCAGATCGATCTTGTTCAGACCCGGAAGCCTCTCTCCCGCGACCATAATGTGCATCCCCTTCTCACTCATGTGGCCAAGTCGTTGATGTCAAGTTATGCAGTCGACGGCTGATGATGATAATGCTTGTCCTGCAGCAAGTGGTCGATCTTCCCGTTGACGATGTAGAGAGACCCCTCGCGTTTGCCGTGTGCCACCACCAGGGCACCCTTGGACACCTTCCAGCTTCTCTGCTTGAATGATGCTCTGTAACCGGAGTCAGTCAATTGCCCGACTGATATAAGATTTCGCCTGAGATCCGATACATGCTGAACATCATTCAGCGTCAAGGTGGTCCCGTCTTCCATCTTGATGGTACAATTTCTCTTCCCGGAAACCTTACAAGATTGATCGTCGTCAAGATAGACTGTCCCTAAGTCCTTCTTCACGAACGATGAAAGCAGCTTTTGTTGTGAGGTTGCATGGAAAGATGCGCCAGAGTCGATGACTCACGCATCACTTTTGTCTTCTCGGGATAGGAGAAGCGCATTTAAATTCGTCTCGTGCATAAGATTAGCTGCACCGTCAGCCCGATCATCCCCTGATAATGCTTCAACAGAAACTCTGCAGTCCCGTGCAAAATGACCCTTCTTTTCGCATCTGAAGTACTTCCCTTCACCGTAACCATTCGGGTTCGGTCCTTTAGACTTCCCTTCGTCCCCTTCCCTTCTTCTGCGCACGCTCTCGTGCCTCGACATGCAGAGCACTACCATTACTAGAGGCCTCAGTTCCTGAGACTTTGCGGCGAGATTTTTCATCCAGAATTGCTCTAATTACCGAGTCGAGCTTCATCTTGTCATGCCATTAGCGTTGCTCACCGTCATCACCATATTCTCCCACGAATCTGATAGACAAGAAAGTAACAGAAGAGCTTAGATCTCATTATCGAATTTTAGATCTACTGCAGCAAGCTATTGCACCACAGCTTGAAATTCGTTCAAGAAGTCCACCATGCGAGCTCCCTGCTGCATTTTTAGATTGAATAGCTTCTTCATCAGGCACACCTTATTTGAATCAAACGGCTTCTCATACAGCGCCTCCAAAGCCTTCATCAACTTCTTGGTGGTGGTCGCATGCGAGACATTGTAAGTTACATGCTGGTGAAGGTTGAGCCTGATGGTGACAAGTGATTTACGATCGAGCACCTTTCACTTATCGTTGTTTATTTTCTTAGGTTTCCCCGTCTCTCCTTGGAGGAATAGGAAGTGATCCTTCTGGTACAAATAGTCTTCTATTTGCATCATCCAATACCTAAAATTTTGATCACCGAATTTCTCAATTCGAAGCTTGTTGTCTTCAACTGTAGATCCCATGGTGAAAGATTACGTCTTTCCCGAACCTTATTTGTGAATAGTAATAGTACTTGTAAATAGTACGTACTGGTGAATAATATCGTATTCGTGAATAGTGTCTAGTGTCTTAAAAGAGTAAATAATAATCTAACTTATTTTCTGATGTAGAGGATCTACTTTTAATGGCAGCCACAGAGCATACGATAAGCAAATATATATACTAAGTTAGGTTATGATACCAGTTGTTAGGGTACACACCAACAATAACGCCTCGAACGGAAACGTGATACACAGAATAAAGGCATAAAAATCAATCACAGTACTCACAGATATATGTGGTTCACTCCTTCGGAGCTACTCCACGGTACAACGGCGACGTGAAATTCTTTTATATCCCAAAAGAATAGATGAAAGAGAACACCCTTTTGATCAGATACACTCCAAGAACTCTTACAATCTCTCTCTGTGTTTTATCTCTTACTCTTCTATGAAAGGAAGAGTTTTCGGGATGAGTTTTTCTTAAGAGTTTAGTGTCCTATTTATAGTGTTTGAAAAATAGTATGTACTAATAAAATATTATTAGTAGGACCCGCCACTAATAATAATTAACTAGCGACACCCACATCCTTTTTCCAAATTTCAAACAAAGTGGTCACCGAACTTTGATTTCCAAATTTGGTAGGCTGACACGGAGCATGTTACATTGGCTTAAATAACCACTAATACAGGATGTAGTCTTCTGAAATATCTCGATAAGGTGTCTGTTCTTTGCTCTTACAATTCACATTAGTTAAAATTTGTTTTGCTGTTGCTTCTGGAGCAGGTTGACACAGCAGCAAATGTTCAACCTGAGAATGTGGAGGACATATGGAATCTGAGAGGTATTCTCAACACATCGTGGCACCGGGTTCATGTGAGAAAAGCTTCACGAATAACCAAGTCAAATCTGTGAATTAAGGAGCCGAGACTGAAGATAAACCGAGAGTTTCTTCGTGCTTGATGCTGCATAATTTCTTACTTGAAAATCTATAGCCAGTGGATAGGGTTATGCACAAGATGCCTTTTATCTGTGTATTACACAGGCGCTCTAATAAGTAGTAGCGGTATGGATCTTGTTTTGTTGGAATGGACCGTGACTATTGGCTTTTCACCTTGTGCAAATAATAGCAAAATCTGCATCGCGTGTAGGTTAATGTCTCAAAATTTCACTTTGATGCTTGTGAGCGTCGGCAAGGCTGTGAAGTGTCAGATAGTCGTGATATCGGGATTGATATTGTTGCATTCTGTGACCAAGTTGCATGTTCAAATGCAGTAGTTTACTTTCCGTTTTAGAGCACCCTATGATTACTCGTTTGTACCTAAAGAGTTAGGATTGTGTAATATTGAGGACGACCATAGTTTCTCTCCCCAGGGAGCTGCAACAAAAAACTACGAGGCCCACAATTTGTTCATTATAATAGTGAAATCTTTCTAGCTTTCCCGCGGAGTATAGGAACAATTGTCTTAAAAATGCCTTTTCTTCCCCCTATAGATAGTTTTGTGCATGTAACTCTTGCTTGAATTTGAGACTATGTGCTTTCGTTGCACTCTAATTGCCAAAAGAGCAGTGACTACTCCACTACTCCTACACTAGTACACAGAAAAGTGTTGGATCTGTCCTCTTTTTAACTTTCTCTAAAATTGCTTACTGACTAAAATATGTAGTATAGAAAAGAGTAGTGTAGTCATCGTTTTCCTTGCAAAAACAGCACAAGTTATTGGTATCACGTTTGTATTCTATCCACTTGTATAATTAGAAAGCACCTATCCTCATTATTATTATTTTTGTTGTAATTTTGTTATTATATCTACATACATCATATATATCAAAAGTAAGAATCAAACATAAAATGTGAATGTAAATGGACAAGAGAAGAGATATGGAGAAAAGTGGTTCTTATTTTCTTCATCTTCCTCATTCCTCTACACATTTTTGTAGTCCATGACATACATTATATAGATGGATAATAAGAAGACTAAAGGACATGGGCTAATGAAGAGTCACCTAATTAATTATCCATATTCAAGTAATGTCCACATTCATCTTATCTTCTAGATTTCAACACTCCCCCTTAGACATTATTTCGTGATGTCAATTCCTCGTTAAAAACCTCGCTAGAAAAACCCAGTGGGAGAAAAACTAGTCGAGAAAAAGAGTACCCGACATAAGTAGATTCTTGTGTTGCATTAGTTGCCTTATTAAAAACATTTAACTAAGAAAACCCTGTGGGATGAAATCTTTCTAGCTTTCCCGCGGAGTATAGGAACAATTGTCTTAAAAATGCCTTTTCTTCCCCCTATAGATAGTTTTGTGCATGTAACTCTTGCTTGAATTTGAGACTATGTGCTTTCATTGCACTCTAATTGCCAAAAGAGCAGTGACTACTCCGCTACTCCTACACTAGTACACAGAAAAGTGTTGGGTCTGTCCTCTTTTTAACTTTCTCTAAAATCGCATACCGACTAAAATATGTAGTATAGAAAAGAGTGGCGTAGTTATCATTTTCCTTGCGAAAACAGCACAAGTGGTTACCATTTTCCTATCCTCATTATTATTATTATTTTTGATAAATGCATTCTTCTTTTATTCGATGACGTAGAAGGATACAAAAGGCTAAACTATTCGTCTAGGGGATGTTTGGTTAACACTAACAAATGTTGCAGTTAAATTATTATTTTCAACGTTCAATTAGCAATAAATTAATTGGAAATAATAACTAGATTTGCATTTTGTTTAAAAAAATAAACAAGTCAATTTGACTGCAAAAATATTGCGAGTCCTTTATTCGTATCAAGTCACATTATCGTGTTAGTTTAATTTCAAATCAGAATACATAGATCATTTTTACATTTGAGAAAAACAAACATTTGATTTGCAATGATGGTATATCTCTTACTACAAGAGAATGCAAATCTAACGAACTTTTCCAACTAATAAAAACATTTAACTTTTGAATTTGAAAATATATTCCATCAACTGCTGCACTTTATAATGTAATATTTAATCCGAGGTTCAAGTTGAGGATATATAGGAAGCTAAGGTGTACATTCACTCATGCTGCGGTATATGTAAAGCAGAGACAATTTAAAAAAGGAAAAAAAAGACTTTTAATGCACAAATAAGAATTCAAATTTAACAAGAAGCAACAAAAGAATAGGTCAATTAGATGGGATAAAAATTTTCAGGAAGAAATAGGCTGCACCTTCACGTACAATTTCCGTTTGAAGGAGTCGCCTTCTCCTTCTATCTCTGTGGGCTCCATGCTTACGTGGCTTGCCTCCATGGCCGGCTTTCCCTCCAAAAACGGGAAGAGAAAGAAAAAGATTGCCAGGTATATTTTCTCTTCTTCTTTTTCTAGAATTTCTTTTGCCACATTCATTCATTGGATCCTTCCATATCAGCTACCTTGCCCATTAATTACTGCGGTTTTCAATGCAAATATATATATATTACAACCATAATTATTGCTATTTTTGGCAAATCTCGTAACTCTTTTCTCCGCTCATTTTAATATCCCTCTCTCCTTTTTTTTCTTATATATTTCTTATGAGAAATGAAAATATGAGCTCTGGAGACTGCCGCATTGTGCTGCTATTGGCTTCATGCTTTGTTTTCTATCTCTTCCGCATCCCTGCAGGTTAATTTGGGCAGTTTCTTTTTGTTCGTGCCTTAATTATTTTTTAGTTAATATTTAATTGTGCTAATTTTTCTGAACGTTAAACAGATGCTTATGACTCGAGTGATCCTAATGGCAATATTACGATCAAGTGGGATTTCCAAGAGATTCGTGACGATGGATACACGGTACGTTATGATTTTTTTCATGAGAATATCTAATTAATTATTTATTTATTTCCGATTTTTTAAATCTTGCATATATGCTGTACATTTTTCACTGAACCTGCTCTGTGTGACTCTGTCATACGAAGGCGAATATTTGTGGAAGAGTTGGGCTCTGATCATGCCTTGATCACAAATGAGACACTGAATTCTAAATTCCGAATCGCATGGATTTCCTTTCATTTGTTTATTTCTTAACGATGTCTTTATGTAGCTTCGTTCTTGAATCCCGAATCGTCATTCTTACTGATAGATGTGCTTCTGCTTCAGGCAATGTTTTTTGCTAGCAACTTGTTTCCGGCTATTTATTTTGTTGATTTCAGCCTTCAGTATTCAGTTAGACGTTTGTTCATCCCC
>BQKN01065490.1:38687-87172 GCA_022839385.1 Asparagus kiusianus
GGTGAAAAAATTAGATGCGCAATTTCAAATTGATTTTGGAATTCAACTTCTATCTTTTGCTTGCCGAGCAGCATTCTTTATCGCTGGAGCATTGCAGCCCTACCTAAGCATAAAAATACCCTTTCTATGTTTAATTAGTCATATTCAATCTCATATGATCAGTTAGTACTATGAAACAGGTAATGGTTAGCATCTTCAACTACCAACTATATCGACACGTTGAGACTCCTGGATGGAAGCTCGGTTGGGCTTGGAGTGGCGAAGAAGTAATTTGGGACATTAGAGGAGCTGAGGCCACGGAGCAAGGTAACTGCTCTCGCTTTAGAGGCAATCTTCCACATTCCTGCGAGAAAAATCCATACATTGTGGATTTATTACCAGGAGCTCCTTATAGAATGCAAACACAAAATTGCTGCCGCGGTGGTGTATTATCATCAACGACTCAGGATATGACCAAATACGTGGCTTCTTTCCAAATGAATGTGGGATCTAAGGATTCTATGAGATTGATGCCTTCAAATTTCAGTCTCGCGATTCCTGGATATACTTGTAGCAATGCGTCTGTTGCTCCTCCAACGAAGTTCTTGAGCTCAAATACCCGCCATCAGAAACAAGCATTGTGTGAGTCCTAATTATGTACTTATGCAAAGCCTTGCACTTTTTCTCCATATTACTTGAGGTGCCATATATTCATAGTTTATATGGCAACTTCTCATCTCCAGTTTTCGCTAGTAAGCCGTGAGCATGTAGTTTACATTAAAGTTCGCTTGTTTTCCTACTATTTGGTCTAATTTCTTGGTAATCTCCATTGATTACTTGCTTCTTAATTGTTTTTGACATGCTATTAAGAATTATCGTCTTAATAATTTAGTTTTTTTTTGTATAAAATATATTTTCCCTTACTATTTTTGGACAAAAATGGTGCAGTGACATGGCAAGTGATTTGTTCCTATTCGCAGTTCAGAGAATCAGCCAAACCCTCTTGCTGTGTTTCCCTATCAACCTTCTACAATGAGACTATAGTATCATGTCCTACTTGCAGTTGCGGCTGCCAAGGACATCCAAATAGGCTCCAGTGTGCAAGGCAAGCCTATCGATGAATGCTATATTTTATCCCTAAACTTAAAAAATAAAGAAGAAAAATTCAACTTCATGACGTAATTCATCGTATTTTCTCATTTATTTCAGAGATGGAAATGTACCTGAGTTCTTACAGTTACCATCAGAGCCTGTTCTGATGTGCACTCAACATATGTGCCCCATACGTGTACATTGGCATGTGAAAACGAGCTATAAGCAGTATTGGAGGGTTAAAATGACTGTAACCAACTTCGACTTATTTAAGAACTACAGCGATTGGAATCTGGTGATACGCCATCCTAACCTCCAGAGCTTAACACAAATATTCAGCTTCAACTACAAACCTCTGATTCAGTATGGCAACATCAGTGAGTACTCCACTCTTTCACCTTTTCACTTCCAAGCAGATGTGCCGTAATTTTTGGTCTTCTTTTCTTTATCGACGCTGTAACAAAATATTCTAGTGCACTTTTATGCTACTTATATGACAAATTGTTTGTAGAAAAGGACTATGGAAGAAAAAAAATGAAAATACCTCTTAATCTGAAAAAGAAAAAAAAATCATCCTTTTATTCTTTTTGTTATTTCCATTAAATTTTTAGGCCTGACAGGCATTATCGCTTTTTTCGTCATGTTTTTGACATGTGACGTGCTAGATTTGAGAGTGTTGCTTTAGGGGGTTAAAGTGAACAATCTTCAACAGGTTTAGCAGAAGTTCCGGGGGTTTCGTGGAATTTAAATAGTTAAGGGGCTGACTTATCTCAGAACAGCCCAACCTGAGGAAATCTGCGAAATTTACCCTTAAAAGAATCTAATTCTTTCTTTTTTTCATCCTTATTCAGATGACACAGGAATGTTTTGGGGGATAAAGTACTACAACGACTTGCTACTGCAGCAAGGAAGATCCGGGAACGTGCAGTCTGAGATGCTACTCCGCAAGGATCCTGGCGTATTTACCTTTCAGGGAGGATGGCCTTTTCCGAGGAATGTGTTGTTCAATGGACATGAATGTGTCATGCCGTCGCCAGATGCATATCCTTCACTACCCCAGGGGAGCGTCGCAGCACCTTCACCGGATTGCAACCTCTCTTTGCGATTGACGATATTGTTTGTATTTAGTGTTTTGATTTTCCCCTAGGGAAAATAAAATAGATAGGCATTTTTTAAGTTCTTGTTGATTATGGACGTGATATAGTGAGGAAGTCACACAATTTTGTGTTCTTCTTCTTCCTACTCGTCGTTGTCCTAGTGTTTGTAGAGTATTGTATGTAGAAGGAAGACTAAATGGTAAGTAGTAAATTTATGAAAGGGTGTTCGTTGAGCTCATAAGTACTGCATCGGGGATCGTTAACACTTTGGATACAAGTAGAAAAGAAAGTCCATGACGAGTTTGTTCAAGGAGAAGACTTTGATACAGTTCACTTTCAAAAATAGTAAAATGGAAGAAATAATGGCATTCATACTCGGTATTGAAACCGAGGCATCAACCTTCAATTATGTGCAGATGGTATTTATCTCAAAGAAGGATGCTAAAAAAGCTTGGTGATTAACCTGTAATTAAATTTACGGTATTGCTTTTTGAAAATCATCATCGCCATTATTGATACCAGAGCTTCTGAAGGCTCACTCTTCCTATGGGCTCTTCAACTGATTCCTCCTGTGCAGAAGAGTAAGCTAGAAACGAGATGAGCCGTAAATATTTCAACCATTGTTGTTTTCTTCTACCTACTGATGACAAGCATTGCTCGATGAATTGTGTTGTTCAGTTCCTTTTCCAGAATCATACTCACTATCAGCTATGCCATCCTGAACATGCCATAATACATAGAATACCTGGAAATTCAAGCAGTATGTGCTCAATTTTTTCCTCAAAAACAACTTCTGTTTTGAGTAAATTTTACAAAAACTAGAAGTAGCTTAATCCATTTTGAGATAACTCCAAAAAGTTAGAAAATGTCTTTTAATCTTAAAAAGACGCTCAACTTGTAAGGTCATGTTAGACTCGCATAAAGTCATCCGCAGACATAGAGTACCTTGTCGGTTGATTTATTACAAAAATAGAAAACCATGTCCTGGTTAAAAACCAATTCTAAACATTTCCAAATGTTTCTAGGAAAAACCTTTCAACTGTTAGTTGGACAAGAATTTAGGGATGTAAATCCTTTTCCATTGAATTCTATTGGGTGGAATCTAAGATATCGAAAACGAATCCAGAAATATTTTATTACTAATCAATTGATTTCCACTTCATTTCTCTATGAAAATCACCGAAATAGGGTTTTTATCTTTTTCCCGATGTTATCAAGCTGATTGCGATCTTTTCGGATTCGATCAGCACAATTTCTTTCTTCCTCAATGCATGAAAGAGATCTCAAATTAACCTATTTCCGACATTTTGAAGCTGTTAATTGTGAAAACGGCTAAGGAATTGTGAAAACGTGAAGAGTAACCCAAAACAGACTCCACCACACCCTGGTGTGGTGTCTGCCATGGGTGTGGCAGAATCTGTCCTGCACCACACTCTCTGCCACACCCATGGTGCAGGGTGTGGCAGAATCTGTCCTGCACCACACCCTCTACCACACCCATGGTGCAGGGTGTGGCAGACTCGTTTTTGGGAATCCTCCTTTGTTTGGGAATCCTACTTTGTTTGGGATTGTGTTTTATTATAAATAGGACCACGTTTTTTAGGGTTTCTTAAGGAGAGAAAAGGAGAGAATTAGCATTGTTTTGAGCACTTTGAGAGGGAGATATTGTGAGGGAGTTGAGAGCTTTGGTTAGGGTTATATTTGAGTGATTTTGTGAGTTGTAACCCGTTGTATTTCTCCTCCATATAGTGAAATCTCCCCATCCTCTTCCCGTGGACGTAGGCAATTGCCGAACCACGTAAATCCTTGTGTTTGGTTTGATTTGTGTCGTATTTTGGTGAATTGCACTCGTAATTTGGTTTGGTTTTCTTCTCTCATCGCTCACCAACTCGTTTGGTTCTTGAGCACGCTTCCGCACGGCGCGCAACAAGTTCCGCCACACCCTGCACCATGGGTGTGGCAGAGGGTGTGGTGTAGGACAGATTCTGCCACACCCATGGCAGACACCACACCAAGGTGTGGTGGAGTCTGTTTTGGGTTACTCTTCACGTTTTTCACAGAAGCCATCCGAAAATAAGAACTGGAAAACGAAATGGAAATTGGGTTTCTGGCTTAGGGGCGGAAACCATTTTCATTATCTCTTAAAATTACTAAAGAATCATGTCACTTGTCGGATGTCACTTTATAGCGAACTTTCAAGAATTTTTAACATTTTAAATATGATTTCATCAATTTAGTCTTAATATCTCTCAAAGTTTTTTCTTGTTCAGAAAAATATAGTCCAATGTAGGGATGACAAAATTGACCCAAAACCATTTGTCCACCTATACCCATCCACTAAATGAACCATCCAAACCTACTCATTTAGTTAAATGAGTCATAAATAGATGGGTGTTGTTTCTATTAAAAATAAATGGGTAATAAATGGCGGGCTATTACCACCTATTTGCTTATTTACATGGATATTCTTTCAAAAACACCCTCAAAGTTTCAACAACTACAAAAAATATTTTTAAAAGTTTAAAATTATAGAAAACACTTTAAAAGTCACTAATGACCAACACACATAAAATTAAAAAATTACCAACAACCCCTTAAAAATTTGAGATTTGTAAAAAATACCCTCAAAGTTTAAATATTTAAAAAACACCCTAAAGAGTTAAAAAAAACTCTCAACTTTCTAACCTCACAAATGACACATGAAATCATGAAATTTCCAACAACCCTCTATAAATTTAAAATTTTCAAATAACACCTTTAAAAGTTAGAAAATGAGAAAAACACTCTCAAGGGTTTAGAATTATAAAAACAACCCTGAAATTTCAAAACCTAGCTAAGGTACATGAAATCCAAAAATTTCCAGCAACACTCTATAAATTTATAATTTGTAAGAAACACCCTCAAAATTTTAAAAATTATAAAAAATACCCTCAAAAGTTCAAAATTACAAAACAATCTCGAATTTTTCTAAACTTGCAAATGACACATGAAATTCTAAAAAAATTCAGCTGTCCCCTATAAATTTAAAATTTATAAATAACACCATCATAGTTTTAAAAATTAAAAATAACACCCCCAAGGGTTTAGAAATACAAAAACCACCCTAAAATTTTAAAAGCTGCAAATGATACATAAAATCCAAAAAACTACCAGCAGCCCCCTAAAAGTTTATTGCAAAAAACACCCTCAAATTTTAAAAAATGCAAAAAACCCTCAAAAGTTTAAATTTATATAAACCTCTCAGAATTTTCTAAACGTAGAAATTACACATAAAATTTGGAAACTGCCACCAATCCCCTATAAATTTAGAATTTAAAAAAATACCCTAAAATTTTGAAAATTATGAAAAACACCCCTAAGTTTGAAATTTATGGAACACAACCACAAAAGATACTTGTAATTTCTATATTTGTAGGTGTGTTTATCTACATGTTTTGAAATTTTTTGGTGTTTTATGAAATTTATGAAATTTTAAGTGTGTTTTTTTACAAAATTTGAAACTTCGAGTTTATGTTTTTCAAATTTAAATTTACAAGGGGATGTTGGAGATTTCCAAATTTCATGTGTTATTTGTAAGTTTAGAAAATTCTCAGACTTTTATATAATTTTGAACTTTTGAGGGTGTTTTTTGTAATATTTAAAATTTGAGGGTTTTTTTGTAAATTATGAACTTTTTGGGGGCTGCTGGTAATTTTTAGATTTCATGTGTTATTTGTAGGTTTTAAAATTTTAGGGTGGTTTTTATAATTCAAAACCTTTTGAGGGTGTTTTTTTTGCAAATTCTATATCTATAGGGGACTACTAAAAAATTTCAGATTTCATGTGTTATTTGCAAGTTTGGAAAATTCTAAGATTGTTTTGTAATTTTGAACTCTTAAGAGATTTTTTATATTTTTTAAGTTTTGAGGGTGTTTTTTGCAAATTATAAATTTTTAGGGGACTACCAATTATTTTTGAATTTTAAGTGTCATTTGTAGGTTTTGAAATTTTAGGATGGTTTTTGTAATTCTAAACCCTTGAGGATGTTTTTCACCATTTTTAAACCTATTTTGGTGTTATTTGTAAATTTTAAATTTATAGAGGACTACTAAAAATATTCAGATTTTATATGTCATTTTCAAGTTTAGAAAATTCTGAGGTTGTTTTATAATTTTAAACTCTTGAGGATATTTTTTTGCAAGTTTTTAAACTTTGAGTGTTCTTTTGTAAATTATATGTATGACTACGGGTAATTTTTGGATTTAATGTACTTTAGTTAGTTTTTGAATTTCAGGGTTGTTTTTATAATTCTAAACCCCGATGGTGTTATTCTCATTTTCTAAACTTTTTAAGGGTGTTATTTACTAATTTTAAATTTATAGGCGGTTGTTGAAAATCTCATGACTTCATGTATAATTTGTAAATTTAAAAAATAAACCCTTAAAACTTTTTCATATGTAAAAGTTTAATAGCTAAATGCGTTATTGGGTCATCTATGAACCACTCATTTAATAAATGGGTGGGTGAGAAGTGTGAAAACACCCCTAGAGGGGGGTGAATAGGGTGAATGCTAATCTAATCCGATTTAATACCAATTAAAACTAATTAATAAATTATCATAGCAAATAAGATATACAATAACTTATATGTGCAAGGATACGTAAACTAAGGGCACATAAACATGAGCAATGAAAATATAGAACGAATGAACAATGAGCACAAATAAATACGCCAATGCAAACTCAAATAAGCAATACGATCACGGAGTTCGGTCTCCTCGACCTACGTCTCTGCTCCCCCACTCCCAGGGAGAATCCACTATCACAACGGGTTTTTAATGTTCACCCAAAAATGTTTACACCACACAATATCGGTTTTCAACGCTCACCGATCAACATTCATAATTACTCACAATGCAACTACACAAATACCACTTCAAGTGTTGGCTTCTCACGTGTCTCCCTAAAGTGTTCGGAATCACTACCTCTCACTAGGCTTTACTACCGACGCCACTCCTCTTAGGACTCGATCACGTCTCTCACCTATACACTCCTCTTAGTGTACTTGCGTAATACGAAGTGAACCTCACAAATTAACGCTCAACAATAAATGATTGTTCTTTAAACAATGTGAGAACTCAATTAAGCTCAACTCAATGTTAGAAACTCACAACCCCAAATATACTATGTATGAAGATACTAAAAGCTCAAATGGGTGTGTGTGTAACAAAGAGAATAAAATCAAACTAAACTCAAAATAAACTCTAGCTTAATAAACAAACAATTATATATAAATGTAAAACTAGATTGAGTTTAGAAATACTTCTCTAAAAATGACAAGAGAGAGGGAGATGAGTTGAATGCCCAAACACAAATGATAATCTCCTCAAGCTCTTGTGAAAATTTATTTACAAACAAACTTGTAAACAATCTTTGAAACTCTTTTAGAAACTTTCTTAAACTTGTTTTTAAAACATTCTCTCGGTTTGTTAAAATAGTTATGACAAAGGGATATATATAGGATGAAAGAATAAGCCCCAAAACCAAGAGAAAACCAAGGAAAAAGATAAAAAAATAAAAACCTAAAAATCTGAAAAACTAGCCGTTGGAAGGCCGTCGGTCGACTGATGAACAATATCAGTCAACTGATGAGCTGACCGTTATAGGCAGCTCACAGCTCATCGGTCGACTGAAGACCTCATCAGTCGACTAATAAACTCATCAGTCGACTAATAGTTTATTAGTCACAAAAACAAAAACTTTTATACTTTCCAGACGATTTCTTCAGTCAACTGATCCCTTGCATCAGTCGACTGATAACACAATATCAGTCTGTTTTGAATAGTTATAATGAATTTCAAGAGCCTTTAAAAATATCAAATAAATTCTAAAAAATATAAAACTTTGGAAAATTCTTGTAAACATGAAAATGAACATGTTACAAAAAGAAATTTTGGAATTGCACTTCACAATTGTGAAAACTCATCATTTTGCAAAATAGTCCAAAAACATAAAAACACAACAACACATGTTTTTGACAAAATGACTTAAACAAACTCTTGAAACATTTTGAATGGATTTATAGACTTAGAAAAATATATAAAATGGTATAAACAAGTCTTAAGTCCGTAAACACATAATTTTACAAATAAATGTCTTTAATCCATAAATGAAATCATGTTTATTTGCATGTATAGATTTGAAACAAATACGTGCATATATATAACTATATTTATTTGTTTCATATATACATGGCTAAACATATTGCTAAAAAAATCGATAAATATGAAACATGGATATATGTAAACAAGCATATATGTTTCATATTCATAAAAACGTGAAAACTATAAAACCAAAAACGATGTGTGTGTGTAATATGATTGAGCTTAAAGTACCAACACACAAAGCATAAACCTAAAACTAAATTACCCAAACTATCTTGATCTTCAATTTGAGCTCGTCTTGGTAAACTTTGCGGATGAAGCTTGATCTTGGAACTTGACTTGAAATGTATTGCTTCACTCCACTATTTCCGTCAATCTCCATTTGATATGATCATTATGACGCAATTCCATCCAACCTCCGACACATTGTTTGTCTAGCTAGAATACCTAATAAGAAAATACAAACACTAGACAAACAACATTAGGAATTGTTTGTAATCATCAAAATAAGATTAGGGAGTAGGCTTATAAACATGAGGCCAACAAAGTGACCAATTTAGCAAATATTAAACGGGTCATAAATGGGCAAATAGACACAAATATGCCCACCTATTTATGACCCACCCAAAACCACACATTTGACAACTCTAGCCCAGGGGAACTATTGAATGCAACTTCATCCGGAAGAGGAGTTATTTGTTGGACAACGTTCACTAGAGTTATACACTTCTATAATATAAGTCTACGTTTACTTGTTTTTAGTTACTTCACTCATATTTATCATTGCAAACACTTTTCGTTCTACAGTACAAAAAGAACATTACTTTGTTCATTCAATTTAGGTGTATAATCTGTTTTACCTTATCCGTAAGACTTATTTTCACTTTGGTACCTGAAAGCTTTTGTATTGTTTGCCGTTAATTAATGACCTATGGAATCTTTTGACACTTTGATACCCGAAGTCACCCAAAGTTCAATCCTATTTCACTTTGATACCTTCTGCTGATCTCATGCTCCGAAATAACCTCATTAGTTTACAGTATATCTTCTGCTGATCTCATGCACATTGATTGGCTATCCCTATACCCTGAACAAGGGGAAAACATGTTATCCTTAGAAGATCCTTTCACTGAAGCTGAAATAAAAAGTGCAGTGTTTGATATGAATGCCAACAAAGCCCCGGGACCAGATGGTTTCTCTATGGCTTTCTACCAAACTTTTTGGGATCTGATTAAGAAAGATCTTATTACATTAATGCATTTTTTACATGAGAATCCATCTCACATCCACAGAATTAACAAAGTCTTTATCACTTTGGTCCCTAAATTCAAAGAATGTACTTCGGTGAAGGATTTTAGACCGATTAGCCTTATCAATTGCCTTTTTAAAATTTTCTCTAAAATTTTGGCTAATAGGCTGGCTTATCACATGCCATCATTAGTTGCATCTACCCAATCTGCTTTCCAAGCAGGGAAATCTACTCTTGACTCTATTATTCAAGCAAATAAAATGATACATGCCTGTTCAAAAAGAAAGAAGGAAGTTGCAATGTTTAAGATTGATTTTTCTAAAGCTTTTGATTCCATTGACTGGGCTTTCCTCATTGATCTTCTAAAAGCTAGGGTTTTGGTAATAGGTGGTGTGCATGGATTTCTCACATTATTTCATCCTCTAACTGTGCAATTCTAGTTAATGGTACACCCACCAAATTTTTCTCTTGCAAAAGGGGCCTCAAGCAAGGTGATCCTCTTTCTCCAATGCTCTTTAACATTGTTGTAGATGTTTTGCACAAAATGATTATGAATAATGTTGAAGAGGGGATTTTGACATCCCTTGGTCTTAAGGAACCTCTCAATCAATTAAGGATTCTTTAATTTGCTGATGATACTTTGCTCTTTGTCAAAAGCTCCATCAATGATATTTCCACTCTCAAAGCTATTCTTTATATTTTTGAAGACATATCTGGATTGGGCATCAATTACTCAAATTCATCTCTCACATATTTTGGCAATATTCAAAACAAAGATCAGACCTTAGCATCTTCCCTGGATTGCAAAGTTGGTCAACTTCCAATTAAGTATCTTGGTTTACCTCTCAAATATGGTAAATTATCCAAATCAGACTGGCAGCCTCTGTTAGATAACCTCTACAGGAAGCTGGCTACATGGAAGAAGAATACCCTATCTTATGGAAGAAGATTGGTTCTTTTAAATTCAGTTCTTACATCTGTGCCTTTGTATTTCATGTCATTTTATAAGCTACCTATATGGCTTGTCAAAGAAATTGATAAAGTTAGGAGGAACTTCCTATGGACAGGAAAGGCAGACACAAATACTTTCAAATGTTTGGTAAACTGGAAAAAAGTTTGCTTAAACAAAAATGAGGGAGGCCTGGGATTAAAGATATTGATGTATTCAATTCTTCTCTTTTGACTAAATGGCTATGGAAATGCTTAGACAAGGACTCATCTACAGGCAAGTTTCTCCACAATCTTTATGCTCTTGGTAATACAAATCTTCAGACCAGTTTTTTCAAGTCATCTTATTCATCATTTTGGAATGCTGTCTTATCTCAGAAAGATGCTTTTTTCCATAACATAAAATGGATGATAGGTTCAGGAGATAATACTAGATTCTGGGAAGATAAATGGACTGGTTTTAACAGTTTAGCAAGTGTTTTCCCTGAATCATATAAGCTAGCTCTCTCCTCTAATGCCACTATCAGGAGCTAGGGTCTTTTTAATGCTCATGAATGGTGCTGGCAATTGTTGATGAGGAGAAGTATTCATCCTAGTGCTCAAGCTGAAAAAATTGCTCTTTTGAATTTTATTAGCAACTTCCATATTGTTTCAACAAATTGTGATCAACCTCAATGGTCTCTCACTCCTAACAGTCAATTCTCAGTTAGATCTCTTTATAATTTTCTTATTCGGAGAGGTGTTATATATCCTTTATACAAAGTTATTTGGAATACAATTATTCCCACTAAAGTTCGTATTTTTCTATGGCTTCTTTCACATAACAAACTGAATACAAAGGAGATTCTACTATTAAAAGGCTGGAATGGTGATGTTATCTGTTCTTTTTGTGGGATTGAATCGGAATCTAGAGAACATTTGTTCTTTTCATGTCCTATATCAAAGAGAGTTTGGCAACGCTTCATGTGCTACTTCTTACCTTTCTCATGGCCAAATACTTTGGATAAGCTTATGTATATACTAGAAGATCTGAGAGGGACAGATGGACTTCTTTGGAGAAGCATTTTTGCCTCTGTCTGCTGGAGCTTATGGTCCTGGAGAAATAAAATCATTTTTGATCAAGTTCATTTTTCTATCAAATCTATTATTAACTTGGCAATATCGGGTTTGAATGATTGGGCAGGTTATGGAAATGGAGCAGCAGCATACAAGGTTAAAGCAAAGTTGGAAGATAAGCCGATTCAAAGGAGCACATAATTAACTACAAGTGATGGAATTGTAAATGTCTCTTTTGGTTTTTAACAGTATATAAAATACTTTTGTAATCTTAGTTTTTGTTTTCTATTGGGCTATAGAAAGGTTAGTTTCTTATTATTATATATATGGCTGGCTTTGGTTCTCTCTTATATCCATGTCAACGGTGAATGACGGCAAGGCCCTCTCTTCACCTTCATGGATGTTTGATAGAAGAAAGTCATATATAACTAGTATTGAGAAACTATCCTTTCTATCTTCCAATACTTGGATACAGTTCGTATCCTTTTTTTTTGTATCTATCTTTTTGATTAATACAAATGACAGGGTGTATCCCTTGTTTTCTCTCCAAAAAAAAAGTTTACAGTATATCAACATAGAAATGAAAGAAGAAGCAAATTCCTTCACTAAATATCACTTCTTTTCAGATTCGGGAAATTTGTTTAAAAAAAAGTCAGGTTTTTTTATTTACAAACCTAAATGACAAAGAGGACGAGGAAATGGGTTAAGGGAGTTAGTTTTCAATAGAAGAGGATAATTGATCTAAACAAAATCACATGATACCATCTTAATAGAAAATGTAACCAAATGCAGACATGGATATCAAGGTGAAATGAGATTGAAACTTTGGGTGTGAGAGTTGTTAGGAATTTAACGCCTAAAATCCCTAATGCAACAGAAACGCAGAATAGAGAACAGTACACCAAGTTTAACGAGGTTCGGCAACTGCCTACGTCCTCGGGAGCCTCACAGTTAATTTTTTATTTAATCTAACAAGAAATTACAATCACGAGCAAATCCCTAAACTGGGATTTCTCAATTAAACAAACACTGTAGCTACAGTGTTAATCCCCACAATAAATAATCCTCTTTAATTCCCCCTCAAAGCTTTGAGAGCTGGGAAAGGATTCTCTTTTCTCTTTTCTCTCTCTTCCTCTCCTTAAATCCCCCTTCAACCACTGTTGAAGAGCTGGGATTAAAATCAGAAATCGCTGCTGCGATTTTGAGAGATGAACGCTGCTGCGTTGGGGTTTTCCGCCGCCAGATGAATCGGGGGGGAGAAGAGCAGCGAAACCCTAGGGTTGGGGTTTGCTTTTATAGGCGAGAATGGACAGGCTGGCGACAGCTTGTCGCCAGCGGCAGCTCGTACGCGGAGGTGGGAAACCCGAACACGGGGGTCGGAGCTCGTTAACACCGAGGGTCGCGTTCCGCTTCCGAGGGTCGCGTTCGCCAACGCCATCATTGCGTTCTCGTCGAATCCGCTGAGTCGACGCTCGCCTGCAACGTGGAGCTCGTCGGAGCTCCTCCGCCGTCGGAGGTTGGTATCCACCTCCAACCTAACAATCTCCCACTTGGAGACCAAACCGACGACAACAGGCTATCCCATCAAGCTCCTCTCCTGTGTGGCTCCGCCCTCATCATCTATGCATGAAGGCCAACTGAAGTTGCACACAACTCCAGTTTCTGAAGGGTCGCTGCCTTCGTCAACATATCCGCTGGATCCTTTCTTCCTTGGATATTCTGTTGAAATCCTCTAACAACTTGTCGGGCTCTGTATCTTCTGAAACCACCCTGTTCCTTTTTCACTCGATACACCCACTTGTTGTGACGTGCCTTCTTCCCCATGAGAAACTCAGCTAGTCCCCATGACTGGTTGGAGATAAGAGATTTCTTCTCTTCTTTCGCAGCAAACTCCCACTTGCTCGCATCTCCACTCTGACAAGCTTCATCAAAGCTTTCAGACTCTCCTCCATTTGTCAGCAACATATAATTCATGTATCTGCTGTTAGGCACAGGAGGACGAGTACTTCTCCTTAATATCGGAGCTGGTGCGTCGGGCTTCTGCGCACCATTCTGTCCAACAGTCTCTTCTGGCTGAGGACCTTCTGCATTGGGTTCTTCCGAGAGGTTATCCGGAACATCATCTGCATCTACAAATGTTGACTCGCTCTCTGAGTCACCATCATCTGTCTTGTGCATGTCCTTGTACATCACCTTCTCGTTGAATGTCACATCTCTGCATCTGATCACCTTCTTGTTTTCGTTATCCCAAATGCGGTAGCCGAACTCGTCTTCACCATACCCGATGAATGTGCATTTCTTGGACTTAGGATCAGGCTCATTCCTGCCTTGATCACTACCATGCACATAAGCTACACAACCGAAAACTCTGAGATGTGAGAGGGTTACCTCCTTTCCGCACCATACCTCCTCTGGTATTTTGTGCTCCAATGGAACCGATGGACCTCGGTTGATCAAGTAAGCTGCTGTGTTGACTGCTTCTGCCCAGAACTGCTTCGGTAGACCTGATTGTATACGGATGCTTCTGGTTCTCTCTGTCAACGTTCTATTCATGCGCTCAGCCACACCATTGTGCTGAGGCGTGCCGGGCACGGTCCTCTCCATTCTGATACCGTGCTCATAGCAGAACTTCTTGAATCTGGTATCTTCATACTCACCACCATTGTCGGTTCTGAGTTTCTTTACCCTCAAACCGGTCTCATTCTCGACCATGGCTTTCCATCTTCTGAAAGCCTCAAACACTTCTGACTTTTTCTTCAGAAAGTAGACCCACACTTTCCGAGTGTGATCATCAATAAAAGTCACGAAGTAGTGTTTCCCACCAATCGATGTGGTGGTTGCTGGTCCCCAAACATCTGAGTGAACAAGCTCTAGCTTCTGCTTCCTGGGAGATCTGCTACTTGTCTGAAAGCTAACTCTCTTCTGCTTTCCAAGTATGCATTCTTTACACACACCAATCTCTACTGATTGTAAACCTGGGAGTTTTCTCTTTGTGTGCATAACCTCCATCCCCTTTTCACTCATATGACCGAGTCTCTGGTGCCACAGCTTTGAAGTCTCATTGCCTGCCGCAACTGAGATCGGACAACGTGCACCCGCTGTCATATACAGGGTATCAGTCTTCCTGCCTCTGGCAATCGTCATTGCGCCTTTCGAAATCCTCCAATCATCACCATGGAAAGTCGTCGTGTAGCCTTCACTAGCCAGCTGGCTTACTGAGATTAAGTTCCTCTTCAGGTCGGGAATATACCTGACATCCTTCAGCTCCCATACTGACCCATTCAGCTTAATCTTCACTACACCTTTGCCAATAATGGCACATGCTTGATCGTCACCAAGATATACATTTCCAAGGTTTCCGGGGATATACTTCTCGAGGAATTCTTTCTGAGAAGTAGCATGAAATGATGCTTCCGAGTCCAACACCCAAGACTCCTCCTTGCTCTCCAAAGAGCATATCAACGCATCATCTCCTCCTGAGGTGGAGGCAACATTCACGTCTGCATTTGCCTCCCACTCCTCCCGTGCACTCTTGCACTAATTTTTGTAGTGCCCGGTTTTCCCGCACTTCCAACACTCGATAGCCTTCGAACTGTTGGGATTTTTGGATTTGGATCTCCTGTTATCTGATCCATTTCCTCTGGTTGAATTTCCACCTCTTGACTCTGTATGCAATACTGAAGAGGTTGTAGCTTCACCCGACTCTCTCCGTCGGATCTCCTCACTGAGAACCAGATCACGAACGTCATTGAACTTCAACTTTTTCTTTCCCGATGAGCTACTCACAGCTGTAACTGTAGCGTTCCAACTCTCTGGTAGGGAAGACAAAAGGATTAACGCTCGAACTTCCTCATCAAACTCAATATCAACTGAATTCAATTGGGTCGTGACTGTATTGAGTTCATTGAGATGATGTGCTACCGGTGCACCTTCCGCCATTTTCAGATTGAACAACCGCCTCATCAAATGGACTTTATTGGAGGCTGATGGCTTCTCATACATATTTGAGAGTGCTGCCATAAGACCCGCCGTGGTCTTCTCCTTCGCTATGTTGAACGCAACATTGCGAGTTAATGTCAATCTGATAACTCCGAGGGCTTTTCTGTCCAGAAGATTCCAATCTTCTTCCTCCATACCCTCCGGCTTCTTCCCCGAGAGAGGTTGATACAGATTTTTTTGATACAGATAATCCTCTATCTGCATTTTCCAGAATCCAAAATCTGATCCATCAAACCTTTCTAATCTCACTTTCCCTTCATCTGCGGCCATGGCTCCCACTTGAATCTGACTTCCTCTAGATCGTTTCACGCTCTGATACCAGTTGTTAGGAATTTAACGTCTAAAATCCCTAATGCAACAGAAACGCAGAATAGAGAACAGTACACCAAGTTTAACGAGGTTCGGCAACTGCCTACGTCCTCGGGAGCCTCACAGTTAATTTCTTATTTAATCTAACAAGAAATTACAATCACGAGCAAATCCCTAAACTGGGATTTCTTAATTAAACAAACACTGTAGCTACAGTGTTAATCCCCACAATAAATAATCCTCTTTAATTCCCCCTCAAAGCTTTGAGAGCTGGGAAAGGATTCTCTTTTCTCTTTTCTCTCTCTTCCTCTCCTTAAATCCCCCTTCAACCACTGTTGAAGAGCTGGGATTAAAATCAGAAATCGCTGCTGCGATTTTGAGAGATGAACGCTGCTGCGTTGGGGTTTTCCGCCGCCAGAGGAATCGGGGGGGAGAAGAGCAGCGAAACCCTAGGGTTAGGGTTTGCTTTTATAGGCGAGAATGGACAGGCTGGCGACAGCCTGTCGCCAGCGGCAGCTCGGACGCGGAGGTGGGAAACCCGAACGCGGGGGTCGGAGCTCGTTAACACCGAGGGTCGCGTTCCGCTTCCGAGGGTCGCGTTCGCCAACGCCATCATCGCGTTCTCGTCGAATCCGCTGAGTCGACGCTCGCCTGCAACCTGGAGCTCGTCGGAGCTCCTCCGCCGTCGGAGGTTGGTATCCACCTCCAACCTAACAAGAGTGTCGAAGAAAGCTTTGGCGTATCAAAGTTAAAAAGTGAGTAAACTTTAGGTACTAAAATAAAATGAGCCGTGTTAATATTTCAATTTAAGACTTTGTCCATATGCAAACAAATAATTAGACCCGACGCATGCCCAAATTCTAAACCAATTGTAACGAGTTGCATTAACAAATAAATAACTAATATTAGAGCCAACCATCAAAAGCTCCCGATTATTTCTCTTGGCCTCGTTCCTCTCTTCTCTATTCCGCGGGGGGGAAGAAACCCCAAATCTTTTAAGGAAAAAAAATTCTTAAGTCTAAAAATTTTGCTCATTTTCCCCCCATACTAACAATTTTCTTTGATCAAGATATTTATGATCCGTTTTATTCAGCTTTTCAATTTATCTGTATCTTTTTTTATTATCAGTGTCAATTGATAATATCCTATAGCGGATTTTTTTTTTTTTTTTTTTTTTTGAATCTCTTGTCATAATAGTTGAGGTAAATCCTAAAATCTTTTGCAACAATATTGAACGTCCTTAGCTGATAAATAATTATCTTCTGTGTCATACTCCTTGCAGGTTTGATTGATATTATTTATGGCGCACTCCGATCAATTCGACTAAAGATGGATAAAATTGGACGATATCGGGTAGGCATTATTTGATTCTCATGCAATGTTTTGAGGAATGTGTAGCTTGTTTTATGTTTATTATAGAGATTCCTTTGCTGCCAAATCGAGAAGAACAATTATATAGAGTAGAATGAGATTTGAAAAAAGGAAATCTTATTTCAATTATGTAGTCTTGGTTGGATAAGAGAAAATTGGATATACAAGGATGACGAGAAAACTAATGGATTTGTTGGATGAGATATATGCATTTGAAACAACGACATTTTATCCCTAGAATGTCATATGCCAATTTTGCTATAAAGATTGTTGAGTTAATCTATTTGCTTTTGGTGTTGAATAGCCTTGTCAAGTTTGACTGTTTTGCTATAAAGATTAATTGTTGAATTGATCTATTTGCTTTTGGTGTTGAATACCACCCTATTAAGTTTAACCAAACCTAGATTATTTCTCTATAAAAGCAAATAACACTAAGGTCATGGGGAAAATCCTCTAAATAGATTTTTGTCAAGCCTTTAACCAAAAAGATACATCATTTATTTATGGCTGCCATTAAATGCTTGTTTCATTTCCTTTACACTTAATATCCTAAGTCGTAAAAAGCAGCACTTTGATATCCTAAGTTGTAAAAAACTGATAATTAAATACTGTAAAAAAACTAACACTTAAATACCCTATTATTTTATACATTTATACTTAAATATTCCAAGTTGTAAAAAGTAGTACTTTAATATCCTAAGTTGTAAGAAGATAATACTTTAATATTCTAGGTTGTAAGAAAGCAACATTTTAATACCCTCTGTTAGTTGTCAAGGCAATTTCCTAAGAATTTCCCATAAAAACTTACAAAATATACTATCGTGTCAATTTTTTACAACTTAATGTATTAAAATGTTATTTTTTTACAACTTAGGGTGTTTAAATATAAAGATGGTGAAACAATACAGCTAAAACTGATATAGAACGACAGCTCATTTTTCTAAATGATCTATCATCGAATAATGACAGGGTCGTGTACGGTGCACGACATATTTTCATGTTTAGTTTTGATCAATGCATGCCATGTACTTAACAAGAATTTCATCGTCGCGTAGGACTAAAGAAATTAGCCTTCTTCAACTTGTTAGAGATGTTGAACTCTTAACTAGCATTGCTTTCTCCACTGAAAGCTTGCATTACCCATGTAGATAGATTAGTAGACGTACTGACTAACTGTGTAAAATAAACTCTGTTTGCTCATATATTTCCCTACACGTGTTTGAGAGCACACGTTTGAAATCATTGACTTTTTACTTCTGCTGTTTTTTTCTCCCTCTTTCCACAGTTACACAGAAGGCAATAGCGCATACAAATAGCTCACTGATCCCTCCAACTCTATGGATCCAGGACTGCCCCGGCAAGCAAGTCCTGAACCCAGAAAACCCGACCCATCCGAACCAACCGAGATCGATCTATCGAACTCGACCCGAACCCAAGAACCGAACCAAGAACCATACCAAGACGATGAAGATTTCTCCTCCTCCTCTTCCACCACCGACTCATCAGACGGCGACGACTTCTTCCAACTCGATCCACTCGGGTTGGGCCGGCCGACACCCGCCAGCCCAATCCAACCGGCCAAATTCAATTTCGACCCGAATCGGTCAAGAAACCAAACTGAGGATCCGGGTCAGAGCCATTCAATTCCGGGTACACCTCCGCTTCATCCGATCCGAAACGACGTCCTACCAGACCCGAACCGAATCCCCTCCTCGGTTTTCGCCCGAACCAAATCCACCAACCCAATGGAATGGAGTGTGGCATCCAATGAATCCTTATTCAGCATCCAAATGGGAAATTCGAGCTTTTCGAGAGAGAACGTGTTTCTCACGGGTAGGTCCGGGGAGTTCCCTACCGGTCCACCGGATGGTTTTCAGACCCCGCCAATATCACCCATTTCCTCCCCAGTTCCTCCGACGTTCCCACCGATATCACCGTTGCCACCACCAATTCCGCCGCCGGTTTCGCAACCACCACCCATTTCGGTGGAAGAACCGCCGGCTACGCCAGTTTCGAGTAACCGGGTTCGGTTTGAAGGTGGGGACGGGTTGGAAGAACGCGAGGTAGCGGACGCGACCAATGCGGATGCGTCGCGCGCCGCAGTGAAGGATAGCTCTATAGACAAAGAAAAGCCGGGACAAGAGGCGGGAAATTTCTCAGAGAGCATACCTCGACTGTCGGATGGAAGTACCGCCAGCTTCCGGTCCTTCGCGTTTCCAATGTATGCAACTTTCTCCTCTTTTTAATTCCTCTTAACTGTACTTATTTGAACACTCTTCTAAAAAAAAGTTTACCCTGAACATTCTTAGCAAATTTCTGACCCAGACCAACACAAGATTTCTGCAAGAGTTCAAAAATGATGGCAAATACCCCTGTAAGGAATCAGGAGGTGTACATGCTAATAATAAAATAAAGGAAAAAATGCTTCCAGCCCCCAAAAGCTAAGGAAACGTGTTTCCCACCCCCAAGACTCGGCCAATGGGTGTTTTACCCCCCAAAAATAAAGATTTTATTCTGTGAGTCCCCAAAACACAAAACCCAAGAGATTAAAATATGTGAAGACCATAATACCATTCTCTCTCTCTTTCTTTTTTTATTAAAATATGATGATGATTATTTTATTATTTTCGTTATCTCTCTCTCTTTATCATAATGTACTAAGATGATAGTTAAAATGATTGATGATTATTATTTTATTATTTTTTATTATTATTTTTGTTGTTTGTATTGGGAGATTGTTAAAGTTACGGGTTAATTGTTAATGTTACGAGTTAATTGTTAATATTACGGGTCAATTGTTAAGGTTATGAATCATCTCTCTCTCTCTATCTCTCTCTATCATGATGCTACTTTGATAATATTGAAATGATTGAAGATGATTATTATTTTATTATTTTTGTTTTTTATTCTTTTCGTATTTTTAGAATATTCTTTGTTAAGGATAATGGTTGGTTGTAAATGTTATGTATTGTTTGTTAAGGTTAGGGGTTGGTTGTTAAGGTTACGGGTTTAATTGCTAATATTACGGATTTAATTGTTAAGGTTACATATTTAATTGTTAAGGTTACAGGTTTAATTGTTACGGTTACAGTTTAATTGTTAAGGTTATGAGTTTAATTGTTAAGGTTACGGGTTTAATTATTATGGTTACATGTTTAATTGTTAAGGTTACGTGTTTAATTGTTAAGGTTACGGGTTAATTGTTAAGGTTACGGGTTTAATTGTTAATGTTACGGGTTTAATTGTTAAGGTTATGGATCCCTTCTCTCTCTCGTAACCTTAACAATTAAACCAGTAACCTTAATAATTAAACCGTAACCTTAACAATTAAACCAGTAACCTTAACAATTAAACTCGTAACCTTAACAATTAAACTGTAACCTTAACAATTAAACCCGTAACCTTAATAATTAAAACCGTAACATTAACAATTAAACCCGTAACCGTAACAATAAAACCCGTAACCTTAACAATAAAACCCGTAACCTTAACAATTAAACCGTAACCGTAACAATTAAACCCGTAACCTTGATAATTAAACACGTAACCTTAACAATTAAACCCATAACCTTAACAATTAAACCCGTAACTTTAACAACAAATCCGTAACCTACACAACAAACCCTAACCTTAACAACAAACTCGTAACCTTAACAACCAACCTGTAACATTAACAAACAATGCATAACCTTTACAACCAACCATTATCCTTAGCAACAAATATTCTAAAAATACGAAAAGAATAAAAAATGAAAATAATCAAATAATAATCCTCTTCAATCATTTCAATATCATCAAAGTAACATCATGATAGAGATAGATAGAGAGAGAGAGGATTCATAACCTTAACAATTGACCCATAACATTAACAATTAACTCGTAACTTTAACAATTAACCCATAACTTTAACAATCTCCCAATACAAACAACGAAAAGAATAAAAAACAAAAATAATAAAATAATAATCATCTTCAATCATTTCAATATCATCAAAGTAACATCATGATAGAGAGAGATAGATAGATAGAGAGAGAGAGAGAGAGAGAGAGAGAGAGAGAGGATTCATAACCTTAACAACTGACCCGTAACATTAATAATTAACTCGTAACCTTAACAATTAACCCGTAACTTTAACAATCTCCCAATACAAACAACAAAAATAATAAAAAATAAAAATAATAAAATAATCATCATCAATCATTTCAACTATCATCTTAGTACATTACGATAAAGAGAGAGAAAAAATAAAAATAATAAAATAATCCTCATCATATTTTAATAAAAAAAGAAAGAGAGAGAGAAGGGTATTATGGTCTTCACATATTTTAATCTCTTGGGTTTTGTGTTTTGGGGGCTGAGAGAACAGAATCTTTATTTTTTGGGGTAAAACACTTATTGACCAAGTCTTGTAGGATGGGAAGCACGTTTCCTTAGTTTTTGGGGACTGGAAGCATTTTTCCCTAAAATAAAACGGATGTAATACATAGCTACATCCAAGAGCAACATCATATTACTTTACTTTATTGTAGGAGAATCATAAACATATATTGAACCCGAAAGACAAAGATTTTGACCATGATGATGCATTAAATGCGTGAGGTTTGGCTTAAGTGATTTTACATTCAGATTGACAGGGGATGGGGGGAGAAGTGGCTCGATGAAGGTAGAGCCGGAGCATCAAAGGATGCAGTCCCAAGCTGCAGCCGCAGAACAGCAAACACCAAAGATTTCGGATAATGTTATCGACGTGTCAGAAGCTCCGGAAGTCACTTCCTCTGATCCTCCTGCCTCCGCTCCCCCAGCAGAGGAGGAGAAAGGGTGGTTTTCTTCGTGCTTCTCGTGTTGCTCCTTCTGTAAATAGAAGGGTAAATTATATCTAGATGGGGGGAAAATTCTATAAATTATTTACGTGATTTAGAAATGCTAAAATACACATCTATACCAGTTATTCCACGATAGCGATCATAACCACAAAATAAGTTAGTGACATGTCATGCAAATTTTCCTGCAGAATTTACTAGTGATCTGGACATCACTCATCAAGCTGCAACAACAGAAGGAAAAAAGAGAAGCGGAACGACACATCGCCAAGAAATTATCTCTTCTACCTCAAAGCAAGCGGATGGCCGTTGTCGAATTATGAAGAACATTGTAGATAAAATCTTCTTAACGTTAGATCAATAGACCTTTAATTTGTGTTGCATTGTGCATTTGACTTTGACAGATCTAATGACTGGCCTTTGACTGATTTTACTACTGACCATCATTCAATTGTACAGTCTAGTTCTTGAAAGAATGTGTGCTTTTACAAATCTTTTTGTTGTACGGTACACATCCGTTAACATTTTCATAACTGTCGGCGTTTGTCTATAAAATTTCAGTTTTTATTTTTATTCTTGTCGATCCTAATCGAAAAATGATAAACAAAACGAATCGTCAAGCGAAAGAAAAAAAAACATAGGAATTGATCAAATAAATAGTGCAAGAAGTCACCGGGAAAAATTAGCAATATCCCGGTATGTTAACTTAGGACCCAAGAATTTTCTCCTCCTCATTATTGAAGAACTCATTCTCGCCTTAGCTTTAGTGGGGGAAAAAACTTTTCCTATCAATAATTAGCCGACAATCTTTGGAATTATTTGTAAAAGACATAATAGAAAAACGATAATAAGGTGAACGGAGCGTTGTATGCCCTCGAGCAATTAACATATCACTTCCAGGTAAATGATGGTGGCCTATCCTTTATCACCATGGACACATTTTTCAGTTAATAACGTAGAAAGGACGTTTTTTTAACTAGCGGCATCAGTACTAGCTTTTTTTAGTAGTAATATTAGGTAGGCATTCGTGCGAGCTAGGCCAGGTCCGACACGGGCCCGCATAGGTTAGTGTGGGTTGGATCTTCCTCTCTGACTTTGGGTCTGGATTGGACCCAGCCCAGCCTACAACTTGCCTCGGTCCGAGCTGGGAAGGAACTGACCCATGGCCCATGGGTCGTTAGTCCGCCCGTAGAATTTTTTATCAATTTTTTTATTTTTTTTTTCCTTTTTAAACTATATTAAACTTGTATTTATATTTATAATACATTAAATTTTTTTTCTATTTTAAACTCTTTCCACTTTCCAAATTTGTGGGCATTTTGGCATATGCTAAACAACGTGCTAATCTGTCACTGGCCGCATCTAGGATTTTTTTTGAAAAAAGGCCAAACCCATAAAGTATATTCTAATTTTTTTTTCCATTTATTGGGAGGGGGTTGTTCTATTTTTGTTTCAATTATTTCTCCTTCAGTTTGTGTCTCTAGAACTTCAAACTTTGGAGATTGAGAAGTCGGAGACAGACGTTAAGGAAACTAAAGTTGAGGTAAAGACTAAGAAGAGATAGAATGTCTCGTCATGACAGAATCGGGGGGTAGCGGCCCACACGATTGTTGTTATTCCATCAAAGAAAGTGAAATAGAGTATCTAGAAGTAGCATCTGGAGTGACAGTACTTGTGGTTACTGCTCAATAGGTAAAGGAATAGTACCAGTGGGATTAACTATGTAGCCGACGGGAGCAAAACGATAGTAGAAATTGTAGGGTGCATTATGATTGGCGATTTCTACTACCACCGCCTTTGTGGGAACGGTATTAGAATGTGAGAGAGGTAATCACTTCTGCCAGTAATAGATGGGGAAGACGGAGAGCATCGTGAGGAGGATGAGTAGAGAGAGTATTGTAAAGTGGATGAGTAGGGATCTATTTATAATATGAGATTTTTTTAAGGAAACTTTGGCAGAGTGGATAAAAGAATTTTTGTAATCAGAATGATAGTATAAAAAAACGAGTTAGATTGACAGAATAAGTTGTGAGATATGAGAAAGAAATGATTCCTATTTATAGTAGAGGACGAGGTTCACTAGCTTCGTTAAAAAAATTCCTAATGAACTGAACCCAATTCAAAATTTGATTTCAGAATTCATATTTCAGACTTTGAAATTGATTTGAGAAAAAGAAATAATTTAAAAAATAAATTTGACAGAAAGTTAAAGAAACAAAGAGAAATACCGAAAGAGAGTCGTTTGCCCTCTTTTTAGCGATCAGATGTCTAGTCTATGCATGTGATTGCTAAACAAAGTGAACCAACGACTCTCTCTTCTTAGCGCAGAGGAATACAAGGCGGGGCCCAGCCCAACTAGCGGGTGGCCATTCCTACACTGCTGCAGTTTGCATGGTCCATCGCCCATGGGCTCGACTGGACCGCAGGATGCCAATAGGCCATACTGTAGCACAATCTGTCCTGGTGGTAGCAGGTCAGCATCCCAACTGGCAGCCATGCCTACTATTCCAGCCTGCGACTGCTCAAGCCTAGCCCACTACCGGTTGGGCTGGGACTCGCTTTGAATTGCATTGTGCTAAAAGAGAGAGACATTGGCTCTCTTTATTTAGTGATGAGATGCCTAATCTAGGAATCTGATTGCTAAAAAGAACCAAATGACTCTCTCTTTCAGTCTTTTACTTTGTTTCTTTAATTTTCTATCAAATTTATTCTTAAAACTATTTCTTTATCTCAAATCAATTTTGGAGACATTAATCAATGTTGGGTTCTAAATTTTAAATTGAGGTCAATCCGTTAGGAATTTGTTTAATGAAGCCAATGAACCTCTTCACTTTGCTATAAATAAGAATGATCTCCCTCATATCTCGCAACTTATTCTTTCAGTCTAATTTATTTTTTTCATACTCTTATTTTGATTATAAAAAGTCTCTTATACACGCTGTCAAAGTTTCCTTATGGAAAAAAATTCCCATTATTAAATGGATCCCTAAGCATACTCTTTTCAGTACTCTCTCTACTCATTCTTCTCACAGTACTCTCCATCTTTCCATCTGTTGCTGGTGGAAGTGATTATACACCTTTCTCATATTCCCACTGCTATTTCCATCAAGCCGATGGCATTAGTAGTAGCCAAATCCAATGCACTCTATGATTTCTATTATCCTTCTCTCGCCGGCTTCTCTCGCCGGCTTCTCTCGCCGACTACATTATTGATCCCACAGATATGACTCCCTTTACCTATCCAATAGTAGCTATAAATACTGCCTCTCTACACTCTACTTCTAGATACTCTATTTTAATTTCTCCGATGAAATGGCAACAATCGTGTAGGGTGCTATTACCCGATTCTGACAGGCAAGACGTTCTATCTCTTCTTACCCTCTAGCTCGGCCTCGGCCTCCTCAACATCCATCTCCGACTTCTCAATCTTCAGAGTTCAAAGTTCTGGAGGCGCAAATTGAAGAAGAAACAACTGAAACAAAAACAGAACAATCCACTCCCGACAACCGGGGAAAAAAAGAAGATACTTCATGGGTCTATCCCTTTTTTAGAACTTCCTAGATGCGGTGAATAACAGATTGGCACGTGTTTAGCATATGCCAAAACGCCTAGAAATTAGGAAGAATTGCGAAGAGTTCAAAAGTAGGAAAAAATAAACTAAATATAATTTTATAAATATAATTCTATAAATATAAGTACAAATTTAGTATAGTTTAAAGAAGGGGGAAAATAAAAAAAATGAAAAAGACCCATGGGCCGAGTAACAACCCATAGGTCGTAGGCCGGTTCTAGCTCTGCTCTGACCTAGGCAGGTCGTGGGTCAGGTTGGGTCCAATTAGGACCTGGGATCAGAGAAGTAAGTCCAACTAACTCTGACTCGTGCGAGCCCATATCAAACGCGACCCAGCCTTGAACCTGGCGGGCTGCTTTATGGCCCTGAACTAGCCTAACCCACGCCCATGCCTAGTCCATGCCCAACCCTAGTATTAGGCTTCATCTTGTGTAAGTGGGTGTTTGGTTCAATTTCTATAAATTATGGAAAATGTTTTCCACCCAAAATATGATTTCCTTGTATTTCTTAAAAAGAATTATAGGAAAAGTTTTGAGAAGTCAAAAAGTATCAATTTTCTTATTTTTTTTACTTTGTTTGTTTGGTTCAAAACAAGAAGATGACACATAACTTTATAAAAAAAATTCCTATAATTTGTAGAAATTGAACCAAACACCCCCTAAATTTATAGAAAAATGTTAACTTTATAGAAAAGTGTCAATGTGGTGTCAGATTTCTGGATGATTTTCGTCCATTTTGAGAGGAAATTGATTTCTGTAAATTTTGGTACTTTTTTATACTTTATAGAAAATATTTCTGTAAATTTTTTTTTGAACCAAACACGGTTTACGGAAATCTACAGAAACTTTTTAATTATAGAATTACCATTGTCAGACATTTTAAGAAAATGTTTCTATAAAATTGTGCAATCAAACACCCCCTAAGGTAATGACGCTAGTCTAGTTTGTGGATATATCTAAGGGTGCATTTGGCAAACTTGTAAAATTGGGTCATGTTTGGCAAATTCCCAAGCTGCATTTTTGGGCCCAAAAATTAGCACTAAGACCGTTTTTCTTTGGGATCGGAGAGAGTTGGTCCAAAAGAAAACTGGCTTAGCACAAAGCTGGGCCAGGACAGTTTTATGTAGTTTGCCGAACACACCCTGAGGTAACTTGTACTCATCCCATCAATTGCAAATTTTTCATCAACTAAATGTATAGTATAATCCAATACAAAAGACAAGACACAGAAGGCTAATCCTCCTGCCATGCGTAAGAGTTAGCTTGAGCAGTAATTCGATTACATTCCGTACGAATATGAACCTAAACTTTGGCATGGTGGCGTACTAACAAAAAGCCTGCCGCCACCGAAAAGCGTGGATGCAGTCCCGCCAATGATGCAATCCACGACAACATATGAAATTCTCTCCATCTTCAAACACGCATTTGGAGCTGCGAAATCTTCCAAAAATCGTGGGTTTTTTTTTTTTTTTTTTTTTTGGCATATGAGGGATACGCTTATACACCAATATTTTACATTGCAGTAAAGCGTATCAGTAAAAATCAAACAGTCAATATAAATTATCATTACACGTCAAATACTATATTAGACTGCAGAACGCATGCTCGCCTGGATCCGTCTTAAAATAACCAAATGAAACTCCCAGGCTTGGATCAACTAACCAACTAGAGCGTAAGAATAACACACATTGGAACGGCATAAAGAACATAGTAGATATTGAAAAGCAACTAAGCAGCCACTTTTTCTTTGGATTCTGAAGAAAGCTTCCAAGGGCACTTCCAACAGAAACCAGTTTTTTTTAAGTAGAACAGAACCAGCAAACCTACGATGCAGACCGGCTGTTACATCCTCCCAAGGCACAAAAGATCAAAGCAAAAGAGGAGCATCGCATCCTAAACTCGAGTCGTAAAGCTCAAGAAGAAGCCAGTTTCATTCGCAACATGCACCGAAGGTACCAAGCAAGCATCAGATTAAGACATCTCAGCTCTTCCACAGCTGGGTAGAGCATATAGGGGGGGATTTCTTTATCTCGAACTTTAAAATAGATTGAGAGGGATAGGGGGGCCCTGTTTAAGATTTAAAGGTTACGGAAGAAGAAAGTATGTGATCCTTACCCCCAAAGGTTCACTATTTGGGTTGATGTAGATGATACCTAACATAGCTATCCTGCTTATCTTCCAAGCAAAAACCACGGTCACCCCCCCACCATCCATCCACATCTCTGATACATTTCGCCTTAAGATGCCAGTCCATTAGTACTTCTCAAATCATAACTCTCGTGATATCGCCAACAAATTTCACGATATGGGTTCATGCCAAACGCCTGCAAATTTCTCAAGCTCAGCATTACCTGAATCATCCTGCGGCTATCTACTCCAAGAACTAAAGGCAAGGAGCTGCTAGGCCGAAATAAGGAAAAATAAAATTGATTATATACCTTCTAGTGTATGTTCTGATAACCTTCTTCTATGTTTTGGAACAGCTGATATGGGATGAAGTTGGACAAGATCAGCTCGAACGTGATAGGATTCTCCTTGACTTAGAACAAGAGTGTGTACAAGTGTATAAGAGAAAGGTTGACAGTGCTAATATCTACAGAATCCGCTTACATCAAGCACTGGCAGATGCAGAAGCTGAGTTCACTAACCTTCTCCTCTCACTAGGAGAAAGATCATTCACAGGCCGGGTAAGTTTTACTGATCTATGATATGCCTTAACCGAATTAACGTAACATACAAATAAAAGTTTTCCTTTATAACGAACAGCCTGAGAAAGTCACAGGAACACTAAAAGAGCAGCTGGAACTGATCACTCCTGCCCTTCAAGAGATGCAGATGATTAAACAAGAAAGGCTGACCCTGTTTCGGGACATCCAGACTCAAATGCAAAAGATCACTTCAGAGATAGCAGGTAACTCAGGATGCAGTAACATAGTGCTGAATGAAAATGATCTCTCGCTCAAAAAACTCGCGGAGTTCCAGAATGAGCTTCAACAACTTCATAGTGAAAAGGTACCCCTTATGTAAACACGATGAAACTAGAAGATATCCAACAAAACGCTAATCTCATTATTTCACCTTTTTCTTCTTCGATGAATGAAAGAGTGATAGACTCCAGAAAGTGGAAGCATACATAAAATATGTTCATGAACTTTCTGCAACAATGGGGATGGATTCTTCCCAGATTATAACTAGTCTAGATCCAAGCCTCAATAGTCAAGATGGAGAGAAAACAAGGAACATAAGTGATGCTATCTTAGACAGGCTAAAAAACACAGTGGAACAACTCAAAGAGGAGAAGCAAAAGAGAACAGAAAAGGTAATTTTTCTAGATGAAGTCACAATTGTTTTCCTTCTGATATGTTGCTTATAAGGAACGAGGATACAGTATAATCAACTGTGTAGGGTGCTCACATCATTCATAAAGTTCCAAGTCCCAAATCCATTCAAATATAAAAACAAGGATATTATTAAAGATATATATTACATGGTCAAATTACATCCATGAAAAATATATATAACGTTGTGTTAGTGAATATATCACCAAGTCCAAGTTAGGCACAAATAATACAACACAATCACCATTTACTATTCTGCATTACAAGATAACTTCGCTCTTGGTAATGACTAATGGCATTTCTGTATCAATGCTAGCGGAAGAGATTCAGAAGATAAATGCATCACATCCTCTTGAACACATAAGTTAGCAAAACAAAATATCCACAACAGCTAACAAAAGACGTGCTTCTCACTTCATTCAGAACTCTGATACGAGTTTCAATTAACCTTGTGCTTCACCAAAAAGGATTGACGTCATAGCCCCAGTACAAATTTGACAAATAAGTAAAATCACAACTTACGCCATTATGAGTGCTATATGTTGGGATTTGATGTGTAGATAAATACGTACTAAATTACTAATTCCCGTTGAGTCATCCAAACTTGAAGCAAACCGAAAATATTTGAGTTATCAGGTCACCATTGTCAGTCCAGACCTCATTTCATGGTCATGTGCTGGATATATAGGATGATCCAAGGTACCCCCAATACCCCGTCTAGGCTCCCGTACCAATGTTTTACACGTGTCCTACTCCCACACTCCTTGGACACTTCTTACATACCCCTTCAATATGCATGCATTTATTCGGACCAAATTGACTAATAAATGTTTCAGTTTAAAACACACATCATACGCTACTTGGATATATATCTTACACTTCATGTCCACTTTCAGCAACTCACCGTATGCGGATTGAGTTTGTTTCAACATACACCCAGTTTTGAGATATGATTTTAAAGGGTCATGTAGGCATCTAGTTAAAAAATGAGCGGTTTTCCAATTTATAATCTACTTTAATAAATGAAACATAAAAATGTTATGGGAAATTTACTTTTCATAACATGTGAATGACAAAACAAAAAATGGTCCCATATAAATTATTAACTTCAATACGTGTGTGCATTGAGCTAAATGCTTTATCGCAACATATAATTTGATTAATGTGGAAATAGAGATCAGATGTTCACTAAATAAGAGCAACAAGCTAATTTAGACAGTTATATTCAGAAAGTGGCAAGTACACACCAGAAAATAATTAACAAAATATAGTTTGGTCCAGCTATCCGGTACCCACTGAAGAAAAAAAAGATTGTCCAGGGAAACAATTCTAATTGATTTCAAATCCAGTAGCAACTAGTGATGTGCACAAAGTTTCATGATATTGCATTACATTCTTCTCTAAGTTTATCAGCAATAAATCTACAGAAAGCGAAAAAAAATTTAACCACATATTTGCAGCTTCACAGGCTTTGGAAGACCTTGACAAACTTGTGGAATCTCATGGACACACCTCTCGAGGACCAAAAACCATTCGCTCACCTCACAATGTTTGCATCATCACCTTCAGGGTGTGAAATATCCAGCCCCAGAAGCCTTACCCTTGATATAATTTACCAGGTAAAACGCACTCGTAACCAACTGGAGCATTCCAGAAGTTATACAGCGTTCGAGATTTTACATTAAAGTCTCTAGACTATTTCTCCACCTTAACATCATAGATCTGCTTTGGAGCATAATGTAGGTTGAGGTGGAAGTTGGAAGATTAGATCAACTAAAAGCAAGCAAAATGAAAGAGCTCTTTCTAAGTAAACAAATAGAACTAGATGAGATCAGCAAGAAGTCACATATGGCAATTGCTTCACAGGCAGAGATGGATAATATACTAAACCTCATCACGTCTGGTGAGCCTTGTGCTTAACATTCTACAGCATGAAATAAATTTCTTATGGTTTTTGTCAGTATTAGCTTAAATCTATCATATTGTGAAATTAGTCCCTTAAATCATTGAAATTGCTATTTGATCCTTCAATTCTTAAGTCATTTTGAAATTCGTTCCTCAAATCATTGAAATTGCTATTAGGTTCGCCAATTGTTTACGTGTTTTGAAATTAGTATCTCCAATCATGAGTAGAAATAATAATCAGAGGGATGAGAATTGAGGGACCTAATAGTCCACAATAATAGATTTTACTTAGTAATCCCTCTAATTTCATAGTACCTTAAGAATTAGGGGACCTATAACAATTTCAATGATTTGAGGGACTGATTTCAAAATAACTAAAAAAATGAGAGACTTAATAGCAATTTCAATGATTTGAGGGCTAATTCCAAAATATGAAAAATTTTGGGGACTAATGTCAAAAAAATTCTAATAATAGTCATATGAATTAAATCTCGTCTGAAATCCTGAAGGACAAATTGACCATGAGGATCTACTCAACAGAATAGAAGAGCATATATTGAAAGCAAAAGAGGAAGCCTACAGCCGGAAGGATATAATGGAGAAGGTAGAAAAATGGTTGATATCGTGCAATGAAGAACGATGGTTGGAAGAGTACAGTCAGGTGTTTCCTAATTTTAATCTATTTCGACAGAACTTCCAGCACTGAAATTTGCCCCCCAAAAAAATTCATACACTCTATGTAATTAATCTTTTTTGTTACAGGATCAGAACCGTTATTCAGTTAGCCGAGGTGGTCACAGGAACTTGAAACGAGCAGAACGTGCAAGAATAACAATCAATAAAATTCCAGGTACGAACTTGATGATGACAGCCAGTAGTGACCACAAATAAACTAATCAAAGATAGTAATACACTAACAAAATTTAATGCAGCTTCGGTTGAATTGCTTATGGCAAAGACTAAGGCCTGGGAAAATGAAAGAAATAAAGTTTTCTTGTACGATCAGGTAAGGTATCTTCTACATGTTCTTTTTAATTAACAGCTAGCATGAATGTCGTGTCTACTTTATATAATATCTTTTTTCTCTCAAAAAGTAGTAGTATATCTATATCCAACATACATGCCAAACTGACATGACAAGAACATCAACAAGCAAACATTAGTGTATGTGCAAGTGCATTTAAGCTTGTGTTGTCTATCTCATGAGCATAAAAAGAATGCTCTGCATTCATCCATAAGTTATTAGGTGGATATTTGCTGGGACTAGTGAATTTTGATGACTATCCTGGAGGAAGTAATAGAACATAGAAGTTGGGAAGATGGGACGCTATAGCAAAACTAGACCCAGGTTCAATTGTCCTGGGTTCGCGGTGGAAAACAACCTAATTCACCAACTTCAGTGACCCATTAAAGTACAAACTATTTAAAATTTTAAAAAGAAAATAACTCTGTTTCAAAGGAATAAACAACAAAAAACATGAGAAATTAAAGAAATAAAGTATTGCATACCTTAATTGCAACATGATTTTCAAGGTTCTTTTACCATTTCTGATATCAACTAGCATATTTCTTAAATTTGACACTAGCAACATCTCCACTTCCTACATTTAAGAACTGAACCTAAAATGTACTACGCACCGCGGAATACCGCATGAGCAATAACCCCTCATACCCCATTAGTGGAGTACCACGCTCCTGTACCCCTCCCGTGAACCCAAAAAGAACCGGGTTCCGTGCAACTATGCAATAAATTATCAAGGTTATAGCAACGAGGCAAACTAGCCAAAAGCAAAAAGATACAGAAGAAAGAATGCAGAAATTGTCATCATCATCAAGAGCAGAAGATGAAAACTCCTTCCCATTTTTCTTTGGCTAAATAGACTTAGTGTCGGTCTGATGTTTACACCTAAAAGTTTCACAGGGAAAACTGGTGAGAGTATTACTGCTACTGGACCATAGAATTTTCTGGTGAAACTAACATAACTCAAAAGCAGAAGACAAGAACTCTTATCCCTTTCTATGGCCAAATTGACTTAGTTAGGTTGACCTGAGGTTTACACCCAAAAGAGCACATGCGCAAGACGCAATGCAATGTGTGCAATCAAGTGGAGGGAGGCACAAAATAGAATTCATGAGCCAATGACTTTACAGTAACTAAATAATTATGATAATAAAACATAAAATGGAATCACGATGCCAACACGAGTCCTGTGAATAAAAACTGAGAAACAAGCTCTACAAAAGAAGAAGTATTTTGTATGAAAAAATATTGAAATGCATAATTAGCTTTCTTGTTTCTAGTTTTCTACTATATACAACACACCACTAACCAAAGTTGCGTACCGAAGCAAGATACCCCCCCCCCCCCCCCCCACGGAATCCAAATTTTCTAAGTGGCAAGTTGTGTACCCGAATTCGTAGCGTGACCCGCTATGTACCGTATATTGTGTAACTATGGATCAGAGAATATTCCGTGAAACTAACATAACACAAAAGCATCAACAAGAAGTAATTGCGCAAGAGACACAGCATAAACATGATGAAGCATTAACCAGTTCTAAATTATTCTCAAAATTCAAAAACTTTTGCCATTGGTCTTCATCATAGAGAAAGATATCCATCTTGTAGATGATTTCAGAACACAGAAGCAATTTCTGAAGTAGAAGCACTGAATTAGCTCTAACTGCATCTCTGTTCAACTTTGAACTCTTGATAAATTTTATGTAATTCTAGACATATATAAAGCATAAGTAGGAGTTATTAGGTTGTTAATTACAGAGGAAAGTTGCACAGATGGTTTTGTAATTCCTATACTAGTTAGCAGTTTGAGAATCTCTTCAGTCAGCAGCTTAAATATGAAAGTCCCATGCACAAAGAAACATAGGAAAAATAGACCCATTGGAGTTGTACAGAGGGTTGTAGGATCATATTGATGCCAAAGAGAGTTCCACCTTTTTCGCTCTTCAGCAAAACGGATTTTTGTTTGAGGGGATGCATTCTATACATGTTAATGAGTCTGGCACCTTGTAACTTTTTGAGGCTACCATATATGCTTAATAAGAAAAGGATTTCAGCCATCAAACAAGGTGTAGGAAAATATGCAGTGACAGACACTTCTAACCTTTATTTATTTATAGAACCATTTATTTATTTATTTATTTTTCTTTTCTTTTCTTTTGTTTTCTTTTTTTTTCATTATCTTGATAGTTAATAAAAATTTCACTATGTAAAAGAGTTTGTATTTTAGAGATCATCATAATTTCCAATGGAAAAATTTGTGTTATTCTGTTTTTCAAGAAGAAATTCAACATATTATTGCAGCCAGATATAGGATCTTCAATGTTCTTTTAGATCTAATATGATTTGAATAAGATTTCAATTTGACACGAAATATGCTGATCAGAATTTGAACCTGCTCCAATGATAAATGAGAAGATTGCGTGAAAAGAAAAGAAATAGATTGTAGGGGAGGTCAGAAACATCAAACCAATATGCCAGAAATTATTGTTTAAAATCATCGCTTTTCCCCGAATTATTGTTTGAAATGATAGCTAAGAATTCCAGAAACTAAGAACTTCACTGTGAATGTGGTCCGCAAAGTGAATAAAATATTTTTAATAAATATTATAGCTTATGTGGGTGGATTTGCTTTTCTTATGTGAAATACTTTCATCGACTAACCTTCTGATTATACAGGTTCCTCTTTTGGCAATGCTAGAAGAATATATCTTGTTAAGGAAAGAAAAGGAGGAAGAGAAGTACAGGCAAAGGGTAAGTTCTAATTTTACCCACCAAAAAGGTGAAGCTAGAAACGCAAACAGAAGGAATATCAGGTGATAACTAAACAATAAGTTACAATTTTTCCAACATTTGCCAATAGAACATTGTTTTGGTACAGGAAAGAAAACGGATACAAGGTCAGGTCACAGCTGAGCGGGAAAGTTTGTTTGGTTCAAGGCCAAACACAAGCGCTTGTCGTCCGTTAACTAGAAACTTAAACGGAAGTTTTAGCAGCTCTTCTCCTATAAATAAGACACCATCAATGGGAACTCAGGAGCTCAGATCAAATACTTTCACAGCTCAAGTAACAACTGTCAATAGGGTTAAGAAGACAAAGATGCACAAGATGCCAACGCGTCAAGTATACAATTCACATATCAGAGCAGAAACAGAATCAGTAATTTCATTCACACTTTCAGGCCCATCATCTCCTTGAATGTTTCATCAAAGGGAATATTTCGTCTTGGTTTACGTTTTTTTTGCATGGACGATTGAAAATATCCCAAATGCTTTAAGAAACATCCCCAGGTTGATGATTTATGGTTAAATTACCTGTCATGATATCATAAAGAACTGAAAACAGACCTCAGCTATTGCATAAGAAAACTGTTGTAAATAAAACAACTACTTCATGAATGACTCTGTCCAATGTTATACTGCATGTACCTTTTGCTCATAGGCATAGATATCTACTATTATGTGGATGGTACTAGTCCTTTTCTGGCAGTGGATGAGATAAGCGCCACTTTTGATGAGTCAATCCATGCTTGTTGTGATATAAAACCTGACAAGACACAATTCCAGCGGGTTACAGTCAATGCACTAAATGGGCAGTTTATTAGCATATGAAGCGTGATAAACTCATAGTTGAAAAATCTGATTGCTGAAGAATTGTCCTTTCACACATCTCTACAAACACTGAAATATGCTGACAAATAGATGTACAATTAACAAAAACTAGGTTATAAAAAGTGCAGACAGAACTTATGACATGATCAGTACTCCATAGGTATGATCAAGATTTTGCAGATAAAATTTAATTTCTCCATCAAGTTTTTCGTCTAACTATAATAATTAATCAAGCAGGTGGTCAAGTGCCCCACTAACAGATAAACATGGCATTTCTTTCCATGTAGGTACATACCTCCTAGATTGAAAATAATTCATTCAGAACTAAATGTTTAACAATCATCAGGTTATGCATATAATATCACAAAACTAGTACACAAGCACACATATCAAATGTCAATGATCTAACAAATTTAATTCAATATTGCACTAGTTTAGAGTTACTTATGTTTTTTTTATGGAGATGACCCCAATGAGGGAACCTAGCCTCTTTTAAGGGATTAACCTTTGAAGACATGGAAACCATTGAGCACCGTAAATCTCAATGATGAGAATTCCAGGTGATTTACCTTTTAAATACAGTTTTTACCTTAAGTAATCCCATGCTTATGTGATTGCAACCGTAATCATTTTAGCTTAACTGATCCTTCCAAACATAACCTATACGCTAGACAGTTCAGCCTCAACTGATCCTTCAAACATAACAATCTATGTGCTACATTTTGCAGTTTAACAATCATATTCTATTGCTTTGTCAGTGTTAATACAAAACTAGCATTGAAAATAATGATTACAAGAACATATATAGAGACTCATTGGCCCTTGCACCTTACAGTGTGTTTGGCTAGAAGTAGCTGCAATTGCAAGTGCATTTGCAAATCATGCAACTCCACTTCCTGCTATTGCAAATGAGAACAGTAACTTCCTTATTCTTAAGCCAGTTTTTTTCATTTTTAACAACAAAAGACCAAACAGATGTCTAGAAACTTGAATGTAGTGGAACCCCATGAAACTTTAACTACTTCTAACCAAACACACCCTTAGTTGAGAAGGACAAAATTCCTAGCTCTAACTAATTCACTATTTATGAACATTCCGGGAAACAGCAGATATTACCATACTTCAGTATGTCATTGATCTTTAGAACGAAAAAAGTAAACAGGTAGAAAAAGGATTACATTCTGTAAAAACTCCAAATAAAGATGAGACTTACAAAATATTGAGTAATACCCTCTCATGAATAAATTAATTCTTAAAACATAAATAAGATTAAGTCATGCATGAGAAAGTCAAGCTGTCATGTTACAAAAGCTAGCGTGCAACTCACAATTTTTTGATCATCTCCTCCACTACACAAGTATTCATCATTTGGTGCAATTGCGACCTGTAGTGATTACTCAAGCCAATAAGCGTGACACAATAATGAAAAATAATCAACAAACACAAATGCAAATAGTAAATAGATTCCCAGAGCAATAAGGAAAAAGAGTGACAGCTCACAGTATTAACAGATCTTGTATGGCTGATTAAATGCCTTACACAAGGCATGCCTAGGGTAACATCCCACATCGCAATGCTGCACACAGACACCGTTATTAGCTTTAAGACCAGAAACTAGAGAAAAGAGACAGCAGTTACCTGCCATCGCCACTTGCAGTAACCAATACAGGCTCCGTGTGAAGCCACCGAGCATCATTTATACCCTGATCACCCTCGTCGACATGACTGTAGCACAATTGTAAGATATTGTACATAAGGTAGTGAATATTTCTTTTTAGTACTTTTCTATGTTTAGTATAAATATACTTGTTCGCTTATTCATATAATGCATGTTATTAATTAGGATTTTATCTTAATAAGAATTTTCGTTCATTTAGAAGTATTTATTATAGCCTAATAATGAAGAAAATCTTTCTATTCTAGTAAATACATAATTATATACTAGGAAGGACACAATTTCTTGGCTTAAGTTATATAAGTTTATAATTCAATAAAATAGCATACATATTAATGAAAATTCTGATTTCTTGGAATAGAGAGTAGTCCACTTCTAGTTTTGGATTGTGTGACACAATCTTGGGCATGAAAAGCTTATGAATCTTCTTGCCTTATCTTTCTTCCTTCGTCTCTCTAATTTCTTGTTGTGGTCTCAATTCTCAAGCCCTAAATCATGTCCAAATTTTTCGGCAACAAGAATACATATGGCTAAACAACCAAATTGATATTTAAAAAAGACCCATTTTACCGCTTTGTTATTTTAAATATCTCCGATGACGTTTTGGTATTTAAAGTGAGTTTTAGTTAGCACATAGGTCTAAAATGTCATCGGCGTTAATTTCTCCCGGCGGGAAATTTTATTACTAACCCCGGCCTCTTAAAGTTTGTATTTTACACCCTTCTTGACCTTCTTCTTCCCAAATTCAAATTCTTTTACCAGTCCCTCCTTCAACCTCTCTTTCTCTCTAATCAATGGAGTCTCCTCCTCCTTCAACCTCTCATCAATATGAATGTAAACATCTAATTTCTGCTTTGCTTTAAAAAGCAAGCAGCAATTGAGCGATGGCTTCAATAGTGAGGGGTGGGTCCAAGCCCACTAAAGAAAAGGGCATCACAAATTTTGTCAGAGATCTCAAAGATGAAAGCTATTTGAAATGCCTTCCTGACGGGAATCCACTGTAAACAAAAATCCACAATATTGGAGCAACCCTTGTTCAAGTTGATAAATTTGGAAACAAGTACTATGAGAAACTGTAGAACACTCAAAATGGACGACACAGGTGGGTAGAGTATGCAGAGAAGGGACGCTATAATGCTCCCCAAGTGCCTCTTGAGCGGCATGGTTGGTTGCACTTCATCACAGACCACACTGGCGATGAGCTTCTAATACTGAAACCGCAGAGGTACAGAGTGGAGCACAAGCAGAACTTCGCTGGAGAAGGCAAGCAGTACATCTACCACTCGAAGGGTCACACTCTGAACCGTGGGCAAAAAGACTGGATTGGATACCTGCCACAGCAACCCACCAAAACCTCAAAGATTCATTCTTGTTGTGAGATATGCTGATGACTCATCGAAGACCTTTGTTCTCAATGTAACCATTTAGGCATTTACTGTAGTCTCTTTTCAGGCTGTCATGCTCATTCAATAAGTGGGATTTGATTTGATGTTCTGGAAACTGTATTATGTACCTTTCAAGTCCAGTCCATCAAAAATGGATGATATTCGCACTCTTTTGTTTTAATGAGGATCCTGTGGAATTGACTGTCTAAGAAATTGCAAAAAAGCCCATTCAATCCCACATTACCTTCCAGAGCTGCTTATCCTCTTCACCTCCCTCAACCCTCTTGTAGGTCTGAACCAATCAACAACCCTCATGCAACTGCCTCTCATAAATTCTAACACCCTTCTCCTCCTCCGCCTCCATGGTCACAAGCCCAGTAACCATAACGTCCTCCTCCTTGATAAATTTTGACACAACCTCCACCAACTTAACCTCCCCCTTCTCCTCTTGATGAGAGAGACTCCATTGATGAGAGAGAAAGTGAGGAAGAAGGACGGAAGGCTAAGAGAAATTTGAATTTGGGAAGAAGACTAGGGAGTGGGAATAAAGTTTCCCGTCAAAAAAATAACGCTGATGATAATTTGGCCCTATGCATTAACCTAAACCCACTTTAAATACCCAAATATCATCGGAGATATTTTAAATACCAACGCAGCAAAATGAGTCTTTTTTTAATACCAATTTGGTAGTTTAGCGCTTTTACAACACACAAGCGTGTGTAGGTTGAATACCAAATAATACTCAGCTACAATATAAATAAAGTAATTTGTTGCTCTCCTGATAACAGTTTTTGGCGTCATAACAAACTAATAGGCACCATATATCCTAAAGGAGCTAACATATAATATTTTATGTATTGTTACTGCTTGTAAAAGAGTATAAAGTAATATGTCAGAAAGATGAATAATGTCAACAGCTTGAAATATACAGCACTACAGCTGGTTATTTGACTACCACAAGAGATGCAGAAAATAACAATAAAACCGATCAAGCTAATGTATTCAGTTTGGATTGCATAATGGAGAACCCATAAGTAATTTTTGCTGCCCGCTATCTTCAGTACAAAAGCAACGTTAAAAGCAAAAAAACACAGTTCAGAGTGAATTGAACAAATCACTAAAATAGCAACCCCAAGAAAGAAAAAACAGATTTCAAGATAGAGAAGCTTATACAACAAAATATACAATAACTCAAAAGTATTAAATTTACAGTTTTTTTCTAGAATGTTAGGATTTCCATAGATAAAAATTTAAATCAGCCGATGTTTAAAAGGCAAGACTTACCCAGGAAGTTGACCTGCATGTTCCGCGGTAGGCATTTGCTTCCCATGGCTTAAGCAATGCAAAGGTCTGAAGAAATGTGTGTCAGTGACCTGAGAAGATTTCTTCAGGGGAATCTGATGGCGATTTGTTGGCATTATCCGTGTATCCCATACCAGGCTACTATTTGAAGTGCTAGAGACACTAAAGTAGGTTCCACAGCCACTAAATGAAACTGACGTCACCTGTATAAATACAGAACAAAGTTTCTGCTATTAGGAGCCCCAACTGCAAACAAGTTGTAGCCTTAGTTACCAGCAAGGAAGCAAAATAACTGGTCTGAAGCAGATGCTATGATTCTAGCTGGCACTAACCCAGCTTACTAGCAAAAACATTGAGCTCCTACCCCCCAGAAAGCAGAGTCTGACAATTTTTAGACCCAGACCCTATGGGTCCACTAGGAGGAGAGACAGTGATTGAACAGGAAGCACAGATACTGCAGCAAGAGGGAGAAAACAAGAGGGCTAAGTTATAGGAACACAATAAAAGTCAGTTTACAGCTCTCCTTTTTTCCCCCATCTTTCCCTGCTGCTTCCGTTCGTTCTTCACCAGGACCTCCTTGAGCCCCTGAGGAGACAAAAGGACTATGTAATGGAATCATGGGAACAAATGAAAAGTAGGTTACCAGTTCCCCTCTCCTTTCCTTTAGTTCTTCCTTTCTTTCTTTTCAGTGTCTCATTGAGGTGAAGCAACCACTAAAAGAAGAAGAAAGCTGCTTCTAAAGGAAATTATCAATATTTACACGTTTAGAAATAGGCAGTATAGCCGTTTAGGTCAATTATCGAAATGAAGGCCAAACAATTTTTGATGATGTTTAAAATAGGATACACTGAAAAGCAAACCAAACCATAGAAATTATCTATGTTTCACAATCATTAATGTGGGATTAAACACATGGAAATCAAATTACATGACATGATTTAGAAACGTAAGAAAAAGAACAATGGTTTGAGGTCAAACCCCATTCCTAAGCTACAAAGGTATCTGGAGTCACCAAATGAAGGAAAAACAGAATAAGTATAAGGGGATCATCGACTAAAGTCATCCGTACTGAAGAGCATTTTACCTCGTAATCAGATCCAATGGAGAGATAGTTAATTGCACCACATGTTCGAATATCAAATAAGCCAACAGTTCCATCTCCAGAACCTAGCCATTGAAAGGTGTCCAAGAAGCTCATGATAATACTTAATAAAATACACGACAAAATGGGCCCCCCCCCCCCCCCCAAGGTTAAAAAGTATTGTTGAAGTGTCAACTTGCCCCCTAAATTATCAATTTGCCTATTTTCCTCCTTATACTATGTTCCTTTGCCCAATGTGATCCTTTTGCACAAAAACCGTTAAATACTTAATGGAAATTTTGAAAATTTCAAACCACCACCTAAAAATTCCAAAAACTACTAACAGCCCCACAAATTTTTTCTGGGGACTGTCAAAAAATTTTGGATCTTTCAGGATTTTTAAAACCTCATGGTCTTTTCTGTAATTTTCGGACCTTTTAGGGCGTTTTTTGTAAAATTTAATTTTTAGGGTATTTTGCAGTTTTCAGATTCCCAGGGATGTAAATAATTTTGAAATTTTTGGGATATCTTTTGTGATTTCAAAATTTAGGGTGTTTTGTGTAAATTTTGGATTTTTTTTAAGGTTTGTAAATTTTAGATTTTCAAGCAAGTGTTTATAATTTTTGAGGTGTTTTTGCAATTTCCAATTTTTCAAGACGCCATTTATAAGTTTGAAATTTTTTTGGAGTTTTTTGTAAAGTTCACTAAATAAATCATTTAAAATGATATACCATGCCACCCTCCATTAAGGATTTAACGCTTATTTCACAAAAGGACTGCATTTGGCGAAGAAACATACAATAAGGAGAACAAATAGGCAAATTGATACTATGGGAAGCAAATTGAAACTTCAACAATACTTAAAGGGGAGTTGGTCATTTTGTCCAAAAATATAAGCACAAAAAGAACAATAAAGCACAAGGGAGAATCTACCTGTGAGTAAAGTGTTGCAAGATGGATTTGCTTTCAGCGAGGTAATATACTGCGGACATGTGCAATAAGCAGGATATTAACTGAATCATCATAACAAGAACATTAATTGAAAATAACTTACAGAATCATTAGCAGCAAAAGACAGACAGGACTGTGGAGAGTCAAAATCCCATAACTGCACGACAGCTGGACCACCGTATTCACAATCACTTCCACAAGCCAGAAGGCTTTCGCTACAAAATTCCATCACATTAAGAGAAGAATGAGCCTGGTCTTTCACCCTGCAACAAGAATGTAATTGCATTTTCCTGTCAATGTCCAGCAGGTACAGCGCAAGTACCTTGAGTCAATTAGAAGTAAAACATGAGTGATCAAGTAATTAGGCAACAGAAAGCACCGAAGAACTTAAAACCGTGTTACCACATCATAGTATACGACAAGTCATCATGCAATATCTCAATTGTATTGACCATGAGGAATTGCCCTAAGAAAGTCTCTCAACATATAAAAATGCCAAAGAATCAAGAAATGAAGTATTTTTAAGTCCTGTAGTCTAATTGATCAACATTCAACTCTTGTCAAAACTTGGAATTACTCTCTTCTATAAACCCATTGCAAATATCCCTCCCTCCACAATAAGGAGTCACAACACCTACGCCCTAGGCCCTAGTTCCTGACACCAAAACACAAAGAATCAAAGAGTTTTGATGTTAATTCCTTGTAAGGGTTAGCAAGGAAAACTGATTTAGACATCCTCTCAGTGAGAAAAAGGACAAGAATATTTATCAAATATATAATATAGATAAGTTAACAAGATTTTTATCTCAAAAGAAGATAAAGGGACCGTTAAAGTTCATAGAAAGAAAATAAAAATGAAGATGCACGAAGCCACATAACTGAGCTATCTTCCCCACTAAAAAGGAAAGAAATTAGAAAGACAAGAACAAGGTCCACATCCAATAAAAAGTAATATGACGTGTGCAACCAAACTCTATAGACACCTTGAAGCACAGACTGCAACGATGGTGAAATTTATAGTCCAGCTATTACTTAAACTATAATCACATATTGCTTCTTACATCTATGTGATAATCACATTTCCAAAACCTTAGAACAATGTAAAGTTTGTGAATCAAGTTTCCAAACCGTTGTTTTCTTGGATTGATGGACAGTTAGCAGAAGACGGTTGTTTGTAACTCGGAAAGTGAGAAAAATTATATGGAATCAGAATTGTATAATAAAAGCAAATATCTACAGTATGAAAAATAATTGACACTAGATGAGATGAGTAACTGAAGAGCCTCCACTTAGGTGAGCCACTACGTTATGCATCATTGTATCATGCCAAATGGGAGGAAATTAGATGATCACAAGATTCAAGAGTACAGCGATTGAATGCATGAAAGTAGCGTATGAGAAGAACCCAAAAACAAGACAATACCCACAATGAATAACTGTCTTTACTTAAATAAAACAGGGTTCTTTAGAATGCAAAACGTACACTAGTTAGTTACTACTCCTAGTGGAGAAATAATACTATAAGTTTAAGAAGAATTTTGCACTTAAATATTGAGGGGATTAATAAACAGTAGCCATAATTAGTATAAGACACCTTCCACCTTCTCTTTATCTTTCCCTGAAATGACCAGTATCTTTATTAAAAATAGCATCAGACCCATACTCAAATGAAGCTTCAATATGAGAACCAATATCTACTTTATAGTTTTAGTTAGTGATAGAAAATGTTGGGATCAATTAAGGTGTAACATTAATGATATTTATTAAGGAACAAAATATTCAGATGTTAATTGAAGGAACAGTTGTTTATACCAATTTTATCCAATATTATGTCATTAGCATCAACATAAAAACCACATTAAAACTAATAGATAAGCAGGTACATGCAAGAAAGATGTAAATGTCTACAAATGAAACAAAGATGCATGAAAGAAAGCTATAAATATATTATGTTACCTTATGTTCGCATTGAGATCAGCAGCAAGTTCTCCTCTCAAAGCATTCCATAGGAGCAGTTTCCCATCTCCTCTCCCACCACTGGTCACCACAAGACCTAACAGAAAAGGAGAGATAACCCACAAGCTTGGAATGCTAAAGAGCTGTATTTATGAATTCTACATAAACTACACAACATTACAAAAGCCAACGAAGCTAAAGATGGAAATTTTATAGAATATAGTGCAGCAAATATCCAATCTTGTGGTTGGATATACAGTGCACAAAACATAAGAAAATAAAGATAGATGCCAGAATTACCAACAAGCTTGTACATATTTTCTTTTACTTTAGTGGAAATAACAATTAAAGATGCTACGATAGATATGAAGGAAATTCTAATAATATTACAAAAGTTAAAAAAAATAAAATCATCAGTTTATCCCATTTGATTCTCCAACAAGTACTAAGATCTTAACACTGCAAAAATCTTTTAGCTTGGCCAGGAATTCTAAGCAATATGCTCAGACAAAAGAATCCATGGACATTAACATGCCCAGTTAATTAAAAGGACCTCGAGAAAAATAATTGACCAGTAGTAGTCGCGTTGAAGCTTATTAAACTAATTGAAGAAAAATGAATCCAGCACTAACATCCTCCATATTAGGACAAAATAATCAAGAATGTCACAAGCAATCAAGAAAGGCACAGCAATGTTATCATGAAAAATAGACAGGTTTCTTTTGCATCATTCAAAGTACAACAAATGAACATAGTTTATAATATAACAAACTCATCAAGGAGAGCAATGATATAATGAAATATTGACATGTTTCTACTGCATCATCTAAAATATAACAAATATAGTTCCAGCCGCAAGATTGCAAGAGAAGCCCAGGTTGTATAAACTTAGACATGACTCAAGTTTCAAAATTAACCAAATATCCATAACGTGAGAAGTGTAATGCAAATTATATCATGGTGATAAATCAGAGCAAGATACCAGCAGACAACATAACGTTTCTGGAGAACGTTATGTATGCCGTATAAAGATATAGGAAGTCATGACAAAGAGAAAGATATGATCTCTCACTAAAAGGCAAACCAACAAGCTGGATGACAATATCGAGACCTCTGTATGAATGAACAGCAACTAATTGGTGCTTCAAAACAATAGAAAATCCCTGACAGCATAAAATGTTGCTCCAAAATTAAATAAGGTGCAAACCGCAGCAACTCTTCCATCCTTTCATGAGGTTGGAACAACAAAAACATATTGCAACGACAAAGGGAAAACAAATCTTAGGAACAAACAAAACAATAATAATAGCTTTAGGTATACCATGATCAAGAACTAAGGAGCCAGATTTGCAAGCTTGAAATTAAAGAAGACCACACATAAAAGATAAAGTAACGTAGTTGGCGATACTTTAGATTCCTATGTAACAAGTTATTTATGAAGACAAATTATTCTTAACTAGGGATGTCATAACGGGTCTGTCCAGGCCAAAGCCTACGCAAATGTGTGACAATACAAACTCAACCATTTTTTGCCTGAACATCCCCACAGAGATTTACTAGTCTTATGGATACAAATTAAGAACGTTTGCAATTTTATGGTGTTATATACAATTATAGCCTATTCTCATCCTGACCTCATTTTAACTTGACAGCATGAACCAGGGTAGGGCTAATATTCATGCAGCTCTTGTAATATTTAATGCCAAATATTAGCCCATACTGATCCAGGCTATCCCACAGGGACCCCATTCACAGACCATGACCTGCATCAATGACGAAGGCCAATGCAATCTGTGCAGAAGGACTTTGGGATTGATATCAATTACACCAATATAGAGAAGATGAATTTCATGAGGATTCCAGCAAAAGAAGAAATTGTGAAAAGGTAAGAGCAACTTTTCAAAACTAAGTTGGCTGTATCTTTGTGTAAATTACAGGGTTACTTTGAATTTCATACCACAGAAGTGCAGCTACAAATATATTATGTCAATTATAAATAATAAAAATCAGAAAAATATGGACTTAAAGAAAAAGAAACAAAAGAGAAAGAATCTTGTGAATAAAAACAAAAGCTAATTGATATTATAATGATTTATGTAATATAAACGAAAACAGACATGTAGGAAAATGTACATACAAGACTGCCAACGATTAACAGTCATCGCATTAATCTGTTCTGTGTGTCCAACAGATGCTTGATCATCACAAGAAGGCCCCAGGGTAAAAAGACAAGAACCAGTTATGCAGTCCCAAACCTATTTCATGTCAATGCAAAAATATAAGGATAAAGAAATTTCAATAAGGACTTCAAATTACATGTTGAACAGCTTCCTAAATATGTACCTTCAATAATTTAGAACCACATGAAACAATGCTCGCACCTCTAACTGCAAAATCAACAGCCTGGATCTGCCAACAACAAAATTAAAGACCCATACTCAAATGCAGTTTGCGAATAAAAAAATATAAAGCAGTCAAGATCCAGAACGGGTCATATTGCAAACAAAAGCAGAACTTTCAGGATGTTTGACGACTCTGTCATGCAGAACAGGAAGGGATTTATGGAGATAGAGAGATTAGCAAAGAAAGAAGACAAAGAAGATGAGAACAGGTCATATTGCAAACAAAAGCAGAACTTTCAGGAGGTTTGACGACTCTGTCATGCAGAACAGGAAGGGATTTATGGAGAAAGAGAGATTAGCAAAGAAAGAAGACAAAGAAGATGAGAATGAATCTACCCAAGAACAATCAGTGGCAATGAAACAATCAAATCTTTCATAAGAAAATCTACATTTTTACTTACATGCACTACATATATATAGGAAAAGTGTCCACTTCTGCTCAACTACTACTCTGGGAAAGATAAAATTCCAACAGAACTATAATTCTAACCAAAATAGAATCAAGTTCTACACAAATACTTCAAAACAATATAGGAGTTATATCTAATAGCACCATCTATTAAAATATAATATAATCGGGCTAGTCTATGTTCCTTTTATATAGGACTAACTTGCTTCTTCTAAAAAGAGGAGATTCTCACATTTTCACTTCTCTACTTCTTGGATCTTCAGATCTGATGGTGACTAGGCTAACCGGGGGCATGACAGGAGCCAACAGAAAGTGCGGACCAATCATCCCCCACCTCATACCATTGTATGTGAATATTCAATGCAACAAAAAGTAAGAGAAGGAGATTCCTCTCCATCTAAAAGGAAAAAAAGAATCATTCCCGATTACATATAAAAGTAGTCACATGCAAACAGTATATAATCACAAGAATATCATTTCTACATATTCTTGTAGGTTTTTAATGAAGAAATACTTCAAAGAAACTGAATAATACATATAAAGTGTCTCCAGTGCACACCAAAATGCATGAAGATGATTATACAAGATAATGCTAGCATATTTCGATCTTCATGTATAGACTTATTTATATATAATTATTTCAATAAATTGTTAACTTCTCAATTCTAATTTATAGTAAAATAAATTATATTCATTTATTATACATACAGTGCATGCTCCAATATTGATAAATCAATAACTGTTACTCAAAGAAATTATTCTTTAGAAACCAATACATGTGTTGTGCCCACAAAGATAAACAGTAAAGTCGGTTTTCCAGAAACTCTTGCATAAAGAAGACATGTCTATAATGTTTCCTGAACAGCTTATCGCCAACTTACTACAAGTTTCTAATATCAGTACGTTTAAAAGATATATCATCCTCATATGCGTATAGCAACTGTGAACTGTCTCAAATGCGTTTGGAATGTATGCTATAATTACATTTGATTCACATGTGTTGGAGAGGTTTCCCGTTTTTTATCCCTGTGCATGGCAGGCAACCGTTTCAGGATTTCTATAATTTATAACCTATGACAAATTTGTGTAAACTCTAATAGCCAATTAGTTAAGTCGCTTAGAAAGAGTCAGGTTTCATTGCTTCAAACCCAATCAAGCCAACCAAATCTACACATACATATGAACCAAAGTGAAACTTTAGGGAGCGTTTGGCAACCATGGCGTTTTTGCCGTTTTCGTTTTTCTCAAAAAAAACAATGAAACGTGTTTGGCAACCGGGGCGATTTTTTGACTTGACCCTTTACAAAATCTAAAAAATAAACGCTTTTCTTAAAACACCAAAATGTGTTTCGAGATTCCGTTTTTTCATCTAAGCCACCGCCCGTCCGCCGCCCGCTCGCCCGCCGCTGCTCGTCGGCCGTCCGCCGCCCGCCGCCACCACCCGCCGCCGCCGTCGCCGGTGCCCGTCGGCCGTCCGCCGCCGCTGCTACCCGTTTTTTCATCTAAGCTGCTGCCCGTCGGCTGTCCGCCGCCGCCGCCCGCCGTTGCTCGTCGGCCGTCCGTCGCCCGCCACCACCACCCGTCGCTGCCGCCGCCTGCCGCCACCCGCCCGCCGCCGCCGCTGCCCGTCGACCGTCCTCCGCCGCTGCCCGTCGGTCGTTCGCCGCCGCCCGCCGTTGCTCGTCGGCCATCCGCCGCCCGCCGCCACCACCCGCCGCCTGCCGCCACCCGCCCGCCGCCACCGCTAGCTCGCCGCCACCGTCGCCGCCCGCCGCTGTCCGTCGGTCGTCCGCCGCCCGTCGCCCGCCGCCGTCGCCGCT
>BQKN01065490.1:92172-117172 GCA_022839385.1 Asparagus kiusianus
AGCACACTAGACAAGTAAAAAGAGGATTAATTTGAGAAATTTGTGATCTGGTTGAAGAATTTGGAGTGATTTTTTCTTTTGTTTTTAGGTTTCGAGAATGTTGATGGGTGGTATGCATGTGACTGGTGTTTATTTGTGGGCACCAGAGTCTTCGTTTAAAGGCTACTTCGCCTTCAATCATATCTCAGGTATTTAATTTGTTGACAGGTTGAAGAAAAATATTACCTTTTAGGTTCTTTATATGTGGAAAGACCATTTTTATTTGTAGTTTACTCTATGGCTAATTTTTTTGTCATTTTATTTTGGTGAATATTTTGCAAGTAACAAATGTGCGAAGATGAGTTTTAACTGTGCTATTTACTAGTAATTTGATTATGGAGGTCCTTGATGCAATTTCTTCTTGAGTTGAAGGATAATAGAACCAAACAAACCGAACCGCACCGAACCAACTTGTAACGGTTCGGGTCGGTTTTGAATAATGGGTGGTTCAGTTCGGTTGTTCAAATTTTGATAAAAACCGAACCGCGCTCAGCCCTAATGATGATGATTGATGATGAGATTAGATTAGATGCATATTGTTAATTAATTATATTAGAGCCTAGACTATTCTTGTTTAAATGTCTTTTTGCTGATATTTTAGGACCTAAACTTCTAGATATGGGATATTATATGCCTTGTTATTTACTATTATAGTTTGAATAGCATATGTGTTGGTATTTTTGTATTTATCCATCTTTGATTAAGTATATATATGTTTATCTTCAAGAATCGTAATTTAAAAAATAAAAAAGAAAAAAATAACCAGAAACCGCTTAGGCGTCTAAGTGTTGGGCGCCAAGTCCGGCGCCTAGGTGCGCCCAGTGTTTAATGTAACATTGTACATACATACATACATATATACATGTACACACATGTATATATGTATATTATTAGACAAACAATATATCTCATATTTAGTGCAAATTACTATGCAAGCGAAGTATAACATTTTAAAGGTTAAACATAAGAAAACTTCCCTTAACTTCGGATGATAATCAGATAAATGATAATCAGATAACCCTGAATAATTCTGAAAATACCATAAAACATCCTTAAGTTTAGGGACTATCAGAAAACTCCTTTAACTTTGAGATTTTATGAGGAAATTACACTAAAACCGATGAATTTAAAGAGATTTTTTAATAACATCTCAAAGTTGCACTTTTTTGGGAGAGGGGGATTTCTAATAATCACTATACTCAAGGGGGTTTTCTGACATTATATTCCAAAAATCTCCCACATAAAGATAATCCATGGAACTATACTGGTATTTAAATTCTAGAAAAAATTGATTAGGAAAAAAAGAGATATAATTACATTCAAATTTCTTATCAGTTTCTAGCTAAATTCTAGAAGTATTATGCCCATGCCTGCACAGATAGTGTTGCTTATTTTTTTAACTAACGTTACAGTGATGAGTAAAGCTGAGGGAATACATAAGATTGTGCAATACAGGTCCATCTACAGAATAGAAAAGAACATTTATATGAAAACTAGGAGATTTATAAACTGTTTCATACACTAACTAATAAGAATATTGAATATAACTACAAGTACTACAATCACACATAAAAGAATCATGCCCGATCCAAGGAATTGAAAATTGGTATCCTAACTCATCTGAAGTCACATGTGCTGCAATGAATGTGCAAAGAAATAGTAAGAATCACTTAAACATCTTCAAGATATTAACAAGACCAACATACTGTTATTATCCGGCCAACATACCGTTAATATCCGGCTTGTCATTAACCGAAGTCACATATAGTAAGCTATGAAAGATTTCCTAAACAATATAATAGAGCTTCACTTACTTTTTGCTTAACTTTAACCATAGTCCTTAATTACTGTATTCAGAATATATCTCATCCAGCTGATTCAACATGGATGTATTTATGCAGAAGATGCTAAGGCGCCTACACTTCGGATATGAATGTGACACCTTTGCATGGAATTTATTTCCTTCAATTCTCTTAGGCTCTCAAAACAATTGAGTTTCCTCTTGTGAAATGGCATAAGCTCTATTAACAATATAGCAATACGGATATTGGACTCTTCAAGCAATATATAGCCCGTGCAAGTAGACCCAACTAATATTAAATTAGCTCAAAGAAATCTCATTGCTCCAATTATTTTTGCAATGAGATATTTTAATACTGCTGAATTTGTTCTCTTATTCTATGTACAATGGAGCTTCGTCTTGTGAAATGGCATGAGCTCTACTGACAATGTAACAATATGGATATTGGCCACTTCAAAGCAATATATAGGCCTTTCTAGTAAGTCCCAGCTAATATTAAATAGGATCAAAAAATTTCTCATAGCATGGGTTATATCTGCAATGAGATACTTTAATACTCCTGAATTTGTAGTTTTATTCTATGTACATTGATTGAAATTTTTAAGAAATAGATGAGTAATTTTTGGATCGAAACCCTTTAGTAGCTTGGCATCTCCTACTGATTCATGTGATGACACCTCTCTCTCGTAGTGAACTTGCTAAATGAGCTCATATTCAGTAAGTGCTACATATAAATATCAAATATGCATCTCTCTCTCTCCCCTCTCATACTAATTTTGTTGCTAAATGAGGTGATAGCTCATATTCAGTATCCCCCAAAAAAACATATACATGTATAATAAATTTGTGTACGTATGTAGACAGCTCATACGCAGTATTCATACACATGCACACGGACATATATGTAATAAATATGTATCTCGCTCTCACACTAACATTACTAAATGAGATGAAAGCTCATATTCAGTACCCCCACTCCCCACACACGCACGGAATAATTGGACATGCATGTACATATTCCATGTGTCTGTGTGTGTTTTGTATATACACACACACGCACGCGCGCGCACACGCACACACACAGAGACACAGACAGACAAGCGCACATACATATATATGTTCACATGTGTACATATATCAAAAATCAACAAAAAACATTATCATAAAAAATCATTGTGATAAATGAAGAAATAAAAGAATAATCACAAATAGTTCATGCATCGACAGTAAGACAATAAGAGTTCAGGACAAACAAACCCTTCCATGAGGTTGAGCACTAGCAGCACTTGATGTATAGGCAGACCAAGTAGGAACCCAAGAAGAATAACTTTTTCGTTTCAGCCTCACAGCAGGTCCAGCAAACTGATATCCAAGTGATCTCCAACCTATAAATGAATAAAGAAGCAAGAGATCAAAAAAAAATTAATCAGAATGAAATTCACTGAATTACAGTAAAAATACTAACACACCTTCAAGAAATGAATTCCAGTTCTGCTTTTTTCCTGCATAAACGCCATGAGAGGAGGCAAAGGGCCAACTAATACCTCTCTCTCGTCCCTTTAAGCATGTAACAATGTTCTTTGCAGAAAAGGAACTTAGTGAGGATGATACGCAACTCTCCCCTTTCAAAATATTGTGTATTTTTGCTTCGCCAGATTGAGAAGTTGAAGATTGCTCATATTTAGAGGTTCCTAAAGGGCAGTAAAACCTTAATAAACAAAGAAAGTTTGAAAACAAGTGTGTATCGACCAGCTTCAATTAAAAAGAAATGCCTACACTAAACTGCAGCTCCGATTATGTTTATGAACATGTACACTTGCACAGACATGTCTACACTCACAAGCACAATAACAAATGGAACATGAGGGGAACCAACAAAGAAGACGGATCAAAAAGTTTAAGTAGTGACCGCAAGCACAATTTTGTGTGATCCAATAGGAAAAAAATATGTGATAAATTACCAATAGGAAAGCAGTGTGTTCATTGCATTCTATATAAAAGTTAATGGCAAAGAACGGCAACATTACAATGAAGTTTTGAAAACCCCTTACTAATAACTTCAGTTATTACCCTTCTATTGTCAAACATAAACAAAATCCAAGCACCATAACTTTAACCTTGTCCCCACTCCCCAGTAAACACTTTTAAATTGTCGAATGCAAGGTTATTCTTGAAGCAAACAAATCAAGCAACTTCTGGTTCTCAAACAGCACAGGATGCCATAATAACTCTTTAAAGTCCCTCTAACCATTACACTACGACTCTGAAGTTGTGGTGAGAGTTGGTGATGAGAGTTGAGGGTCATATTTTATATTCTAACATGACCCCGCAGGTTGAGCATCTTTTTTATGTGCCGAAACCTGGATTCACGCAGTGGTGTTAATTTTTACAAAATCTACCTTGCATTTGTGGCCTGGGGAATTGAACTTGTGTTGCTCTGATACAATCTTAAAGTCCCTCTAACCATTACACCACAACTCAGATGTTGTTGTGAGAGTAAAGAGTTGTATTTCATATTATAATAATAACAACAAAAGTCCTCTTCTATAAAGTAACGATGCATGCAGTTTGTGGTACCAAAAAGTATCGTTAGTAGTAGTTATAGAAGTTTAAACTGGATCATGTCTAATGCCGATGATACAAATGGATATGCTAAAAAGATTTCAAATAGTAAATTTTCCAAAATAAAATTTTGACATTAGAAGCTTTCAAAAGGAGGATTAATACATGAATTTTTTTTAATACATACTTTGTACTTATGTGATATAAGGTTTTTTGGTTATTTCGACAATTGTCCGTCAAATCTTTCATATTTTCGAATTAGTCCCTCAAATCATTAAAATTGCTATTAGGTCCTCAAAAGATGTTTGAAATTAGTCTCTTCATTATAAAATCCATCCAACTTGTTAACCATGGTTGGGTTAGCGCTCAAGTATGGATGGGTAATTACCAAAACTGCCCTCGATAAATAACACCCCCACCCCGCTTCCAAACATCAGTTTACCCCTCTAGTTTCCAATTCATCTGCTCAGAAAGGGGATATTTTTTCCCCCTCCTTCGCGCCCAAAATTGACACCAAAACCTTCCCTCTCACACTAAATCAGATTTAGGCTTTATATAATTGGTATTCCGCCCCGAAAAGTTAAACTTTAAGGAATATTTCCTCCTCCCAATTCAAACAGGTGCTAACCAAACGGACTTATTTCAAACAACTTAATGATTTGGGGGACTCAATAGAAATTTCAACGATTTTAGGGACTAATATCAAAAAATAAAAGATTTGAGGACTAATATTGAAATAACTGTTTTCTTGGTTGTATCATTACTTCTTAATTTTTAGGGTTTCTTAGATATCGGCCCCTTAAATCTTTCATATTTTAAAATTAGTTCTCATATCATTGATACTGTTATCTAGTCTCCATTTTATATAAATTACTCCATATTAGTCTCTTTATTAGTTTCCACATCAAAATCCTTCTCTTTGCTCAATTAGCAATTAGCCCAAATTACTGTTTTACACTTAATTCATTCATTTCGCCCAAAATCAAATTTTCCTTTTTTTTTTTTTGATGAAAAATGGAGCATGAGAAAGAAGATAATAGTTGGCTAGAAGAGGTGGGCTTCAGATTAGGTTTCAAACGAGTTTGAGTTTTTGATGTAAATTTAATAAAAAGGATAATATTGGATATCCATGTCAAAAAGTTAAGTTTAATATAATATTGCCCCTAAGCCACACATGGTAATTTACCATAGAGCCTAATTTGAGTTATGTGTATGAACTAGAGAACTAACTAGTACTTTCAATTGAGGGACTGCTTTTAAAAATATTAAATATTGAAGAGAACAACTTGTAATAAAAAAACCTAATTTTCATATGTTACTTTTAGGTAAATCATTCAATACCTAAATTTAGAACCGCACCATATCTAAACTTTCGAACTCGCTCTTTATTAGATAACCCTATTAGATAAGCACGACTGTCATCATAATTTCGTAATTTTGTATCTCTAAAAATATGTCAGACCTAAAATTAGGTAAACTTTAATTTCATCTAATCTTCCTATCTTGTTTTCTTAAAAATATACATTTTTCAGAAACTTATAATGCTATAGATAAATTGTGCAATATGTAAACTTGGATAAGGATTAATTTAACCTAGACTTCAACTTGTTCTTTTTCAGATAAGAACTAAGTATGTGTTTATCCCCTTACTCTTCATCTTGCTTTTCGATATAAATATGTGATGCCAAATTAGATAAAGATTGAACCATATAGATTCCATAAGAAACCATTTTTCTTATAGAACAATTTGCCCCCATAATATTCTTTATTATTTAACAATCATAACTATAATTATGTTTTAGTTTTGTTTTTCTGTAAAGTATTTTCTTTCTTAAATGTGTATACACGTGCCCAGCAAAACTATAAAACATTTACAAGACCAGCAATAACTGATATACAAAATATCATAAATCGTGGTGTAAGTTGTTACTTTAGCTCACCTTGACCTGTATTGAAAGTGATAGTGCTTTCATTAATTCGTAATCAGAATTATTCGAAAAGAAGTAGATCAGCATTTTTTATTTTCCTTTTTATTTTCCCAGTATAATACTATCAAATCAACTCATGCTACTTCAAACCAATTGTCCTACTGTATACCCGTCATTAGCCAATATCGATTTCATTTAGCCAATATCTATTTCATTATTATCTGATATTGACTTATACTATTTGTTCAGCCATTATTAATAGCATCTGCTAGTTACTGTTAAATATAGTTATTAGGCTTATTGTATCCATTTCTTTTTTAGTCCCATATCGCTTAAGATGCTAGGACCTCTTCTCTTACTCTTCTAGTTAAACACTTCAATACAATGAATAAAATTGTCTCTTCCCCCAAAAGCTCTATTCTTATCTTGATATCAGTAGATTTAGAACCATCATCTTCATCATAGAGAGATCTCTTCCATTTCCTTGATCTTGGGCTGCTGAGGGAGTCTCACTGTGTTTTCCAATGGCGGCTTTGACATCAGCTTCAACCTCATCAGTGACTCTCCCTTACTTTTTTAGTAAATTGCGTGAAAATCGATTTTACCTAAAAATATCATTGTAGTTATCTCTCTTTAGAACACATTCTCTACTCAAAATGCTAACACTTCCTAGCATTCATGGGAATTGATACAATTAAGTATGAATTAGGGATCAAACAAAATGTATTCAAGATGCAGTTTTATTTTGGGACAAGCGTCTGCGGCTTTGTATTACCAAAACGCAAACGATAAACACATGCTTAATTAAGTGTCCATGAGCCATCATTTATGGGTTGGTCATCAACAGTTACCACTTTTTGCCACTCATCCCCCCTCTCATATCTCTATCCCTTTCTCTGATTCTATCCCTCTCGAGGTCATCTTTATCTCTGCTTCCGCTCTTCTCACACTCCCTTCTTTTATCTCGATTCCTATATGCATCGTTCTCTCTTTCTCTGGCCAATGACCATCTATAGGCTACGACTTCTGCTCTAGCTACGGTACCTCTTCCTTGAAGAATCATGAGCATCATTGTGCCTCCATTACCTCTCCATATCTCTGAGATGGATGGCTATTGAACCTTCTGCAAAAGCTAGTAAACCAAATTCTGAGTGAAGTTGTTTACAATGATTTACAACATTCTTCTCTATTTTCTTTTCATCCCAAAAAGACCTATTACTTCTTCCCCTACATAGAGCCGCCGAGGGGGTTTTGTTGAAAACTTCGTGCTTCCCCTCAGCAGCCTCAACACCAGATTCAATGTTGATGTCCATCTCATCTCTCACAACCTCTCACTATCCTTTGCTCACAGCAAACCCTAGCCCTAACCTCGCCGCTTTGCCGAATGACACTGTTCATCCATGGGTTATTGTTCGCTAAAGGCTATTGTTCATCGCAATCACTTATCTATTCAAGTTACTACTTGACATCGGCTTCGACACCAACTTTGACAGCAACCACTTATCGGCCGCCACCACTGCCAAGGATAACCTACATCGTCGTCGATCAGCATAGACTCTCGCCTTGTCAAACCCAATCCTCCCCCGCAAACCTCTGCTTGCTAACACCACCCTGCTCCAAAGGGTGTAATTGCACAAATATTCATCGCATGCACACACGGTGTTCGACGAATTGCTTTAGTGAGATTTCTTGCTCCTCGACCAGCCTTTGGCCAAGCTCTCTCCAGCCAAGCGTTTTCCACTCACTGATGCTTGCAATTTCTTGTCACTGCGCCTCTTCTTGCGAGCGCAGGTCCGCCTTCTCCCGACCTCCGTGCATGACCGCTGATCACTATTGCAATATCATACCTTGCCGCTTGCAAGATCCAGTCACCACACCTTCTCCGGTGATTGCAGGTCCGCCCTCTCACGACCAACATGCATGACCGTCTCTACCTTACTATAATAACATTATCTCACCACCTACGATTTTAGTCACTGGTTGGCTCCAATTCAACCACTCTCGCCTTCAATTTAACCACCCCTCACCAAGTCATGCCAACAACCATCTATGCAAATTTGGCTCGTCTTATCTAAACTCTCAGTTCTCTACCGATCGTGAGTTTGACGGGGATGTTAAATATAGTCATTAGGCATATTACATCCCTTTCTTTTAGTTCTACATCGCTCAGGATACTAGAACCTCTTTTCTTACTCTTGCATTTAAATACTCCGGTACAATGAATAAAATTGGCTCTTTTCCCCCAACGGCTCTATTCTTATCAGTTACGATTTGACATAGATCAGCATGCTTAAAATCATGTGGTACAACTAATCCAAATTGTTATCGGACAATACTCCAAAGCTTACAAATTAAATTAACATAAACATGAACTATGAATTTAAGAAGCAAGGGAAGCATCATACCAAATAAAGTTTCACAATATGACCATGGAGGAGTCGCAATGGTAGGATTCCTTTTTCTTTTTAGTCCACTGCTTGAATCTGTAGTAGGCACAGACATTGACTGTTCATGAACTTCTACACTAACCGCATCTACTGAGTCTAGAGCAGCTTCAGGCATAGTTCTAGTATACTCATCCTTCTTACCCACATCAGATGATTGCTGGTGGGAACTATTTTCAGAATTTTGCTTAAGCAAAGGCTGTAAAGGGGATTCTTGTAAGTTGACTGCATTCTTGTGTTTTGAGAGAATACTTGTAAGTTGATTCTGTAAATCTGTCAGACTGAACCATATCAAAAGAGTATTGTAAAGGACCTTTTAGCATAATAATGTAAGAGAAGTATTTGTGAATCACTTACACTTCGTATCTAAGAGCAGCTTCACTCTTTTTACAAGAGAATAGCTCACTATCCTTTAAAATGTTGACGGAAGGTTTGCCTGCAGAGCATAAAGAATGCAGTTCTGTAAATCATTCAAAGAGAAATAATACTTTTGTTAAGTCATGATAAGTAATAGTTCCTCATTGCCACGGAACAACTTTGTTTTTGCCATTAAAAGATACTCAAATACCAAAAGAATACATGCAATAGTAAATAACAAATGAAATTATGAGGATCGAGGCTTGATTTGCAAAGCATGCAATAGTATATAACAAATGAAACTAGAAGGACCAAGGCTTGATCGGCTTGATCTGCCTATTTTCACAACTTGAATTAAAGGCACAAGTTTTAGAGAAAATGAAGCATAGAAAAAGAACGTTGTCCTACCAAATAGTTGCTAGTAACAAGTTCACTAGAAGAAAAAAATATAAAGTTATTTCTTAGTTCCTAAAGACAAAATGAATCTTAAATACGGTCACCAGGTACGCTGATAGGAGCTATGGAAATTTCAAATTTCTAAACTTGTGAAGTTAAATAATTTCCAAGTGACTTTTGAATTTACCAACTAAAAGTAATCATATGAAAGTTTGAAGTATTCAAAGAGTAAGAGAAGCGACCATAAAGTTGCAAGATATTAGCTTATGTATGAAGAAATCCAAGAAAACAATCCTAAACAGTTACATGTCATCCTCAAGCATCTCCAGTTTCAAAAGATCCAAATTGATTCATGCTTTCTGCAATACTCTCTCAAAGCTCGTGTGAAGAGTTCCCTATTGTTATTATTGATTTGACAGACACAAGTATGTATGAATGCATCCAAAACAAGAGATGCTTAAGATATATTAATATTGTAAGAAACAAGACTAACCAAGGACAATAGTCATCATAAAAATGTTATCATATAATGTGATTCGTAGCTTGTCAATATATCAAACTCAACATTAAAAGATCCAGTTTTTTATCGGTTGAAATGGGATTGCCTAGCGAACACAGCTACCATAGATGAAAGCTCCAAAGAGTAGAAGTTCAGCATCAACATTGAATTAGTTTGTGCCTAAATTACCTCAGTACTTTTATCCTGAATTCATACCTGTACTGACCCATACATCAAACTCCTTAGACATATATGCATACATTTATTCGGTCATGTAATCAATTAAACAATACATGTTTTTAAAATTTTAAAAAGAACATTAGTCAAATGTTTCCTGGACATAAATCCTACACTTCTTTAAGCTCAATAGGTTCCAAACTATGATTTTATGGTCATTTGGATGTCTTGTTCAGAAAATGAGCGTTTTTACAATTTATATTCCATGTATCAAAAGAAACATGAAAAAGTTATAGAATTTTTAATTCTCATAAAAAAATATTGATCTCATGTAAACTATTAATTTCAGTACATAATATGTGTATATAAATATGTATACAATTGTGTCCCCGTACCATACCTCTTGCAATATGTCTTGTCCCATACCCCGTACCAATGCAACATATATTTGTCCCAAGTTGCTGCCATAATAAACTGTAAGCAAGCAATGATCATGGCCAGTAGCTCTTTGATTATTCAATTCCTTTAATTCGTTTAACAATTAATGAATAGATTTAGTATTCGGTTACAAACGAATAAAACATAGCCAGATGTACGTTCGATTAGTTTGATTATCAAATATTTGTTTGTATATTACATTTTAGCCCTATCAATTTAATTTATTACGAACTTTGCTCATCCATAATATATATTTGAGATGTACATCATGCCCACTATATCCCAGTATATCATGACAAAAATATCGTTGGAAATATATTATGATCTAAGCATGTGAGATTAAGGTCTACTAATTTTAAAAGTAACTAAGGTTTAGAAGTTAGAACAAGATTGCCTCATAATGCATTTTTGTAGATGAGAAATCTATAGTAGATATTTACACTAAAATATCAAAATAACATACTAACTTGAATCTACGACCAAGGCATTAAGATCGGCTAACGAGTGACAAGTGATCTAGATAAATATTCACAAACAAGTGGCACATAGTCAAATATTTGAATGAATTGAATTCAAATACTACGTTATTTGAATCGAATTTGACCACAAAGTCGGACGGCCCAACTTTAATTGAATTCTAATAGCACATTGTTTGATTCAATTCGCTCTGTTTCCAACCATACTGAACACTTTAGTGGTAAGTCAACCTACCTTTTCTAGTGATAATTTTTTTCTAAACCAGAGAAGAGTCTAAACAAATAAACATGCTAATGAGTAATGAGATTGTGATAGAAATTAGCATTCACATCAAAAGCACATGATTGCCAAAAAGCCTCACATGTCCAAGTCTATTATTTCGATGTGTTTTAAATTAGGGTTTTCCCCCCTAGAAACAACCTTAAAAACTCACATTCAAGGCACGTGCTTCTCTTTTTTTGTGTGTTTAGGTCTTGTTAGAATATAACTTGCGAACCTCAAACTTAATTTTTTTTAGGCCTATTTTTTATTTTTTAGTGAAATTTGACTAAAAGTTGGTTGCTTGTAACAAAAACCCCTTTAGAGGTGCTTTATGTATAAATTGTAATTGAAAAGTGATTTCCCTATAATTACCCTATTTTTAAGGTGGTTTATAGGAAAAAACATGTTAAATTATTTTACTTTTTGTTGATTCTAAGAAAAGAGTGTTTTCACTACAGCAAAGAATAAGAAGCACCTCCACGGACAACATATGTCCTTGCTAAACCAGATAGACTAGCATGTGACTAAACTTGCTTCACATTAATGACTACAAAAACATCGAAAAGAAGATCTAGGCTAACAGTATTTCAAAGAAAAAGAACTACAGGGGAATGCATCCACATTTCAATTGGGCTTCAAATGGGTATTATCAAAATAAGTGCAGGTTTAAACCTTTCAAAAATTCCATAGTAAGAAAAGGCAATATATCACTTGGAAGGAAACCCCTAAGGCCCTAACCAAAATTTTCATACTTCTTCCCGTATACTTTATCGTTACTTTAGAAGTCATGGCATTATCTGTTTTCTTGCACAAAAGTGTGGTCCTTTTTCTTAACAATCATGATCTTATTCACATTTCCTTTTAGTTTTCTTCTATTGCAATTATATTGCAACAACTAAAGAACATGTCTTCAATTTGAACTTGAAAGGTTCCACTTCAATTAATGCAATATGATGGTGATCAGACAGATGTTAGAGATGACTAAAGGTGCTCAACGGCATCCGTCGATGGTCAAAGATTGACAGGACGAGTTGAGTGGAGGGCAGAATGTTGAGGTAAGGGGAGATAAACTGTTTATTTAGAAGAGAAGGCAATGACTACTAGGGGAATAGGTACGGTTCTTGTGTTTTGTTGTTTGGTTAAAAGGATGGTTTGAGATGAATTATCAAGATTTTGTGATGTATTTAAATCTATCAAAATAAAAGAAAGTATACGAATGTCGGTCTCGCACGCTAGAAAACTCAATGTCTTTAAACAAGTCACGTGTCTATTAATCTAACGGATGCTGAGTCCGAGTCTAAGAAGAAACACACATGGGCTAAACACTTCAGATGGGCTCAAACATCACCATATGGTAGGCTATAGCGAAGTTCACTTAGATCACATATGAATATGACTGCATCCGAGCCAAAGAGGACTTGAATCCGAGTCAATCCTCGAGATAAAGTGCCGAGTCAAAAGGTGTCCCTAAGTCGGACGAGTCAATAAACAAGTTCAAGTCGGGTTCTGAGTCAAATCTGAGCTTATCAACGGAGCTCGCCTAAGCCATAGCGAAGCTCGCCCAAGTCATAATAAAACTCGCTCTCAAGACAAAGTCAATATGAAGCTTCCAGCGATGCTTGCCCAAAACGTGTTTCGCCCAAATAGTCTACATGGGACACACAGTGAAGTTCATCGAAGACAGAAAAGTTCGCTGAAGCCGAAGCCGCATCAAACCTCACCAAATAACCCAATATCAACTCAACTCGATCATGAAAACAATCAAAATATATTCACTTAGGCCGATGATCAGCTAAAATCCAAGAAATGAACGCTCATGGGCTAAACACTTTGAATAGACACAAAGTCAAGCCCACAACAAGCTGCAGCGAATGTTGCTTGATGACTAAAGCAAACCTCGCCAAGCAACTCACATCGACTGGACCCGACCAAATCAAAACACGAGTCGACTCTCACGACACGCCCTAGGCCGAGTCAAAAGGCGTTATTGGTCAGCCAAGCTTAAAGTCGAATTCTGTGTCAAAGTCAAACACAGGCAAAGCTCACCAACCAATGAACTTCGCCCACGTCAATCCAAGTGAACCAAGCCATCCACTTTCGAAGAATGCGTGCTCAAGTCCGCAGAGAGCTTCATCCACGTCAATCTAGGTGGACCAAGCCATCTACTTTCGAAGATGGCGTGCACACGTCCGTAGTGACCTTCGCCCACATCTTCAGCGAACCTCACCAAGTCCGCAAAGCTCGTCCAAATAGCCGTTTCAGAGCTATTTTTAGGGGATAACCGCTTCCCACTAGTTCCTACTTTAATGACCACTTAGCCCACAACTAAAGAGACCATTAACTCTCTTTTAGCTTATAAAAGGAGAGGAGATCATCCATTTTAAAGGGTTCGAAAGTTCGACAGAAGAATCAGCACACGCATCACACTTGCGATTCCATTGAGAAATATTACTAAAAGAAGACTGAGTTATCTTCCAAGCAATTCAACTCTCATCAATAGCAATGGACTCAATTGTCTTAATCAGCGCGTCAACAGATTACAAGATCGACGATCCATCGGCACACAGGAAAAAACCACAGGAAATATAAATTTTCATTTGTTTCATTGTATTTCTTTTATTGTAATTTGCATCAATTGCAATACAAAAGAACCTGAAATAGTAACCCTCATGCAAATATAGATTTCACACAAAAAATTAACTTTTCATAAATTGATGTTTCTCTAAAAAGAGAATACAAAGTATTCATAAAATAGTAACACGCTATTGAAAACTTCAAACAACCTCCATAACCAACAAAGATTTTACCTAAGAAAATGAGAAAAAATCGTAACAAAATATATAAACTAATATATTTGCGTTATCCGAGCTGAAAAGGCAACTAAATATCATTACTAGCTTCCCCAATCAAATTCACACAGATCTTCCAAGTTATTCTACATCACAAGGATTCAATGTTTTTAAAAACTCCCGCCTAGGCCTAAGCAATACCTAGGTTGCCCTCCTAGGTCATGGGAGTGCCTAAGCCTAGGCAGTACCTTATGCAAACTGCATTGCTGAGCTCTCGGCCATGATTACTTCTGTTGTCGCCTCCATCATCCTCTGACCTCATCCAAACTCCTTTAGCCTCCTCCACTAGCTACAAACACCTACAACTCATTCAACCTTCAGCAAACCTCCACCACCAACCAACTACGACCATCCGCAACTCCTCCTAACCTTCAGCAAACCTTCTATGTCATCACTTAAATAAAAAAGAAATCCTCACAACGAAGTAAAGCGGATTAGAGTAGAAGAGAAATAGATTAGGTCAAGGTTATCGATAGCGAATAGCGTCGCATAGCGGTAAGGCATCGCAAGGCTATTTCGGGCTATTGTGATAAAATAAAGGTAAAAAACGCAAAGTCAAATAACGGTCTAATTTAGATATGTATAAATACCAAAAAATTAAAAAAAATCTAAGAAATCTAAAAATACATATTGGATGATTTAAAGAGATCTTAAATATGAAATAGACATATAACCATCACGTAATACCCAAGATGACTGGATGAGTCAAAAAGTAATCGTCTTCGAGAAGAAAAGCTTAGCGGTGACAGGACTGTCTTAAGAGGAGCTCACGATGAAGGAGGTGAGAGAAAGTATCAAAATAGGTGTCAGAGGCTATGAGAGGTGACGGGAGTATGCTAAAAATCATAGGAGACGGTGGAATGCAATGGTCAATGGTTGAGTTTAATTTTAAAAAAATAAACCTCGAACCGTTTTTAAAATAGCAGTCAAAAAGTAAATTTCGAATGCAATCGCTCACTATTTATCGTTACGATACTATTGGCCGCTTTTGCGAACAGACATGTTCCGCAATATGTCACCGCTATTGCCCGATAACGTAGCGGGGATAGCGTCGCGAGAAGGGACCGCTAACACTGTTAGCGTCGCTATTGCGGGGCTATTTATCGTTATTTATAACAGTGGATTAGATGATTACGCCGCGCATTAAACTATTTGTGTTTTTTCTTTTGCTAATATTTCGAGTATTAGAATTCTGAGATTAGGATATTATGTGTCATTAACAATGAGTTATTATGTTGGTATTTCTTAGTGTTGACCATTTTGTCTATTCATGCAGGATTGACTATGAATCTATTTTTTCATTTTTTCGTAATTTTCAACGAATCTAATGCATTTTCTATTAATTATTGTAATTAAAAAATAATTTTGAAAGCCACCTAGGCTCTTGCCCATGCGCCTAAGCTCTAGGATTCGGGTCTGGTGTCCAGGCCGCCTAGAGCTTCCTATAACCTTCCAAGGATTCACAGGTTTAAAAAGAGAAGCATCTAAACTTACACTTATCACAATTTCTAATTTGATGTCCTTTGCATAGGGCACAAGTGTTTATATCACATGTAAATGCTTTGCATAATTAAATGAACTTGGAGGCTTGCTCCATTAAGCTTAATTGCAAAAACAAATAAATCACACCCTTAAACCCTATGTTACTTGGGTACTTCTATTTGAAAGTCATACTCATACCCAACACGTACTCATACCGGTACTCAAACTTCTTAGACACTTCTTGAATATATGCATACATTTGTTCAAGCGTATACTCAATTATATACTATATGTTTTAATTTAAAACACTCCTCATACACTTTTTGGATGTATATTCTACACTTCACATCTATTTCTAACATATTGATCTTATGTAAATGAAAAAACAATATTGATCTCATGCAAATTATTAATTCTACTACATATAAATATACATAACATACATATTAAAAGTTATGTCTCTGTGCCCTACTTTATACAAATTTATTGTGTCTTGTATCATATCAATACCCATAACCGTACCCCTGCAATTTAGTTTAGACCTGACTATTTGATTGACTAAGTGAGCCTCCTGCTCCCATGACTACTACGTAATGCCAATTTGTAAGGGGATAATGGTAGATAGTAAAAGGACTGTCCAATACATTATTTTCTATAAGAAATACAAGATTAGGAGAATTATAATAAAACAAGTTATGTCGCTTCAACTAATATCAAAAATGAGTAGATAAAGATAAGGTGTCAAAAAGGGAGGCCATACACAGTAGAGAATGTTCTCGCATTCTTGACCCACAACTTGAGCTCTTTACGTGATGTAGGAAAGAATCTTGTCGCGATGTTGCTCCACCATTTAGACACTTCACTGACGCCCTTGCAGTAGAAAGTAGCATAGTCTATTCCAGAAAGCAAATAACAATAATTACTACAACTTGTAGTGCATATAAAAGAAGAGAAGAGTTAAAATGAAAAATATGAAAGAGGAATCAATATATGAAAGATTATGCAATGGTATAGAAAGATATAACATAGTCAACCCAAAAATATCAAGGGAAAACCTGAATGAGGGGCACTATAGAAATCTAATACAATATCACTACACCATAACTCCCACATTTGCCACTATCTTCACGCTCACACTACAATAATTAGTTTATACCTAGAAATAATGAAAAGATTCTAATTTGGTCTTTCTTCCGGACCATAAGCGAGTGAAAAGTAATTCTTTAGTTTCTTTTCATGTTAGATTTTTCCAAGACCAATTTTAAGGAAGTAGGACAAATAATTGATTTTTTAGATGCCCATAATTCTGCATAGACACTATAATACAAGCCTATGGCACACCAGAAGTTGATAGAAATATTAGTTCACAAACCACGATCACAACATCATATGTGGAAAAGCTAAAATAATAGTTGTACGGTGTCGACCTCACAATAGATAAAACTCTCTCTTTCAAATTTCAACTTTCCCACCTTTACCTTAGAATATATGCAGAACAACTAAACTTCAACAAAAAGAACCATGTATGCATATAAGAATGGATCTCTCATGCATAGATTATGATTATGGTACAATAGATTTCACCAAAATTTGCATTTGGAAATCGAATGTAATCACAAAAATTCATTTTGATTGATAATACAAGCAAGGACAATCCTCCTGCGTGATGCATTAATATCTCATAGAATGTGGGGTAATTGCCTCAAAAAACTCGCTTTTGTTGCAAAAGGTGGTGCGAGGTTTTGGTAGAAGCAAAATCCATTTACTGCTTTCTTAGTCCCTAGATTTCTCAATAGATAAGCTTCCTAAGTTAGGAATTCTTTACTTTTTGTCATGTAAATCTCCCATTAGATACACTTCATACGTTATGACTTCTTTCCTTCGGAAATCCCAATGAAGATGACACTATTATACATTGTGTATCTCAATGTGACCAAAAAGTAATAATCAGCATTTACAACAATTAAGGGAGCAAACCTTAGCCAATAACAACCACCGTGTATTGTACACTGTGAGACCCAATTATATTGAGAAAGGAAAATTTTTAAGCTTAAATGTAAATGAAATTTAGAAATGCACAATATATATTAATACAAAATCTATTATTCTTTAGTGTATAGCCACCGGCAGTTGCTGGAATGCGACAGCCATCAATTGTTTGTCTTCAATTTTTTGAAGAGTAGGGTTCATCTTTCCTACAATTACATATGTCTCTTCAGCTTCCCTGTACCAGGCATCATTATCACTGATCCGCTGTATCAATCCAATAAAAATTCAACAATTTTCCTATCAATATCCCACTTCATTTCTCTCTCCTCTGCTCCCTTTCCCAAACCCAAAATCACTCAACCATCTCTAATCCCTGTGCATTACAAGGGTAACAAACTGGGCTTGCATTTAACCAACAATCAAAAAAGATAGTACCTTGGGCAACTTGCCTCTCTTCTTGAGCATTTTCAAGTGCAACTTCTGGATGTAATGCATCAAATGATACTTCGAGTGCTTCGACAGAACCCGATCCACAAACTCAGTGTTCTGACCCAACCAATCCGTCAGCTCCTTGCCACTCACCAGCTGATCCTTGTCCAACGCCTCCAACCACTGGTAAACTGGAAGCCACAGGTCCGTACGCTGGAATCTGTACGGGTGCTCGACCTGGCTAGAACTAGGGTTAGGGTTAGGGTTAGGGTTAGGGTTAGGGGTTGGGTGGAGAGAGAGAATCCACTGGTGGAGTTGAAATCGGGAGAGGGAGCGGAGATCGGAGGGGATAGGGGAGAGGTTGGAATCGATCCAGGAGTCGATTTCGGCGGGAGATGGAGAGTAGGGAGGCGGGAGAGAAGAGAGCCAGGATCGAGCGAGGGATTCGCATTGAGGAAGCGAAGGGTTAGGGTTAGGGTTTTGGCGGGAGATTGGGAGGGGTTCGTTTGGGGGAAGAGATCGTAGGGGGCGCACTTCGGACATTTTCCGTTGTGATCGCTCGCTGTTGCTCAGGTGAAAGAGCTTAAGCCGCGGAGGTTTTTGGCTGTGGCGTGCGTAAGACTTTTGACGATGCACGGGCGATGCTCGTGATGTTTTGTAAAGTGCGAACCTGGGGGCTCACGTGCTCGAATTTCGATATTGGACTCGTTAGTCTTTAATTACAAACTTTTTTTTTTGAAAAGTTTAATATTACAAACTTAGTAACATTGAACTTGGCTAAATAGCACTTTAAATACCCTACAGTTTAGCTCCCCTGGTACTTATATACCCTCAGTTGTTTTTCGTAGCATTTATATATTCTTAGTTGCATAAATTTGGTCATTAATGCCCACTATTATGCAAATGTATAAATTTCCATCTAAAAGTTATCATATAACATTCACATAAGTAATTTCAATCTAACAACGTCAAGACCAAGCAACCGCACCTTCAATCATTCAGCCAACATCACCATCCAAAACACTAATAGAGCTGATCTTTAGTATGATTGGCTCGAGGCACGTGCATGTTATGATGGAAATAGAGTCAAGACAGTTGAGCTTTAGAGGTTTTATCAGGACCGCGAGATTACTAGCGTTTGAAGGGAGCTCTTTGTTTTAGAAGGAGGCGTTGGGGGTTCTATAGGAGGGGCAATCAGAGGGGTATTTTCGGTATTGATGTGTGGTTGTATGCTAAGGCTAGGTTCAAGTTTAATTCGTTGGTGAAGAGGAGGCATGTTGTTGTAAGGGTTAAATGAAATGTTAGTTTCATTTGAAGGTTGTGAGCCGTGTAAAGGATGATGGGAGATTAGTACTGGTTGGGCGCGATGTTGGTTTTTGGGACAAATTTTCAAAACCAACCCATTTCAGAAACTAATTGCAAAAAAAGACCCGTTTCAGCTTTATTTGCAAAAACCGACCTGGTTTCAGCCTCAGCGCTGAAACCAGGTCGGTTTTTGAAAAAAAGTTTTCGAAACTTCACGGGAGTTCAACTCCCGTGAAGTTTTTTCTCATAACAAAACTTCACGGGAGTTGAACTCCCGTGAAGTTTCGGAAACTTTTTTTCAAAAATCGACCTGGTTTCAGCGCTGAGGCTGAAACCAGGTCGGTTTTTGCAAATAAAACTGAAACGGGTTTTTTTTGGGAATAAAATCTGAAATGGGTTGGTTTTGAAAATTTGTCCGAATGGTTTTTGAGTTGGGGAATGTACTTTAGTGGTGATGTATATCACGTAGATAATAAAAAAAATCCCTTTTATTATTTAAGAATCTCATTCTCATTTTTTTAAGGGAAGTTTTTGCGGTGTAATTGTATCGTAGCGTACCGTGTCGTTTAACTCAAGATAGAAGATGCTCATCAGTGACTTCGAGACAGCGAAGTTTGGTGAATGATGTCAAGATAAATTTTACTAGCGAGCAACAAATAGAAAAGGGGGTTTCGCGAGCAACGATGAGAAAAAGAAACTTCATAAGTAAGATAAAGCTTGCGTTACACAATGAAACAATAGTTGAATTAATATGTGGTAGTACACTAGCGCATAAGAGTGCGAGAGATAACAGCCTAGAGAGACGGCAATAAATGAAAGGGGTCGATCAACTTATATCGACGAAGAGTGCAATATCAAAAATAAAAATCGAGAAGGGGACCGGGAAGTGGCCATCGATGAAAATGATGTCAAAGCCGAGGTTGAAGCTTCAAAGGTCGCTAACGTTGAGCTCGGATCTGAAGATGATAGATATGTAGTTAGTGATGTTGAAACTAGGAAAATGAGGTCGAAGCCGCCCATGGGAGGCACAAATGACGCGTTGACAGCCAATTAAAATAAAAGAAAGAAAAACTCATGCTCTATCATTGATTGTGAAAAATACGATAATAAAGAAGAATCTTTTTTAAAAATATGATTTATTCGACTAATACATCAAATCTGAACTTAGTGATTAAAGGCAACGGATCACCTAGCTATTTCACTTTCACCTAACTTCAAGATATCTTCCTTTTAACAATAAAACTGACATCTCAACTACACACTATAATAATCCATTTTTTCTTTTAGGTGCAAATCAATTATTTGGAGGCCGACGTGAAGAACGGATTAAAAAAATAAAAAAAATAAAAAACAAAGCTCTCAAGGCCCAACCTAGCAAGCCCATATAGGATGCAACCCCATCTTTGCTCCATCTCTCACAGATGAGAATTTGTGAGAAATATCTCCCACGTTCAATAAACAAAAAAATATCCAACTACTTAACCACTTTATCCATCTCTCACATTTAAAATCCTAGAAAATCTCTAACCTCTTAACTATTTCATCTCTTTAAAATCTATATCCATTTCCTCTACCTTTTTTTCTTCACAGTAGCTTTCAAAAAAAATTAAAAAAAAAACCAGTAGAGAACAAGAGAAGGAGAGGGACGAGATTTAGATTTTTATCTTGGATTTGGGGTTTCATAGGCTTTTCTTTGATGAATAGGTAAGCATCTCTTTTCTCAATACTAGTTAGATTGCACGTGCAATGCATGTGGTTAAAATTATTATTTTAATTTTTGTAGAAATTGGTTTGATAAAAAATTATTGAATTTAAATCATGTAGCAAACATATAGATAGATGATAAATATTTATGGATCAATTGGAGGATAATAGAGAGTTTACATCCCTTATAACAGAATACACTCAATCTCTGTCCACTTTCATTTGGTTCCTCTAAAAAAAATCTAGGATTCGATTCATACATTCTTCCCACCGAATTATCATTGGTTGATGCAGATCGCTCATCTATAATTTGTCTTCATCTCACATTAGGTGTAGTTTCATGGTCATGTGACTGATATTGTCTCCTAGCAATATGGGTCATGTGACTGATATTGTCTCCTAGCAATATGTTTTCTTTTGCATTTCCTACCTCTGTTGAAGTTTCTCCCTTCTGAGCTAGGTTTTTTGTTGTTACTCGCATGATGTTGGTTCCTTCTAGCTTAATTTTATATTAGTGGCAGGATGTTCTGGAAGTTTTGTTCGGGACTGAACCCTATTGGATGCAAGCTTTACTTCATCTTTCCGAAGGTGATAGATACCCTGCATGTTAAAATAAGTTTGTTAACTGTCATAAATGCTATGGATAATATGACGTTCTTTTTATCTTTATAATTTGAATAAGATTTGGCATGCACCTCTTTGTAGGAACTAAAGGTACACAATGCTTTGCCACTAATGATAGATAAGATATGCGATGAATCTCTACCTTTCACCTCCAACAACATATGTACCGATTGCAACAGTCTCATCCTCACGATAGTGAACCTGTGTGATTATCATGGTAGATCTTATTTAAATTGGCCCTAAAAAAGTCAACATGAAAGAAAAATGGAATGAACAAATAAACTTACATTAACACCAGCAACTGTTGAGGCTCTCTTCATTTCTTCACCAAACTTGTCCTTTCCAATGCAACCCATAAAGCTAGTTGCACCAGGAGAGTTTGAAGCATCCACTGTAAAATTGAATATGACATCAGAAAACTGTTAAGTCGACATAGCTTCATAAAATACAGGAGATTGACATTCATATGTTAAATATACCTGGGCAACCCTGGTTGCATTTTGTGTAGCCCCTGAGGTTAACATAATATATGGCCTAATGTTATCATATAATTTAAAATTGAATTAAGCTTTTGTGTCATAATGATTGTTTAAACCAAATATTTACCTCCAGCAATATACTTGACACTGTACTTTGAAGTCAATTGTTCATACCTAGACAGAGGCACAAAAAAACATTAACGTTTCGTTAACAACAAGAAGGTCAATGCAACTTGTAGTAGAACTGATAGACATGCTTATATATCTCCATATAAATATAAAACTATATGAATGCATATTTAACTGCAGTGCGGAATGAATATATAAAGTTAGATATTCAATATGAATCCTTATGCAGATGCTATATATGTTCGAAGAAAAGAGAAACAAAAGAAAACAAGATGTATAATTTTTTTTCACTTGCAATACTTAAAAGAATAAACCAAAAAAGGTTCCCAGGAGATATTGAAAAACTTACATTGTTCAGCTTGATGTCATATCTGTTAAGAAGCAAGAAAATAAGCCACCGCAGCAATACAAACTGATATTCATATTTTATCATGTAAAAACAAGCTGCACCTTGCTATGATCGAAGATAAAAGATATGCAAAAGAAAATATCTATAGATGAAATGGGACGTTGACATGCAAATTTTATTTTTGGTTAGAAATCTACTTGTGATCTCGATTTTGGCGTTTCCCTTTTTTGCCCGCACAAATATTGGGAATATTAGAGTTTTTGAAGTTTCATATGTGATATGTCAGTAAATGGAATATTAATCTAACCATAAGTTTTATCTTTGTTTATATTGCTTTTTAATCTTTACCCAATTTAACACTATCAAATCAGTTTTTAGTACTTCAAGCATCAGATCTCCTAATTAAGCATAAAATTTAGGACAAACTTGCTAGTATTTCCACTTAACTCTGCCTAAGCACTTCTCTTCCTCAATCTAGAAATTTTTAAAAAAAATTACAAACCAGAACCATAAAAATTTTGGAACAAAATTATATAAGAGCATACTTATCAGGTACCTACTAAATCAACAAGCTTAAGCTGATAGGTAACCAACACTGCTATGATGCATGATCTATGCTAGCAACATACTATTCTGTCATGCGGGCTTTCAGGCCTTTTTGGTGGAAAATTTGTAATAAAGAAAGTGAAAGAATTGTATTTGATTTTATTCTCTCTAACTGCTTAGAAAAAGAATGTTTACAACTCTCTCAATCTCTGATTACAATTTAGATTTTCTGATTACAAAAGAGAATAGAATTGATATAAATTCTCCCTTTTGTTTAATTCTGGGTTCTTCACGGTGGCGATGGAGTGTCTCCCTCGAATGCTCGCGTCGAGATTGCTCTCCGTTGACGATCCGACGTTTTGCTTCACTGGAACGATATCTTCTCCTCACGATTTGATATTGTGGAGAACTTGCAAAGCAAGTTTTAGAACTCTGAATGAGTTTAGAAGAACTTGCAGAGCAAGTTTGAAACTCTTAACGAGTTAGGGAACTCTGAGCGAGTTATAACTCTATGGAAGAGTTGATTGATTTAACCGAAAATCGGTTTGTAAGCTAAGTTTGATGAAAGCTCTTGTTGCCGATCTTCAAAGTTTCAGCAATTCCTCCAAAAAGCTAGCCAAAGATCTCTTCTATGCTGTCAAGCCGAAGGGGCTGAACTAAGTTGATTTCCCCGCTATTTATAAAGGATTAAGGGGTGTAACCGCTCCCTTAATTCTCTCCATAATAGGGTTGAGTGGGGTGTAACCGCCCCCTTAATTCGCTCCTAAGTGGGGTGGAAATCCCTCAAATCGTGGAGAGAAAACGGTTTCTGGAACCGTTCAGTTTGTGCTTTGAACGAGTCAAATGCTGAAAATAGCGTTCTGGGCCTGAACTCTGCGCTTTAGACTTAAAACACAGAGTTGGACCTATTTTAGTAGCTGAGAACGCACATGTCACTCTGGATTTTGAGTCTGAGACGCAGGAATGAACTCTGCATTTGGATCTGGAACGTAGAGTTGGGTTCTACGTTGTGGGATGAAAACACAGCAATAAAGTCTACGTTTGGATGTTGCAACGTAGAGAGGAGCTATGTGTTTTGATGTTGAAACGCAAGGAGGACCTCTGCGTTTTGATGTTGCAACGCAGGTCCGACCCGTGCGTTTTTATGCTGCAACGTAGGTCCAACTCGTGCGTTTTGATGTTGCAACACATGTCTGACCCGTGTATTTAGACTTGAACGCTGGGGATGAACCCTGTGTTTTGATTTGAAGAGATCGTCAATTTATAGTCTCTTTTGCTAGAACGTTACAAAGACAGTCATCTTATAATCTTCATCTTGGCTCATTAAAAATATGAGAGTCGTCAGATTGTAACTACTGATGTTAATTGTGAAGACTGTTGATTAGAGATTTCATCAGTTATTGCGAAGGTCGTCAGATTGTAACCTTCATCGATCTACGTGAAAGTCTTCAAATTATAGTCTTCTAGAAGTCGTCAGATTGTAACTTCCATCATCGGTGTTTGATGGAGGATCAGCTATCTGCAGTGATTTTTAGACAGCCTACAAGGCCATGTGATGCGGCATAAACATGTACCAAAAAGGTTGCAAGTGCACAACCGTGTCAAGTTATAGTATAAAGATATCGATCCCACGAGGAAGGTGTTTTGTAGGAGAAAATATAAAATTGGTTCTTATTTTGTGTGCGTGACAAATAAGAGTGATGAGTAAATGTGATTGTGGAGAGATAATGAGAGTG
>BQKN01065490.1:137172-175255 GCA_022839385.1 Asparagus kiusianus
TAAAATAGATAATGAGGGTATAAAATTGTAATAAAATGTGATTATCACCATGTGGAAAAGTCTCAATTTAAAAATTTCTCTCCAGGAAAGGCATAAATGAATATAATTTAAATTTCTTGTTGAAGTTTTCAATCGTGTCCCTGTTACCACATCGATAACTACTTTATCCAAAAGTTTAAGCTTATGTGAAGCAAAAGTGTATATCAAGCAATCCTAAGAACAGCAGATGCAAGTTGAAATAATGCATGTGCGAAATTGAAATTGTGCGCATTTTTAGTGCCCTCCACCATCTTATCTTTAATATATTTCAGAATAAATCTTAACAGATCATGTCGAACAAATTGAAAAGAATTATAAATACTGGGAGGTACAATTACATATATTATTAAAAGAAGTCCAAAAATTTAGAGGAAATCCAGATGGCAAGCCCCTTATAGGATTTATCTGAATCCCGACCATGAACCCTTCACCCTGAAAAAATATTGAAGCTACATCAAGTATCATAGACAGATAGTATATTTCAGTGTAAGTTAAGCATGAAAACTTACCTCAGCTTTATATCCCATGCAAGTTGCAATTGCAGACTCAAGATCAGCACCTGTGAATAGCCTGAAAAAAATAACCAAACAGATATAGTTATCCAAGGAGGCGTAGAAAAGAATAGCCTTCTGGTCATGCCAATGACACTGACAATGAAAATCAATGGACTTTGGTACAATGGCTATCTTATAGATTATTAGACTCCGATTGGCATGAGAAAAATCTAGTACCTACATTCTGTGCACATGCCCTTCTAGCTTTGGAGGCCCTCATCAATTATAACATTGTAGGGAAAAAATATATAATCCAATTTAGAAAGAAAGAACCGCTAAACAGAAAAACTGAAGCACTATCTCAATGAACTCATTACTATGATGATGATGATGATGATAAATCAAACATTGAACTAAGGACGCAGAGGCATTTAGTAGGTTCTTAGATAAACATGCATCGTTAAGGATTCACTGCAACGTCTACGATTCTATTAAATAAGTTCAATTCACTTTATACTCAAGATCTCAAATGTATTCAACCACAAAAATTCTTCGACTCTCAATAAATAAAGCCAAAATGATAATTTTTTAAAGATAATTTAAACAATAAATGTGGCACATACCTGTTCAAGAGTTGTTTCATGATATTGATTTTGAGATACACCATGCGCAAGCAGCTTCTTCACCCTACCACATGTATAAAGTTCAGACAGGCACCCACGTGCTTTTGCAATGGGAACCGTCCACAAAGCACATAAAGTATGATTTTCCATTGCCCTGTTGCATAGAATCTGAGAGGATATGTTCAAGATCTGAATCCCTTCTTGCATAAGAGTCACCAACAAAAGCGTGCAGTCGAGATCACCAAAAAATAGTTCATATGCTTTTTAAAAGTAATAAAGTAAAGTATTCTCTAAATATGTATTTAGATTCACACAAATAAATAATAAATTTAAGCTAATAACTGTATAAATAATCAAAGCATGCAATATCAAACAACTATATGTGCATATGCTTATAATTCATAAATTGTCCTAACAAATAACATTCATCAGTTAATCAGCTTAAAAGCATATGAAAAGTTTGGGCTGTAGGATGACAATTGATGAAGTTGTGCCATGTGAACAATATCAGGCATGGTGCTTCTGTTTCTTGGGTTTCTATTAGAAAATTTCCAATGTTCTATGTTATATCTATGTTAATGCATCTAATATCTTCATAGTTAACTAACTGAGGGTACTATAAGCTTTAAGATCAACTTCATATTCATAGTTTTGAGTGGATTCTCTTACTTTTTATGTAACATATACGGTGGTTTCTTTTGTGCAAATCACTTATCATCATGCATTATGTGTATGTTCTTTGTGCATGTTGAGAGTTTGTTGTGTCCATATGATTTATGTTGTTTGAGTTCATTCTTCTTAGGTAACTATTATCTCGTAGAATCGTCCCTCGCATGGCACACCCCTGCACTTAAATATTTGGCAATAATATTACTTCTTCCATGTGTCCAAGTCTCTTTTCTAGCAGTCTCAAGATGTATAATTGTATTCTTGAGCCTTATGGAACTAAAGAAGTCAGCATTATGCATATATGAGAAGATATGCATGTCTTTTTAAACCTTCACGTGTCCTGGGGGATCCTGGAGATCTTTAGGATTTTCATGGGAGCATTGCATGTTCCTAAATTGGGAATTTATCCTTGTGGCAAATTCGGAGGTTTAAAGCCGGTTCAAATTTATCATATGGATAATAGCAACATGTTTTGCCCTGTGCCTGGGTGCTGTCTTTCTTGGGTTACAGGGGGAGAAATACTTGAAAAATTGCATCCTAAATAAAAGTTGGAAATTGATAAATAGCCGGTGCTTAGCTATATGTTATCTAAAGACTAAAAGGATTGTCATCCTAACTGCTTATGGTGCACTCCGATTGTCCTTTTTAGTTCCCAATAAGAAAAAAAACTGTTGAATTTTATGACACTTCGAGTCAAAATGAATATCAAAGTAAAAATTCTCACTCCATTGCAAATAAAACCATAAAATCTTTCCAACATGACATGTTTTTTCAGTATGAAGTGGAATTGTGGAAAAAATAGTAATTAAAACTATAAGGATTTCATATTAAATTTTTATTTGATTTAGCATATTTCGGGAATTGCTTATAGATCAAAAAACAATAGAGAATTGCAGATTTAACTTACTTGAAAAGTGAAAAGAGCTAAATGTATTTATTTCTTCTTTGATGTCTGTCTTTATTAGTTTATTACAGTCCAAGGAAAGCGCGGAATAGTGTATAAGGCAAAGGGGCATGCTCATTGTTTTTTCGGATACGAAACTAAGAATGATGACCACAATGTTGACGGTTGATTACCTTAAATCCTAGAAGAAGAGGCAATTGGGGCGTATGGAAGATACTAATCACACAAGTTAAACAATTAAACTCATGCAACTAAGGAAACATCATTCAGATTGCATAAACAAGGAAAATGCCTGCATAACAACACATCTACTTATAATCCTTTCTCACAAAATTGGAATGTTCATCCACAAAAGAAATTAAAGTGTATAAAATTGAAAAGTCTCATTCCTCAACTTGGTAAAATATAAATTTTCAAGCTAAAATTAATAAGTAGCATTGTTTCATTAGGTTAATTCAACAGAATTCAACAGCAATAGAAGAAATGGATATCTTAAAGCTGTCAAATTATCGATAACTTGCAAATTCAAGCAATAATCATCAATATCAGGCTAAAAATCTTCTCTTTTTACCAAATTCAACAGATGAAAACCGCAAAAAACGAGTTTTTAAAGGTAGAAATAGCTTACAAGCAGACACAACACTGGAAATATTATGAAGGATTGAACTCATTGCCATCGCCGGCTAGGGTTTGTTCGTGATCGTAACCGATGCTCAAAATCTGAGAAGTGGGGAGATGATGGCAGAGGGGGTGTGGTGATGATGAGGATAATAATACTCATCATTGGCAATTGATGATTTAAGAAAGTGGGATGGCGTTACCGAAGGAGAAGCGTAACCGAAGGTGGATGCCAGTGCGAGTTCTTAACCGACGGCGTGGAAAATAAAAGGAACGATGGAAGAGGGGGTGCGATGATGATGAGGATTTATTAACTCTGTGAAACAATAAAAATGTATAAATTTATTACAATTACAATAGTTGAAGGGTATTTTGGGAAAGGGAAAATTTTTCTAGAACTCCCTCTTTTAAAGAGCAGATGATTTTCAAAAAAGAAATTATAAGCTTATGCTTCATGCAATTTTTTTCCCATTCTAGTTCATAGAAATAAATAGTAGGCTTCATGTTTAAAATTCTTAGAGATTTTGTAGTTGTTTTATCTTATTCGTGGAAATAAATAATAGGATTTATACTCTTATGATTTATTTTTTCCTATCTTATTTATTTATTTATTTCCTCCATGATCTTAACATTATTGTTGCTATTAGTACTATTATTTTCACATAAAATTTTGTACAAATTAGAAGCTAAAATTTTGGCTTATATAATATATAAATCTATCTTTCACTTATTAGAAAATATTTATTAAGGAATTTCGCAGAAACTGAAATTTAACTATTACCTGCATCACCCTTGAACTGAAAGATTGATAGTTGTACTGGTTAATTGTATTTGACGATGACACAAGGGTTTGGAGTTCGAATCCCACAAGCCTTCCTTTTTCACATATAAATGTATTTTGGGTCGGTTTGAACTCGAGCCCGACCCGGTTCGGACCCACTATTAAATCAGACCCGTTTAGGTTCAAAGTACACCAATACGCGACCCAGTTGGGTTTATAACTCCTCGAACCCAACCCAGTTCGGATCCATTATCAAATTCCAGACCCGTTTGGATCCATAACCCCAAATTGCAGACTTGTTTGACTCAATTTGGATCCCATATCAGATTTTCGACCCATTTAGGTTTATGATTCAAATTACATACTCATTTGACACAGTTAGGATCTAATACCAGATTCAGACCTATTTAAGCTTTTTGCTCACTAAAAATTAGTTTTGTAGATTTCTATATAGTCAAATTAAAACTGTTTGACCCTGTAGGCATCGAAAATTGCCTATAGGTCTCCACGAACAGCTCAAAGCTAAGAGAAGACGATGAACGTCACCATCTGGTTCACAGAAGCATGATTGACGTCGACGAACGCTCGAAGTGAATCGGCAAACTATGTGAAGCAACGGAGTTTCAGAATAATAAAGATACGAACTGATCGGGAGCCCCGTGTCACTTACAAAAGACGAAATGCCCTTCGTGTCTCATTTATTCCACAGATGATCTAATCATTGGACCTTATAGAACTCTTCGTCAGCTTTCCAACGCACTTTGAATCGCTCAAATCCGAGTTCGGACGAAGAAGTTACGGCGGAAATGAACGAGTGTACATAACACGGCGTCTCAGCCTGAATGAGACACCCCGAGGTGTCTCGGATCAGTTTGAGACACCCTAGGGTGTCTCGGCCCAATTTGAGACACCCTAGAGGTGTCTCCAACCCATTTGAGATGCCCTAGGGTGTCTCCAACCCATTTGAGACGCCCTAGGGTGTCTCCAACCAGTTTGAGACGCCCTAGGGTGTCTCCAACCAGTTTGAGACACCCTGAGGTGTCTCCAACGTAGATTTGGGCCCTTATGCGATTTTAACCGCCCGTTATCCCCTCAAGCCTATAAATACAAGCATTAGGCCTCATTTTTTTGAGATCTGGAATTTTGGAGATTAGGCGAAGCCCTGCCGGATTGAAGGCTGAAGGTACACGAATTTTAGAGAGGAGGAGGAGAGATCGGATCTAGTTCTTCAACGCAATAGAGAGAGATTCGTCAGATCTACAATTTCTCGGATCCGTTCATTAGGATTATCCCATTGCGGTAATCTTAAGAAGAGTGATTATCTCGCTTCGCCGAGATAAGAGCTATAGTTTTCTCGATCCCTTCGCGGATAGACGAAGCTCTGCCCAATTTTTTAGCAATCAGATCTGATCGACTGTGGTCCACGGATAAACCCCGGCATAGCCAAAGACACCCACGCAAGCAGAAGACCGATAAACGATCTCTGCGCTGTTTGAAGAGAATTGTAATTTTCTTTATTTTCATTGTGTAAAAGTCTTATAAAAAGACTAATTTTTGTATTCGTTGTAAACGTCTGAAGTTTGTAATGAATCTCGCAATGAAACAATCAATTTTCTCCGCAAACAAGCTGGCGACCACAGTGGGAGCCAACAGCTTCGCTGCCGAAGCTGCCGTGTCGCAGCCGACGATCAAGATTCCGATGCTCGAAGAGGTCGAATACGAATTCGACCAGCAGAAATTCGAAGAGTGCATCTCCTCCTCCTCCTCCATATCTGCTCCTCCTCATAAGCGCAGGAAGATCTCCTCCCCCCAGAAGATCCACCGGTCTCCAGATCTGAAGATCCAAGAAGTCAATCTCCACGCCGTCGCTACTACAGTTGCACATTGCAACGATCCGCCGGCATTCGATGAGACCAGATCCGCAGATCTGAACTCCTTCGCGATCAAGGAGCCGACTGCTGAAGGCGCGCCAACCCTATCAAAGAGCGCACGTCAAAGGAAACGCTAACGCCTCGCGCGCCAATTTGCCAAGGCTTTGGATCAGGTGGATGGACTCCATTACCAAGCAGATCTGGAGTTAAGGAAGCGCCAAGTGGCTAATCTGTCGCCACGACCAGCATCAAAATCCTCCTCTCGACCTCCAATTAACGAATGGGTTCATGTCAAACGAACCCGCTCTACTCTCGAGGAGCGAATCCAGAAGCGCCGCGCCTTGCTTGCGCATGCCCGGACCCTTACGCGAAAAGCACATGAAATGCAAAAGGAAGAGGCGGTTAAGAGATCACCGAGATCTAAACAAGTTTGGATGCCAAAAGTCAAATCAGCGCCTAAGGCAAAAACAAACGGAACTATCATTAAGCTTTTGTCAACTTCAGATCCCGAACCTCCGGTAAAGCCCCACCGTGGCGGGGATTTCTCCAAGTTCATGATTTCTCTGAAGGATCACCTCGGTTCTCCACCCGAAGATCGAGGCAAAGCGCCTGTTAAGGAACGCTTGGGACCATTGAAGGAACCACGAGCAAACACCCAAACGGGGGGTCGTACGCGACCTCCTAACAAAATGATTTCTGCAACGGCCCGCTTGGCGGTGCGCGCAGAAAATCAGGAGCCCGTTAAGGTTTCACCCTCACAAAGGTGTGATTCTAAGCGTGTGACTCCTGTAGACGCCAACAAGGCGATGTTTACTCAGATGAAAACGCTTCAGACAGAAGAATGCGTTATACCTGAGAATTCATGTAAACAGCCGATAGGTTGCTCTGACCGCAACGTCGATGAGTTGTACTATCGGGCTGGGGGTTCGAATAAATCTCGAAAGAGAAGTACCCGGGAAACGGACTTTCACTGTCCGTGTACCAAAATTATCAGGGCAGTATTATCAGCGTGTAGCTGCCCCAAGACCGCTCTACAGAGGGTCTCGGTATTTGAGAGGATCTCCACTGAAGCATCAAAGCCCAAATCAAGACGTTTTCGCAAAAGACGATCGGTTGTTCGAGATGATGAATTCCCAGAAGTTACCATCAACATGGTCAATAAGGGAAAATCTCCGATTGTTTCAAGTGGTTCCAACCCAAATTTTTCTCTAGGAAGAAGAGTCAATTCGGGAATAACCCAACGAATATCTCAGCTTCAGCTAGAAGCCGTCGGATATAACGATTACCCGAAGATCTACGAAGGAATCCATTCCGATGATGAACTCTCGGATTCTTATTCCGCACTCGCCTCCGACGATACAACGTCTAGCATAGGACAAGCTCAGGAAGTGTTCATGATCAACACCGAGCAAATAACCAAAATCATTGAGGATGCTCTAGCCAAGCAAAAAGAAACATTCAAAATCGAAATGGAAATGGCTATGCAGGAGATGAGACAAATGCATGACCAACAAATCCGAGCTTTGTCGAATCAGTTAGCTGAATCCAGCCGTCGCACACAGAACGCCGCAGTTGACAGCGATCCAGAAGTGGACGAAATCATCATAGCCGACGTACCTCCCAAAAATACTGGTTGTGGTTTAAATGCACACCCTACAGATAACAATACTGGGGGTGGTCCTACCAAAGATGACAATGCTGGGGGTGGCCCCGTTATTCCTCTCGAAAATTGCCCAAAACAGGATATAGATGAGGACGAAAAGATGAAGGATCTCGAGAGCAAAATTAACACTTTAATGTCTGCTCAAGAGGTAAAGAAGACCGGTATTCTGTGTCCTTACCCGAAAGAGTGGGACTCGATCCCGTATCCGACGAAGTTCAACCTGATCAACTTCACGCCGTTCGACGGGAAGGGCTCGCCCACTCAGCATCTAATCTACTTCAAGTCCTACTTGGGCACGATCTCCGGCAATGAAGCCTTGATGGTTCGGTCATTCGTCGGCACCCTTCACGGGCCCGCCTTCGATTGGTATCGGCGTCTTAAATTTGGAAGCATCAATAGCTGGGAGGACCTGGAGAGCATGTTCCTCACTCATTTCTTCGATGATGATGCCGAAGTGTCGATCAGGACACTCTTCGATGAGAAACAAAAAGACGGAGAGTCGGTGGATACCTTCATCAAACGCTTCCGCAATCAGGCAATGATCTGCAAGGATCCCATCACGGAGGAATTCATCTTGCAGACTTGTCATAACAATTTGTCCATTAACATCTTGGACGTTATGGGAGTAGAGTCGTTCAATACCTGGAAAGAGTTGAAGGTGCGTGGAGAGCAGGCCGAACGCTTCCTTAGAAGGAGGAAGGTCGAAAGAAGCCAACCGATGGCTAACCTTCTGAACCCGAGTCTCATTTCCCATGATGAAGGGAAGGCACCTACAACAGCTGTTGATGTTAATCAGACGTCACAACAGCAGCCCCAAAGACAGCAGAAGACTTCGGATTCGAGGCTCCAAAAAGAGTACTAATTTAAGGACGAAGACGTTCCAGCCATCTTCGAGACCCTTCTTGAAAACAACAATATTAGGCTGCCACCCATCACAAATCAGGAGGAAGCTGACAATACTACGGATCCGAAGTACTGCGCGTACCACAGGAGGATCCTTCATCCCACTAAGGCGTGCTTTACTCTCAAGAATAGCATCTAAACATTGGTTGAAGCTGGCGTTATATCGCTTAATTAAGTCGAACGAAGACTCCGACAAGTATACGAGTATAAACTGCTTCTTAATACTCCAATAGGTATATGAGTCTAAACTATTTCCTTTCTTCCACGGGAAGTTCCTGGAGAATGCCATGCATGGTATTCTTAAGGATAACCCGATCATGCAGCCGATACAATGATAAACCCAGTTTCGCAGGAAAAGCTAGGGGTGGATAATTCATGTAACGGGAAGTTCCCGAAAGAATGTTACATGTAATTTTCTTAGAGATAACCCGATCATTACAAAAAAAAGTGATAAACACTAAACCCCACTGTGATTTCCAAACACTCTTTTGCTAAGATGAGATTCGATCACTTCGTTGGATCAATCTTCCCTCACAAAACTCCTGTTGGTGTTTAACGACTCACAGTCTTCCACCATAAAATCCCTCACTGATCAAATTAATTGACAGTGGGTCCACTAAAATTTCTTTCGGTTAAATCCACTCAAACTTTCGATGTATCTGTGCACTCAACACTCCCATCGTTAGAATCCGGATATAATACTTGGAATTTTGATATCAATCCTTGGCGAATTGTCAAACCCCTTCGTGTTAAGACCTTATAACTTAACACCAGGAATTTCTTCTGAGTAATTTGTACAAGTCAACACTCCTATTGTGATTTGTACTCCTACACCCACTTGGTCAAACCTTCCTACAGTTAGGGTCAAAACCAAAATCCCCCCTCGATTCCTCCAATGAACGAGAGTCCACTTTCAAACCGAGTGATCAAACCTTCCTACAGTTAGGGCCATCTCAAGCTCCCGCTTGGTCAAACCTTCCTACAGTTAGGACCAAAATCATGATTCACTCTCGATAAACGAGAAATTCATCTTTAGTTCGGTAATCAAACCTTCCGACAGTTAGGGTTATCCGAATTTTTTGATTCTCGGAATGGAGATCCCACTCCTAGTTTCACCTTTCCGGATTCTGGGGGTGGAGATCCCACCTCGAGTCTCCTTTCCAACTGGAGATAGAATATAAAATTCTTCCTCTTCGGCGTTGGGAGATAGAATATAAAATTTTTCCTCTCCTATTTCGGGTTTGTCTTTGCCCCAAGAGGAGACACCATCCTTCAACTCTAAAAGCTGGTTTAGTCTTTCACCGATTGAAAAAGACACCAGAATACCTGTCTGGGGTATTTTATCCCGAAGCCTAAGTAGGGATAAGTCAGCACTTAACCCGTGCTGCTGGGGTTCGTTCCCATGAAAATGACCGAGTCTACGTATTCAATATCGTAGCAACAAAAATCCATGCCTTTTATGCATGGGGAATTTTATCCCGAAGCCTAAGCAGGGATAAGCCAACGCCTAACACGCGTTGCCGGTTTAGTCTTTCACCGATTGAAAAAAGACACCAGAGTATAATTCTGGGGACTTTCATCCCGAATCCTAAGTAAGGATGAGTCAACGCCTAATACGCGTTGCCGGTTTAGTCTTTCACCGATTGAAAAAGACACCAGAGTACAATTCTGGGGACTTTCATCCTGAATCCTAAATAGGGATGAGTCTACGCCTAATACGCGTTGCCGGATGCCATGTTCCCGTAAGAAATGGCGAAGTCTATGTATTCAAAATCATAGCATTAAGTCTAAGAGAAGCAATTCTCTTAGCAGAACGTTACATGTGAAACGGGTTTTAATAATTCACATGCTAGCCCGATTCAAACGGTAATCGGTAAAGGCACGTCAAACTCGTTGATGGCTGGGGGTTTGCCAAAAATCCCAAAGTCTATGTCTAACACGCATTGCCGTAAAAAGGACAAAAGACCACATATTCAACATTATAGCAGGTTGTTATTAATAACACCATAATCCGTGCCTCACACGCACGGGGAATTTTATCCCGAAGCCTAAGCAGGGATAAGTCAACGCCTAACACGCGTTGCCGGTTTAGTCTTTTACCGATTGAAGAAGACACCAGAATCCAAGTATGGAGATTTTTATCCTGAATCCTAAGTAAGGATAAGTTAGCGCCTAACACGCGTTGTCGGGTAGTCTATTCCCGTGAGAAAGACGAAGTCTACGTATTCAATATCGTAGCACTAAAAGAGTAAACTCTTTTAGCACAACGTTATGTACAGAACGGATCTAAACAATCTGCATGCTAGCCCGACTCAAACGGTAGTCGGTAGAGGCTCATCAAACCCGTTGATGGCTGAGAATTTGCCAAAAATTCTGTAAGTGCGAGTCATTGATGCATCAGCTCTGTTAGTTGGTCTCGTGACTCGATTATCCAACAACATTAAAATAAGATCCACAAATACAGATGAATCAGCTTTAACAGTTGGTCCTGCAACCCCGACACTTGGGACCGCTGTGCTCCAATACCTTAAGAGCTTAAACTATGTATACTCCAGTAAACGTACGAGTATAAACTGTGTCAACGTACGACGTTCGAAACCCTAGGGTCAACGCCGGTCAACGCGTAACCCTAGGTCAACGCCAGTCAACGCGTTGCGACCAAAAAGTCAACGTTCGACGTTCGAAACCCTTGGGTCAACGCCGGTCAACACGTAACCCTAGGTCAACGCCATTCAACGCGTTGCGACAAAAAGTTAACATACGGTAATCTGAAACCCTAAGTCAGCACAATGTGACAGAGGTAGTCAGTTCAAAGTCAACTCAATGACACGAGCCAAACTCAACTCACTGGTGGTAGACTCGAGACTCCGACGACGGCTAAGCGATAAACGCAGCGCCGGAAGGATTTCGGCTATTCGTCAAAGTATTGAATAGACTGAAAAAATCGAAGGAGCCAAGAGTTAAAACTGACTACAGGTCCTATACACCAATCAAAGGCTGGACCAATCATATCCAAAGTATTCCAGCCTCTTCTATAAAAGAAAAGAGTCTGGAACGCTTTGGAGGGGGTATCTGTAGGCATCGAAAATTGCCTATAGGTCTCCACGAACAGCTCAAAGCTAAGAGAAGACGATGAACGTCACCATCTGGTTCACAGAAGCTTAATTGATGTCGACGAACGCTCGAAGTGAATCGGCAAACTATGTGAAGCAACGGAGTTTCAGAATAATAAAGATACGAACTGATCGGGAGCCCCGTGTCACTTACAAAAGACGAAATGCCCTTCGTGTCTCATTTATTCCACAGATGATCTAATCATTGGACCTTATAGAACTCTTCGTCAGCTTTCCAACGCACTTTGAATCGGTCAAATCTGAGTTCGGACGAAGAAGTTACGGCGGAAATGAACGAGTGTACATAACACGGCGTCTCAGCCTGAATGAGACACCCCGAGGTGTCTCGGATCAGTTTGAGACACCCTAGGGTGTCTCAGCCCAATTTGAGACACCCTAGGGTGTCTCCAGCCCATTTGAGATGCCCTAGGGTGTCTCCAACCAATTTGAGACGCCCTAGGGTATCTCCAACCCATTTGAGACGCCCTAGGGTGTCTCCCACCAGTTTGAGACATCCTGAGGTGTCTCCAACGTAGATTTGGGCCCTTATGCGATTTTAACCGCCCGTTATCCCCTCAAGCCTATAAATACAAGCCTTAGGCCTTATTTTTTTTAGATCTAGAATTTTGGAGATTAGGCGAAGCCCTGCCGGATTGAAGGCTGAAGGTACACTAATTTCAGAGAGGAGGAGGAGAGATCGGATCTAGTTCTTCAACGCAATAGAGCGAGATTCGTCAGATCTACAATTTCTCGGATCCGTTCCTTAGGATTATCCCGTTACGGTAATCTTAAGAAGAGTGATTATCTCGCTTCGCCGAGATAAGAGCTACAGTTTTCTCGATCCCTTCGCAGATAGACGAAGCTCTGCCCAATTTTTCAGCAATCAGATCTGATCGACGGTGGTCCACGGATAAACCCCGGCATAGGCAAAGACACCCACGCAAGCAGAAGACCGATAAACGATCTCTACGCTGTTTGAAGAGAATTATAATTTTCTTTGTTTTCATTGTGTAAAAGTCTTATAAAAAGACTGATTTTTGTATTCGTTGTAAACGTCTGAAGTTTGTAATGAATCTCGCAATGAAACAATCAATTTTCTCCGCAAACAGACCCATTTGACACTAAACAATTATGCTAATTAGTTATTTTTCATTTATTAAGATGAATGCTGATATTGTTTGATCTCTGAATGCTTATTGGATCACCTGATGCTATGTTTGATCACCTAGTGATATTTAATAGCGTTAATTGTGCATGAAGACCACTTTCGTCAAAAAATATAATTTATAAACGTGTTATCATAGCATGGCTATACCCTCAACATCGATATCCCGATGTGAGGAGTTTCTTTTGATTTTTATTATTATAGCATTGACTAGAAGATGCACCCATCTTTATTAGACATGTTTTGGGTCACAGTTGTTTTTCATAAATTTTACAGAGGTTGTTTCACGATAACTTTGTGGTTAGTGAACAATATTTCATGTACAATCACTTAAATAAAAGAATAAATGTGGGGTTTATAATGGAGAATTGGATGGAGAATATAAAGTGTATATAAGCGGGCTCATGCGCATCACTGATACCTTGAGTTATATACGAAATTACTCTAAGGGGGGTGAATAGGGTATTTGCTAATCTAATCCGTTATTAATGCCAATTTAAAACTAATTAACAATATATCCTAGCAAGTATGATATTCAACAACTTATGAGCAGGGATATGTAATTAAAATATGAGCGATATAAATATAAACACAATATGCAAATGAGATAGTACGCAAATGACAAACACAAACAAACAGTATGATCACGAAGTTCGCTCACTCCCGACCTACGTCTCTGCTCCTCACTCTCGAGGAGAATCTCCACTATCTCAAAATATATCTGCACAATCAGTTTTCAATGCTCACCGATAACTCACACAATTGCAATCACACAATACCCTCTAAGTATTGGCCTAGCTTGTGTCACCTTCCTTAAGTAATTGGATTTACAACCTCTCACTGGGCTTTACTATTAACGCCACTCCTCTTGGACTTGACCCCATCTCTCACCAACCACTCCTCTCGGTGTCCTTATGTATTACAATATGATCTTAACAAATAGTCTCACAAATACAAATAGTTTGTTCTCTAACAAGATGAGAACTCAATTAAGCTCACTCTCAATGAATCACTCACTACAACCCAAATTATACTTAATGTATGAATTGTTAAAAGCACAATAGGTGGTGTGTGTGATCAATGAGCAATAATAAAACTAAACTCAATATAAAACTAGCTTAATGAAAAGATAATCAATAACAAATATATATAAAGCTAGAAATCAAGTTTAGTGAAACTTTTCTAAAAAAAAGAGTGAGAGAGATGAGAGATTAAAGCCCAAAAACGAAAAAATCGATCTCCTCCTCTTGTGAAAACTTCTTCACATAAACAACTTAAAAACACACTTGAAAAACCCTTAAACAAACTTGTTCAAAACTTGATTTTAATTTTTCTTAGATGATTCAGAAGTTAGATGGCAAGGGGTATATATATGTTCATGAAACAAAGCCCAAAAATCAAGAAAATCCAAGAAAAAAAAGACAAAACCCGAAAAATGTAAAGCTAAAAAACTAGCTGTTACAGTGCCATCAGTCGACTGATGACCTGACCATTGGAGGTCCCTCATCCTTCATCGGTCGACTGATGATTCATCAGTCGTCTAAGCAGAGACTTTTGCTTCTTCCAATATGTTTCTTCAGTTGACAGATGAGTTTCATCGATCGACTGATAACGTGCACAGGGTCTTTTAAAGCAATAAATCTGAACTTTGAACCCCTTTAAAAAATAACAAATAAATTCCAAAAATATAAATTTGGGAAAATGTTTATAAACATGAAAATAAACATGTTACAAAAAGAATTTTTCAAATTACATTTCCCATTTGTCAAAACTCATCTTTTTTGCAAAATTGGCCAAAATACAAAATCTCCAAAACACATGATTTTGACAAAATGATTTCAAACAAGTTTGAAACTTATTTTGAATGGATTAATAGACTGTATAAAAGATATAATCGAGTCTTTTAATCTGTAAACATATATTGTGTAAATTTCAAAAAATATGAAAACGGTAAACATGATTTCATTGATTTAAAATTATTAAAGCTTGATTTTAATAAAATCATTTCAAGCACGTATAAACATGAAACAATTATGTGTGTATATGACTATATCCATTTGTTTTATATTTATGTGGCTAAACTTAAAAGTAATGAAACGAAAACAAGGTGTGTGTATAATTTGAGCTCTTAAGTATAAACACACAAAGTATAAGATCTAAACTAGAAACAATATACCCAAGCTAAGAGATTTTCGATATGCTCGTCTTGGTTGCGGATGAAACTTGAACTTGTACTTGACTTAAAATGCAAAGCTTCATTCCGATATTCCTTCCATCCTCCAATGGATATGATCGTGTAGGCACAAGTCCATTCAACCTCCAACTAGGATGTTTGTGTAGATTACTTAACAAAACAAATGCTAACACTCGACACACAATGTTAGGAATTGTTTGTTAATCATCAAAACTAGATTAGATAGTAGGCTTATAAACAGGAGACCTAACAATATATACAAGGGCCAATGGACAATACTTGACTTGAAGCCGTGTTTTCAGGACGGTTTACGAGAAACCAATTTATATACATTATATTATTCTCCTCTAATTCAAATAACATGTAAAATAAGAATAACATGCTTATAGGCTCTGTGATAGATTTATTCGCAATATCTGCATGTACCATTTCTTTTAGGCACATTTAATTTAGATTTTATCTTTTCTTTATATTTGCTACACACACTTACACGCGCACAATTCCTTCATTTTACATGCTTGTTGGGAGTTTCCTGACTCTCCCGCGGTTTGCGAACCCCAGACTCGGGAACTCTTCTTTCTTCGTAGGACCAAGAGTATTTCGAGGAGCAGGCTTAGCGGCAGTGATCACCGTTCATTCTATCAGTTCTCCAGTTCAGTTGATTTAGGTAGTTATTTGGTTTAGGCTTTCTCTTGAGTCATGTGTGACTCTTTCTAGACTATGATGTAAAATTTTCTTTACTTTTTTCCATCTTGGATAGTTGTGAACTCGTATTTGGACTCCGTCCTTTTGGAGATTTCTTCATTTATATATTTTTTTTATTATCTTGGTTACATGCTCTATGGTGTAGTTTTGGTTTTATATTAATATATAGGATGATCTAGAGGCATGAATGTGGTTGAATGATTGCATTGTCGGCTGAGTCACGTCCTAAGTTATTACACTTGTTACCGGGGCATGACAAGGTTTTTATTCGTATCAAAGCCAGGTTTAGGAATTGCTATCTCGTCTTGTATACTAAAAAAACTAAAATTGAACCAAAAATAGAGCATGTATAGAATGAGTTCTTTCCTTTTTAAAAATATGTCCTTTGACTTCTAATACCTTGATTCTCAAGTCCAAATCTTGACAAATCTTATTTCAGGTGATCACAGTGGCCCCAAAATATCGACCCCCTACTCCAGTTGTCCCTGAGGGACACCAAGTCAATCAGGTTGATCTTGCAGAAGTGATTAGAGGGCTGGTAGCTCATAATCATCAGAGGGATGGGCAGTAGCAGGTTATAAGATTGGGTAATGTGTTCAATTTTAAAAAGCTCAACCCACAACACTTTACTGGGATTGAAGGTAGATATGAGGCCGAGATGTGGTTGTAGACCATGGACTACCTATTAAGGGTAACAAAGATACCAGACGAAGACCGAGTGAATATTGTACAGCTGCAACTCGTTAGTGTAGCCAGGTCCCAGTGGGACGCAGCGGAGGAGAAGTTTCCTAATCTAATTTCGTCGGAGACATTCCAGGAGAGTTTCCTAGAGACATTTTTCTCGAAGACAGCTCGTCTTGAGATGTAAAGGTAGTTTGTAATGCTGAGACAGCGAGCTAATATGTAGATGAGTATGATGCCGAATTTGCCAATGTCAGCAGGTTTGCAATATGGATGGTATCGAATGAGGTGGATAAGGGACAAAGGTTCATGAAGGGTCTAAATTTTAAGATCCAAACTCAGATTTACAGTCAGAAGGGGATAGAGACTTATGATGATGTCCTAGAAGGCAGCACGAAAAGCAGAGCAACTGATTGGGATCATGAACTCGGTGAAGAGAGGGGCCACCAAGCGCCCTGCATGACAAGCCTCAGGAGGTAACCAGCAGAAGCCTCAGATAGGAGGAGCACCACCAAGCGCCCTGCAGGACAGGCCTCAGGAGGTAACCAGCAGAAGCCTCAGATAGGAGGAGCACCAGCCAAGTGCCAGCAGATAGGGACTTCGAGACCAGCTCTACAGGCAACCAACATGATTTGCTATTTTTATAGTAGGTTGGGACACTTGATGAAGGATTGCAGAAGGGCTAATGGTTTGTGCCTAGCATGCAGGGTGACGGATCATCAGCTCTCCACTTGTCCTAGTAGAGGAGTTTCAAGAGGAACTTCAGGTAGAGTGATAGTGCTAGCATGCCAGACTAGACAGGATAGACAACAGTTGCGGCCACCACTTCCTACGTAGCAGCAGATGTTTTGAGGATATCAGAGAGGACAACAATTTCAAGGTCCGAGACGGTGGAGAGATCCCTATTTCCAACACCCTTACCAGCTACACTATCAGTAGAGGTGCCCATGCCAATACAGTCAGCAAGCTCTGCAGCAGCAGAGACAAGGTCATGTTCTGATATTTTTTGTTGAGCAGGCAGATGCCTCTGGTAATGTAGTCATAGGTACCATTTTGATTTATTCAGTCCCTACATTTACCCTTTTTGATTTTGGGCATCGTACTATTTTATATCTGCTCAGTTTTTATTGCACGACACACCATACCATGTGATACTTTAGATGCAAGCTGGAATATCTATACAGGAAGTGGGGTGTTAATGTCTAGTAGGGAGTGTAAGAAATGCCCAGTGGTAGTTTGTAGTGGGGATCTATTTGCAGACTTCTTGGTGATTGCCACTAACAGGTTTAATCTTATTTTGGAGATGGATTGGCTCTACATGCAACTTCCATACGACGATCGGCTGTCGACGTAGAAACATAGTGTTCAAGATACCAGGTCACTCAGAGTTTGAATTCATGAGCAGTAGCAAAGTGATGGAGCAGCCAAAGTATCGAGCAGACATGGATGGAGTATTAACCTGTATAGAGGTAGAGGAGAAGCACATACCAGAAAATGTTGAGGAGTTCATTGATGTTTTCCCTGATGAGTTGTCGGGTCTGCCACCAGATAGAGATATAGAGTTCGTCATCGATCTTATTCCAGGGGTTGCACCTATTTCAAAACCACCTTATCGGATGTCGATAGCAGATTTCGAGGAGTTACGAAAGCAAGTCCAGGAGTATCTCGATAAGAAATTTATCAGGCTTAGTACTTCACCTTGGGGAGCACTAGTGGTGTTAGTGCCAAAGCCGGATGGTAGCCGAAGGATGTGTATTGACTACAGGGAGTTGAATCGGGTTACTATCAAAGATAAATACTCAATTCCTAGGATTGATGATCTTTTCGATCAGTTCAGAGAAGCTAGGGTGCTTTCTAACCTGGACCTTAGGTTAGGCTATCATCTGCTGAAGGTGATAAAAGAAGATATATACAAGACTGCATTATGCACACGATACGGGCACTATGAGTTTTTGGTGATGTCGTTCGGAAATACTAATGGTCCATCTACATTTATGACCTTGATGAACAAGGTGTTTTCCTAGTATCTCGGCCAGTTTGTGGTGGTGTTAACCGATGACATTCTTGTATACTCTAAGACCGAGGAAGATCATGCAAAGCATCTACGAGTGGTGTTGGAGATCCTGCGGTATGGAAAATTGAACAAGTGTGAGTTCTAGCTGGGACAAGTGTCCTTCTTGGAGCATGTAGTTTCAGGAGTAGGTATTTATGTAGACCCAAAGAAGGTTGATGCGGTGTTGAGATTAGATTCGCCTACATCTGTGACAGAAGTTTGGAGTTTATTAGGGATGGCTGGATACTATAAGAAATTTATAAAGGATTTCACTAAGATTGCAGAACCACTTACTAGGCTGACTCGAAAGGAGGTCAAGTTTGTGTAGACTCAAGACTGTCAAGTAGCATTTGAAGGGTTGAAGAAGAAGTTGATGGCATCACCAGTTTAGATAATTCTGAATGAGTCATGAGGATTTGTAGTGCACACATATGCTTCTGGTTTGGGTTTAGCTTCTGTTCTGATGCAACATAGGAAGGTAGTAGCTTATGCATCTAGACAACTGAAGACACATGAGAGGAACTACCCAGTTCATGATCTAAAACTGGAGGCGGTTATTTTTTCATTGAAGCTATGGCAACACTATCTTTTATAGCTTATGACGGATTACGATCTTGATTAATAATATCACTCAGGACAAGTTAATATAGTGCCAGATCATTTGAGCAGGAAGACTGTGGCCATGAGACTCGCCAGACAGCGGGAGTTACTAGCTAAGTTCTGGAGGATGAACATGGATATTATATTGCTTAGAGCAGGGAGGTAGTTGATGAGTTTACATATACATCAACTCTGATGGACCTGATCAAGGCTACCCAGTTTGAGGATGTTTGGTACCAAAAATTTAAGAACAAAGCAGAGTCTGGTGAGAGAACTGATCTACAGATACATGAGGATGGATCATTGCGATTCTGTAGTAGGTTGTGTGTGCCTAAGGGTGATGTTAGAAGAGAGCCGTTAGAGGAGGCACACAGTTCAGTGCTTTCTATTCATCTAGGAGGCACAAAGATGTATCGGGACTTGAGAGAGCATTACTGGTGGCCAGGAATGAAGATGGAGATAGCCCAATTTGTGTCAAAATGCCTAATATATCAGCAAGTGAAGGTTGAGCATCAGCGGACAGTCGGGTTATTATAGCCCCTTCCTATTCCCGAGTGGAAGTGGGAACATGTTACAATGGACTTTGTCACAGCTCTGCCGAGGATCTAGAAGGGAAACAACGCAGTATAGGTAGTAGTAGACCGACTCACCAAGTCGGCTCGCTTCATACCATTTCGAGTTGAACAGACAACAGAGAGTTTAGAGGAGCTATACATAAGGAAGATAGTTGTTGGACCCTAATGCCCCTAGGAAATAACCTTAGAGGGGGGAGGGGGGTGAATAAGATTTATGCTAATCAAATCCGATTTAATACCAATTTAAAACTAATTAACAAATATCCTAGTAAATTAGATATGCAACAAGATATAGATACAAGGATATACAAATAACACAAGGGTGAAACAAATAAATATAAATAATATAGTGGATAAACTAAATAATGAGACAATGGCGATATGCGCAATGAGCACAAGTATAAATGAACGCCAATGCAAACTCAAACACAATCAAATGATCATGGAGTTCGGACCGTCTGTCCTACGTCTCCGCTCCCCACACCCGGGCAGAAATCCACTATCACACCGGGTTTTCAACGCTCCTCGAAAATATTTATACCTCATACTTGGTTTTCTAGCTCACCGAAAACTTTACAATCAACACTCTTACAAGCATACTCTACACCCTCTAAGTGTTGGTCTCTAGCCCGTGTCTCCCTCAAGTGCTTGGATTTATAACCTCTCTCTAGGCTTAACTACCAACGTCACTCCTCTTAAGACGACCCCGTCCCTCACCACACACTCCTCTCGGTGTAAAAATGTATTACAAAGTGTATCCTATAATTAAGCTCTCTACAACAAATGGTTGTTCTCTAATTTGGATGAGAACACAACTAAGCTCACACTCTAAGTCACAAACCCACAATCCTAAATTATACTATGTGTGCAAATACAATAAGCTCAATAGGATGTGTGTGAACAAAGAGTAAAACAAATATAAACTCAATATAAAATCTAGCTTATGAAAATTAAGATAAAAAATAGTAAATAGCTAGAATTGAGTTTAGAAAACTTCTCTATAATGATAAGAGAGAGAGAGAGAGAGAGAGAGAGAGAGAGAGAGAGAGAGATGAGTTGAAGCTCAAACACCGAAGGATAGTCTCTTCTAGCTCTTATGAAAATTTCTTCACAAACTTGTAAACAAACTTTAAACACTTTTAAACAAAACTTAAACTTTTGTAAAACTTGTTTAAAATATTCTCTTAGGTTAAATGAACTGAGGATATGTGGGAGTATTTATAGAAACCCCAAAGGAAAGAGAAAACAAGGCAAAAAGACAAAAAACCCAAAACAGACAAAAGCTAGAAAAAACTAGCCGTTACAGCATCAGTCGACTGACGGGTTCGATCAGTTGACTGGTGAGATGACCGTTATAGGCCAGCAAACACCTCATCAGTCGACTGATGAACTTGTTAGTCGACCGATAACCTCGTCAGTCGACTGATCAGTTGACTGAATAAGAAACAGAAAAAAATAATGATTCCAGACATTTTCATTAGTCGACTGAACACTTTCATCAGTCGACTGATAACACAATATCAGCTTGTAATAAATAGTAAAACTAATTTTTGAAGTACCTTTAAAAATAGTAAATAAATTTAGAAAAATATAAAACTTTAGAAAATATTTATAAACATGATAATAAACATGTTGAAAAAAGAATTTTTCAAATTGCACTTCACATTTATGAAAACTCATCATTTTGCAAAATGTCCAAAACATGAAAAGTTGATAGACATGAAATTTAATGTTTTGACATAAACCAAATTTTAAAACTTTGTAAAATAATTTTATAGACTTAATGAAAGATGTATATCATGATTGTTAAGTCCATAAACAAAAAACTCAACATTTTCACAAATTTACATTTATATAAACTTGAAAACCAAAAACCAAAATGCATATATATACTATATATATAAGAAATCAAAACTTGTATGTGTGTATGTGATTGAGCTTAAAGTATTGAACATACATAATATAACACCTAAACTAATTTACCCAATCAATCTTGATTCTTCAATAAGCTTGACTTGGTAAATTTGCGGATGAAGCTTAAACTTGGATCTTGACTTGAATTGTATTACTTCACTCCACTATTCTGCCAACCTCCATTGGATTTGATCGTGAAAGTTAGATTCCATCCATCCTCCAATGGATATGATCATTTAGCTTAATTCCATCCAACCTTCGACACATTGTTTGCTTAGAATAAATAAAAAAAGACAAACACTAGACAAACAATATTAGTTGTAAATTATTTATTAAAACATCATCAAAACAAAAAGGCCAACAATAGTACGCTTGCATGGGGTACTAGTCAGCATTGTTTCTGATAGATACACACGATTTTTATCACATTTTTGGAGGAGCTTGCAGCAGTGTCTTGGGACTAGACTAAGTTACATCATGACTTACCACCCAGATAGATGGACAATCAGAGAGGACTATACGGATACTGGAGGACATATTGCGGGCATGCATGCTGGATTTCAAGGGCTCTTGGGAAGACCACTTACACTTGGTGGAGTTTTTCTATAATAACAGTTATCATGCTAGTATCCAGATGGCACCTTATGAGGCCTTATATGGGACAAAATATAGATCTCCTACCTCTTGGGATGATTTGGGAGAGTGGCGTCTGCTAGGTCCTGAGATGATAATACAGACCGTAGACAATATAAGGACAATACGAGAGCACCTTAGGTCAGCTCAGGATAGGCAGAAGAGCTAGGCTGATGCTAAGAGGAGACCTCTACAGTTTCAGGTTGGGGAGAGGATATCCCCAACTAAAGGAGTTATCAGATTTAGCAGCCGCGGGAAGCTTAGTTCACTCTTCATCGGTCCTTTTGAGATATTAGAGAGAGTGGGAGAGGTACGATATCGGCTGGATTTGCCTCCATCGTTGGAAGGAGTGCATTATGAAGCGTTCCACGTATCACAGTTTTGACAATATGTACGAGATGAGACTCATGTTCTAGACATCGTAGAACTTCAGGTTAGGATAAATCTATCGTATGAAGAGCGGTTGATGGCTATTTTGGATAGTTAAGAGAAGGTCCTTAAGAACAGAACTATCCCGCTTGTCTTAGTATCTTGGGAACATCATGGATCTGATGACACGATAAGAAATTCGGTATTTAACAACCAAAATTAGTGAAGGGACCAATTGACCGTCATTAATGTGTGTATAATAATGAGGTTTTAAAGCCCTTCTGTTAGCCCTTATGTATTGATGATGATTTACAACCACCATTATCGGTACTAATTGCTTGTTGAGTGATATTGTAGTTAATATATATATATATCAAGCTTGTTAGTACCACTTATAGAGGATTGGAAGGAATATGAGCTACAACGATAATACTCAAAGGAGGAGAAGGCATAGTGATGAAGAAAATGTTAATCAAGAACAACATATACAAGTGAAAGCTTCATCAACTCAAAGCTATATCAAGAGTCAAAGAAATGTAATTCTATGTGAGGATATTAGCTAGTTTTTATTTTCTCTCTAGTGCTAGATGTAAGCAAGTAGTTTAGATTTTATTTGAAGTTATTGGGATATCACACACACGTTTTCATACTTATATTTTTGAGCTTTTTGACAAAATATCATTTTTCACAAGTATGAGGACCTATTCGGAAAATTACTTTTCTAAACAATTTGTTTTTAATATTAAAAATAATTTACAAAGTTACACAGTTTTTAGAAGTTATTTTAGTATTTTTACAGATTTTTTAAGAGTGAAAAACAGGTTTTAGAACAGATATCTTTTGTGTCAGTTTGCGGTCGACCGTCACGGTCGACCGCGTCTATGTTTTTCTCTGAGTGGGCAGTAGAAACTTTCACGATCGACCGTGACGGTCGACCGTCAATCTAAAAATTCTCACGGTCGACTGCCACGGTCAACCGTAAAAGTCTCTGGAATTTTTCTCAGATTCAAAAGTGGCTCGCGGTCTATCGTGAGAATTTCACGGTCGACCGCCGTTCACCCTAACGGATGTTTTAGTATAGTTTTCTGAAATGATTTTTTACGGGATTGTGTGGGATTTGGGTATGGGCTTTTGCAACTGTGTTTTCTCCTGTTTAAACCCCTCTACCCCTCTTCTCCTAAGTGCTCTTGTCTATTAAAAAAAACTTGATGTCTTGTTTTACTGTTTTCAAAAGAGCCTCAAACTTTCAAACCTGTTTTCTCTGTATTTCAAGTTCACATCTCAAGCTTCAAGTGTGATCTTTCTCATTGCCATAGGGACACGGTAAAGAGATAGATTTTATACCATTTACTACTATTGTGAGCTTGATCTTGTGGAGATCAACTGTGTGGGAGTGAGATCTTGTGGTGATCAACTGTGTAGTTATGAGATCTTGTGGAGATCGTTGTGTTGAAGAAGTTTCGGCTTCCAAACCGGGTTGTGTAGTGGATTCTCCTCGAGAGTGGGGAGCGGGGACGTAGGTCAGCGGGCCGAACCTCGTTAACACTTCGCGCGTCACTTGGATAATGATTTCTAACTCTATCTCCTTTACTTTGGTTGTTCATTTTGTGGTGTATTGTTTGTCTCATTTTTTATTGCACAATTATTGCCTTAAGACCCTAATCACCCCCTCTAGGGTCCAACACCTTCATCGAGTTATCATAATTATTAGAATAATAATGTGAGGTGGGATAACAGTTTTCTAATCCCTTCGTTGATTTGGTTCTAATACCATCGTTATTGGGTCTCCTAAAACACGAAGGAGTCTATTACCTTCATTAATCATAACTCCTAATTCTAATTGTAACAACCTAACAGGCCACTAACCCAAACAACTCACTAACCAAAATTAATATAAATTAGAACCGAAACTCAAAGAACCCAATAAGCGTATATTAATCTAAACCCTAATTAAAAGTCTCGTTATTGTTCACGTAGGGCATACAATTGTCCCTATTCTCTTCCATGTGCCAGCGCCAGCGCCGCCGTCACTGCCCAGTGCCAGCGTTCCTGCCACAGCCCATCGCCAGCATTCCAACAAGTGCCGACATTCCTACCTCTACCCGTGATCCTGCCACAACGCTGGCGATCTGTTCCACCTACCGCTGCTTAGTGCCAACGTCACCATCATCGCCCCAGTGCCACCAACCTCCGCTCAGTGCCTGCCCTTCGTCGTCCCGTCGTCAGCGTCGTCCCAACACCGCCAGATCTCCACCGTAGCCCTTCGTCGTGCCCCTGCCAGCGCTGTTCTTTTATATGGTATAATTGCACTTAAATCCCTATAGTTTACCTGACTTTACACATTTTCCATAAAGACCCTATACATTATGTATGAATTGTTGTATTATAAGAAATAGATACACTAAACTAATGAAAATATAATTTTCTTGTTATGATCCTGCATGCTTGATTCAAGGACCACCAACATATATGTTACTAGTACTTAGTTTTTTGAGATCCATGTGATATGTGTATTTTACCCCCTGTAGATTCAATTTTGTTACTTTTAGATAATAGAAGATGAGATGATAGGTTTTGAATATACATGTATCTTTAAGCACCAACAAAATAATTTTATTAGTAATTTTACAAGGATCCTTGCACTATATATTTTCATCTATAAATTTCCTTTTTTCTTTTTGCACATCTAGATTTGTTCATTTTAATAATAAACGTCACCGCTCTAGCCCGTCGACACCTCAGACTCAAAGGTAAACGGCAACAACTGTTTCATTATTTGGTATATTTGTACTCAAGTCCCCTATTGTTTATCCTACTTTGCACTTTTGTAAAAAGTACCCTATATGCTATAGTTTTGTTTGGATCTCCATTTGGACTTTATGCATGAGAACTATACCCTCTTTTTACTAGTGATTAATTAAATTTTCTAATATTATTTTATTTCCTTGAATAGCACAAAATTAGTGCTGACTCTGAGCCTTGGAAAAACTTTAATGAGCTACATGAAAGCTTTGCCGAAGACCCCCGAAATGTTAGACTTGGTCTTGCAAGTGATGGTTTTCCGCCTTTCACAAATTCAAAAGTTTCTTATAGCATATGACCTATTTTACTTGTACTCTATAACTTATCATCATGGATATGCATGAAGCAATCCAATTTTATTTTATCTATGCTCATTCCTGGTTCAACTGATCCTGAAGATGCTATTGACACCTACTTACAACCATTGATAGAAGAACTAAAGGAGTTGTGGGCCTCAGGCGTTCGAACATATGATGTATTTCTGAGACAGAATTTTATTTTACATGTAGCACTAATTTGGACTATTAATGATTTTCCTGCTTATGCAAATTTATCTGGATGAAGCACTAAGGGGAAATTAGCATGTCCTTGTTGTAAAAAGTACACTCACTCTATTAGGTTATCTAATGGAGGCAAGCAGAGCTATATGTGACATCATCGCTATCTTGATAAAAATCAGAGTTGAAAAAAGGATAAGAAATTATTTGATGGTACTAGGGAGAGAAGGTATGCAACACCGAAGCTGACATCCTTACGCAGGTGGAAGATCTTATAGGGATCACCTTGACCAATCATCCTGAGAAGAAAATTAAAATATCACACGAAAGACGAGGAGATAATTGGAATAAGAATTTTTTTTTTGATTTGCCATATTCGAAAACTCTCTTATTGCAATATAATTTAGATGTCATACATATTGATAAGAATATTTGTGATAGTCTGCTGGGAACAATCATGAACATTAAAGGAAAGACAAAGGATAATATCAAAGCTCGTCTCGATTTACAAGTAATGGGTTTAAAACCGGAGTTACATCCAATCAAGAGAGGAGATAAACTTATGATGCCAGCAACTTATTATACTTTATCCCAAGAAGAGCAAAGAAAATTTTGTCAATTTCTAAAGGAGTTAAAAGTTTCAGATGGATTTTAATCCAATATTTCTCAATGTTATGATGTATTTAGTAGTTCATTTAGCATCTGAAGCCATACTTGGAGGGCATGTTCGATTTCGATGGATGTACCCAGTGGAGCATCAACTTTATACTTATAAGTCATATATCAGAAATAGGCCACGTCCAGAAGGGTCGATTGCCGAAGGATATATAGCAGATGAATGTATGACACTTTGCTCAAGGTATCTAAAATGTTTCGAGATAAAGTTTAATCGCCTTAAAAGAAATTATGAAGATGATAATAGAGAATGTCAAGAATCACAACTATCTATTTTTAGACATAGTGGGCGGGCATTGGGTCTGCCACCACCCGCTATCTTAATGAACGTGAGTGGTTGCAAACTCATATTTATGTTCTAAAGAACTGTGATGAAGTGCAACCACACATTGAGTAAATCCCAAAAGTTTAAGATTCTATCAAAAAATTTATTATAGTTAGTCAACGTTAATCATATTTATGATATTTTAATGTAGGGACTACTATGAATTTGTTAGAGAACCTACAAATCACTATGATGATAAAGATTAGGATAAGAACTTTATTGAGTGGTTCCAATCTCTAGTACGTACATATCTTGCCTTATTTTTTTTCTTTTTGATTCATTTTATTACATGTTTCATGACTTGATCATATTTTGGTTTTGTTTAGGTTTATCAGAGTTATCAAGAAGATGATGACTTACTTTTATTATCTCGTAGTCCAAGTAAGATTGTTAAATGTTTTACTGGATTTGTCATAAATGGACATCGATTTCATACAGAAAGTCGAGATACTTGTTTGGCAACTCAAATTAGCGGGGTTGCAGTTGTTGGTGATGCTAGTGATGGTGGAGATATATATTATTATGGTGCTTTGGTTGAAGTTGTTGAATTAGAGTTTCTTGGTGGAAGAAAGATTGTTCCATTTCGTTATAAGTGGTGGGATGTACACGGCAAAGGAAAAGAGACTGCTTTGAAAGTAGATAAATATAGATTTGTCAGTATTAATTGCCGACACTTGCTAAAGACGAATAACCACTTTATATTTGTTGGCAAAGCATCACAAGTTTTTTATGTTGAGGATATTGCCAATGAAGGTTGTCATGTAGTTCTTAAAGCACAACCCCGCGATTCCTATGATATGCCACTAGACACAGATGATTGTGAGATAACATACGATGGAGTTGAAGCTTATTTGCAAGATGAATCATTTAATGCTCAGGCTATTGTATCAACATCATTGGTAGATGATGATATCAATTTGAGAAGGAGCGATATTGATCCAATTATGATAAATTCAGTCTCAACTTCAAAAAAGAGGAAAAAGACTCAAGCAGAGGATTAGAATGCTTTCATTAAAGAATAGAACTCAAATGATATTGTGTTATTGAGATAAATTTAAAGTTTCATATTATTATAACTATTCTTTTTTTAGACATATGATGTTCTTTTCTTCCTATTTTGAATGTGGCTTTGACATTGCAACAAGTGCTTCTACATTAGTGCACTATATATTTATTGTTATGCTTGTCCTTCATGATTTTTTTTCTTTTATTCATTTTTCTTTTGACATTTGTTTTATACATAGTGCATAATACTTAAATTCCTTTTCATAGGAGGAAAATGAAAACTCAAGAAGTCACTTCCAAAAGCAAAAGGGCATAATTTCTAGCACACAGATCATTAATTACGAAGCGACTTCAAGCACTTGCAAAAAATTTATTAAGAAGGGAACAACTCCGTACTTATCTTGACAAGAACTTGAATATTAAAAACCAAATACAAGATCAAAATATGTGTCCAAATTTTAGCGCTGACTCAGAAAACTTTGAAGAGGAAAATTTTACACAAAATCGTAGGAGAAGTGCAAATACTAACAATGAAGAGAATGATGATTATGTAGGTTTATGAGACTTAAATTTATTATTATTTATTTTTACCTTTCAATTTATTTTTTATGATTGGATTAATAATTGCTCAATTTTTGCTGGATCGAATAATCATCGAGTGCAAAGTAATGATGCAATACTAAATGAATCTCAACAAGAATGTATATTTTTTATTAGTTACAAGAAGGAATATTTTTATCAATTTCTTTTTAATATCTTGATTCTAACATATTATATGGTGTATGCAGTTGATAATTCTCAAAAGAAGAAAAATTCACCTCGTGGTAGTAATAAGTGTCTAAAGTTGAATAATTTGTCACATGGGGGAAAATCATTACTTTTTATCAGAATAGAGCTATTGAACTAGAATTTTCACGATATCTTAGAATTATTATTCGTGATAGGAATATTTGTCCAGTAGTTGTTGAGAATTGGGCCAAAATACCACAACAAAATAAAGATCACATGTGGGCATCCATTAAGGTACTTTGAAAATTAATTTTTTACAATTGGTCTTTAATTCTTATAAATTATATTCTGATTCAAATTTTATGTAGGATAAATTTGATGCTAAGGACATGAAGCAAAAGAGAGATTCAGTAATGAGACACTTGCGCGATTTGTGGAATAAGTGACGTGGTGACATGCACAGGAAATATGTGAAAGAAAATTCATTGCAAGTTGTATTTAGAAATAAACCTACAGAAGTGAGTGTTGATGAGTGAGATTGGCTAGTTAAGGAGTATTATTTTTTTCAAAATTTTAGGTATTAATCTCCTAAATTTTTTTTGTTCCATGTATATTGTTAGATTATTAAAATTATCTTTTAATCTTGATGTATAGAAAGCAAGCCAATAAAATACACTTAACATAGGCAAAAGAAAGATGATCCACCACACGGGCAGTAAACCCTTTAGACAAATTACGTGGGACTTGGTATACATTCAAAAGTAATTTTCAATTTATTAAAACTACTTTTTTAGTTTGAGGCTGTACTCATTTTTATTTAATATTTGAATAAGGGTGGCAAGTCAGGAAATCCACCTGGTGTGGCAAAAATATTCCATGAAACCCGAAAGAAAACTAATAAAACACTAGATACTGGGGATCAAGATAAATATGTAAGTAGAATATGTCTTTAAGTTTGATAATGATGCATTATATAGTACTAACATATGAATTTAATTTTTATAGGATATAATTGTCCAAGTCAAACAAGTAAACCCTTCACTTTTAAACATTAAGATAGTTGAGAAAATATGGGGGAAGCAATCTCATGGTCACGTTACTGTATTTGGTGGTGGGACTACTTTAAAAGATTTGAGAGGACCGCTACCTAATCGATCTGATCTGGAAGCACGGGTTATAGAAGAAAAGAGAAAGAACTAGATGCTTCAACAACGCTTAGATGAGTAGGAGCAACAACAACATTAACAACAACAAAGGATGTCTGACTTAGAGTCACAAGTAAAAGCTATGAGGGAACTTTTTTTAAGGCAACCATCTTCACTTTCAGACATTGAGATAGTTGAGAAAATCTGTGGGAAATAATCTCATGGTAACGTTACTGTATTTGGTGGTGGGACTACTTTGAAAGATTTGAGAGGACTGTTTCCTAGTCGATCTAGTCTGGAAGCATGGGTTATAGAAGAAAAGAGAAAGAACTAGATGCTTCAACAACGCTTAGATGAGCAGGAGCAACAACAATATCAACAACAACAAACGATGTCTGACTTAGAGTCACAAGTGAAAGCTATGCGGGAACTTTTTTTAAGGCAACCATCTCCATTGACTCCTCAAACTCGAGAACATGTGCAAGACTAGGTAATTATTTTTTGTAAAATATCTTATATACTTTTATGATTGACTACTTATAGTAGAGAAAATATGATTTTTACTTATTAAGATAAATATTTCCTTAATTAATATTTCTTAATTATGTGAATTTTTAAATTTTTTAGGCTATCCATGCAAGATTAGGAGAGGGGGATAGCTCGAGTGTTCTTTTGACGATGATTAGAGATGAAAGGATGTGTCTTTTCCAGACTTTTATTTTAATTTGTTTTAGATAGTTTCACGTATTTTTTCTTTGGAACAATTGAGATATTAACTCTTGTTATTAATATTGAATATTTGAGGCTGGTGGAATTTTATTTTTTGATATTATTAATGAATGGAGTTTTTGTTTTTCCTTTTATTTTATTGAGTATTTTTAATATATTTGTGTTGTGTCTCTTAGTGTCATGTTGAGAATTATATGATAGTTGCATATGAATGGAAAGATTGTCATTAATGTATATTAAAATCTTGTAGTCTATAATGACGGTTTTATAAACCGTATTTGTTCATCAACGAAGGGAAAGCACCATCGTTGATGGATTACTAATTTGCCGTGATCTTTATCATACATATTTCATAAGGCATTTTGATAGGGGGAGCAATCCATATATATCTTTTTTTGTTATACTTACCCATGCTTATTTGTAGGGGGAGCTTTCGCTCTCTTTATTCTTTATGGTTTTCCCCTTTTTGATGTTGTCAAAGGGGGAGAAATATCATGAATATAGCCTTTTTTGTTTATATGCATGACATATTATACTTTGTATATTCATTTCCTTTCATGCATATATTTTTTTTGTAAATTATGTGTCATCATCAAAAAGGGGGAGATTGTTGGTCTCTTTGTTTTGATGATGTTTAACAAACAATTTATCACTAATATTGTTTGTCTAGTATTTGTGTTTATTTATTTATTGAAGACAAATAACAAGTTGGAGGATGGATGGAATTGCGCTTCAACGATCAAATTCAATGGAGGTTGGCGGAATAGTGGTTGAAGCCTATGCAATTCAAGTTAAAGATTCAAATTCATGCTTCATCCGCGAGTTTACCAAGAAGAGCCTATTGAAGATCAAGATCATTGCTTGGTATATTTAGTTTAGGTGTTTATATTATGTGTGTTGGTACTTTAAGCTAAATATAATATACACACACATTTTAGTTTTGGTTTCTATGTATATATAGCTTTATATATACATATATGTTTTTGGTTTATATATATATATATATATATATATATACATATATACATACATGTTCTTGAGTTTTTATATTTATCATTGTGTTTTGGTTTAACTGCATAGATATGAAACAACAAACAAAATTATTCACATTTTTATTTGTTTTATATTCTATTGTATTTTAGAATTTATTACATAGAATATGCAATTTTGAGAAAATATTATTTTCTTAGTTTATGAACTTAACAATAATCATATACATATTTTATTAAGTCTACAAAATTATTTTGTAAAGTTTCAAAACATGGTTTAGCTAAAATGTCAAAACACATGTGTTTATATTTTTATGTTTTGGACTATTTTGTAAAATGATGATATTTTTCATTTGGGAGATCCTTTTTGAAAACCAGTTTTTGTAGCATTTTTTTTATCATGTCTATAATCATTTCTCAAAGTTTCATAATTTTTGGAATTTGTTTAATATTTTTAAACATGGTTTTAAAATCAGAAAAACAGCTTTCAAATCTGTCAAAATCAGAAACTGTCCGTGAACAGTGCGGTCGACCGTTACAGTCGACCGTGCTACAGTGCAGTCAATCACCACAGTAGACCGTCTGCGGTCCAGAGAGCAGTTTTGTAGTTTTATTTCTCGCGGTCGACCGCCAAAGTTACCGTTGCACAATAATGGTAACTTGCTGATTTTTATTTTTTTAGTGGGTTTTTTTGGGTTTTTTTGGGTTGTTTTATTCTTCCCTATATATACCCCTTTGCTATAACTATTTTAGAAAACCCAATAAATATTTTAATAAAGTTTTAACAATGGTTTAAGTGTTGTTTAAGTTTGTTTAAAAAGCTTTTAAGCAATTGAGAGTTTGTTTTGTAAAAACAAGTTTACAAAAGCTTGAGGAAATCATCTATTGGTGTTTGAGCATCCAACTCTCCTACCTCTACCTCTTAATCTATTGAGAAGTTTTCTAAACTTTATTTCTAGCTTTACATTTGCATATTTGTTTGATTATCTTTCCTTAAAGCTTGTTTTATATTGAGTTTAGATTTGATAAATCTTATTATTACACACACCCACATTGAGCTTATTGTATTTTCATACATAGTATAATTGGGTTGGTGAGTGTTGTAACAATTGAATATGAGCCTACATTGAGTTCTCATCTATTATAGAGAACAAATCATTTATTATATTGTGAGATTGTAAAGTTTTCGATTAGCTAGAAAACCAAGTGTGTAGTGGAGATCTCCTCGAGGTGAGGAGCGGAGAGTAGGTCGTGGGGACCGAACTCCGTGAATGAAATTATAAGGTATAAATGTTATTCGGGTGAGCGTAGAAAACTCGGTTGTGATAGTGGATTTCTCCCCGGGTGTGGGGAGCGAAGACGTAGGACGGAAGGTCCGAACTCCGTGATCATATCGTTTGTTTGTGATTGCATTGTCGCACCTTTCTTATGCTCATATCTTATATTGCCTTTGTATATTGCTTGTTGTTTATATTGCCCACTATCTAGTTTAGATTGTTTACCTTTGTGTTCATTATATATCCTCGCATATATCTCATAGTATATACCATTGCTAGGATATTGCTCTTTGTTCATATTGATTATTCTTGCTTGTAACATATTGTATATCTCTCTTGCAAGAATAATTTGTTAATTAGTTTTAATTGGTATAAAATCAGATTAGATTAGCATAAGACCCTAATCACCCCCCTCTAGGGTCTAACAGTTATTACACAATAATAACAGGTGTACAAAACCATCATTACACAACAATAACGGGGATGAGAAACCGTTATTTAAGTAACGACAGGAAAATATCCTCGTAACTGATGGTAACAACAGGAAAATATCCCCGTCACTGATGGTAACGACGGGAAAAAAATCCTCGCCACTAATGTTAACGACGGTGATAATTATCGTTGTAGATATGAACGATGGTAATATATTCTGTCGTTATAGACTCTGTAACGACAGGTATTATAACCTTCGTGACCTTTTAGCAAAGAAGGTTTCAACAAGGGGCGATGAAGGGATTTTCTCCCGTCGTTAGCATACAATAAGGAATGTTTTTAGCTATTTAACGAAGGGAAACCTCTTCGTTAGAGACGTAATTTCTTATAGTGTGAGGCAACCTAGGAGCGAGAGGACGACATTCATCAACACTATCCATATCTCTTTGCTACAGGTGACGTTTAGTTCTTCTACTGGTCGGATAAATTTCAAGGATGAAATTTCTTTTACTTAGGTGGGTAAGATGTAATAATTCATTTTTTCTTTTAGGTGCAAATCAATTATTTGGAGGCTCGCATGATGAAGGGATTGAAAAGAAAGAAATAATTTCTCAAAGGCCCAACCTAGCAAGCCCAACCCTATCTTTGCTTCATCTCTCACAGATGAGAATTTGTGAGAGAAATTTTTGAAAATATCTCCCACACTTAACAAACAAAAAAAAATCTCTAACCACTTAACCACTTTATCCATCTCACACGTTTAAAATACTAGAAAATCTCTAACCTCTTAATCATTTCATCTCTTTAAAATCTATATCCATCTCCTCAACCTCATTTTTTCTTCACAATAGCTTTCAAAAAAATTGAAAAGTAAAACCAACAGAGAACAAGAGAAGGAGAGGGACGAGATTTGGATTTTCTCTTGGATTTGGGGTTTCATAGTCTTTTCTTTGACGAATAGGCAAGCATCTCTTTCCTCGATATTTTCAAAAAAAAATTATAAGCTTATGCTTCATGCAATACCATTTTCTTTTCCATTCTAGTTCATAGAAATAAATAGTAGGCTTCATGTTTAAAATCTTAGAGATTTTGTAGTTGTTTATCTTATTCGTGGAATAAATAATAGGATTTATACTCTTATGATCTATTTTTTTCCCATCTTATTTTTTTTCCCTCCATGATCTTAACATTATTGTTGCTATTAGTACTATTATTTTCACATAAAATTTCGTACAAATCAGAAGAAAAAATTTTGGCTTATATAATATATAAATCTATCTTTCACTTATTAGAAAATATTTATTGAGGAATTTAGCAAAAACCAAAATTTAACTATTACATGCATTACCCTTGAAATGAAAGATTGATAGTTGTAGTGGTTAATTGTATTTGACGATGACACAAGGGTTTGGAGTTCAAATCCCAGAGCCTTCCTTTTTCAGAAATAAATGTATTTTGGGTCGGTTTGAACTCAAACCCGACCCAGTTCTCGGACCCACTATTAAATCAGACCCGTTTGGGTTCAAAATACACCAATACCCGACCCAGTTGGATTTATAACTCCTCAAACCCGACCCAGTTCGGACCCATTATCAAATTACAGACCCGTTTGGATCCATAACCACAAATTACAAACCCATTTGACCCAATTAGGATCCCATATCAGATTTCTGACCCGTTTGGGTTTATGATTCAAATTACAGACCCGTTTGACCCGATTAGGATCCAATATCAGATTTCAAACCTGTTTAAGCCTTTTGCTCACTAAAAATCAGTTTTGCAAATTTCTATGTAGTCAAATTAAAACTGTTTGGCCCATTTGACACTAAACAATTACGCTAATTAGTTATTTTTTGTTTATTAAAATGAATGCTGAGTTTGATATTTGAATGCTTATTGGATCACCTGATGCTTTGTTTGATCACTTAATGATATTTAATAGTGTTGATTGTGCATGAAGACGACTTCTGTCAAGAATATGATTTATAAATGTGTTATCATAGCATGGCCATACCCTCAACATCAATATCCCGATGCAAGGAGTTTCTTTTAATTTTTATTATTATAGCATTGACTAGACGATCACCCATCTTGATTGGATATGTTTTGGGTCACAGTTATTTTTCATAAATTTTACGGAGGCTGTTCCACAATAACTCTGTGGTTAGTGAACAATATTTCATGCACAATCACTTAAATAAAAGAATAAATGTGGAGTTTATAATGGGGAATTGGACGGACAATATAAAGTGTATATAAGCGTGCTCATGCACATCCGTGATATCTTGAGTTATATGTACAAGGGCCAATGGCCAATACTTGACTTGAAGCCGTATTCCCTGAACAGTTTACAGGAAACCGATTTATATACATGATATTATTCTCCTCTAATTCAAATAACATGTAAAATAAGAATAACGTGCTTATATGCTCTGTGATAGATTTATTCGCAATATCTACATGTAACATTTCTTTTAGTCACATTTAATTTAGATTTCATATTTTCTTTATATCTGCTACACACACTTACATGCACACAATTCCTTCATTTTACATGCTTGTAGGAAGTTTCCTAACGCCCCTGGGATTTGCGCACGCCAGACTCAGAAATTGTTCTTTCTTCGCAGGATCGAGAGTATTTCGTGGAGCAGGCTCAGCTGTAGTGATCATTGCTCATTCTATCAGTTCTCCAGTTCAATTGATTTAGGTAGTTATTTGGTTTAAGCTTTCTCTTGAGTCACGTGTGACTCTTTCTAGACTATGATGTAAAATTTTCTTTACTCTTTTCCATCGTGGATAGTTGTGACCTCGTATTTGGACTCCCTCCTTTTGGAGATTTCTTCATCTATACATTTCTTTTATTATCTTGTTTACATGCTCTATGGTGTAGTTTTGGTTTTATATTGATATACATGATGATCTAGAGGCGTGAATGTGGCCGAATGGTTGCATTACCGGCCGAGTCACGTTCTAAGTTATTACACTTGGTACCGAGGCGTGACACACATGGAACAATTTACTCATCAACTAGGTTTTGAGTAAGCAGCTATCGACCTGGGTGTGTTTGGTAGGTTGCAACCAAAAGGGTTCTAACTACAATTACACGTAACTAAATTATTTTTGTCCAGTTGCAAGTGAACGTTGTAGTCACAACTATAATTGCAAATTGCCCCCAGTTGCATTTTCTTAACTTATGCCATTTTGAGCATAAGTTGCACTTGCAAACCTTGTTATAACAAACCGAAACTAATTTAAAATTTTAAAATCCCAATATTATTACTTAACATTAAAAAAATTCTAAGAACTTCATTAAACAATTGAAATAATTTTATAAAAGTAATTTTCTATAAAATTATTTTTTATAAAATATTATTTTATAAAAAATATTTTTAGGATATTTATTTTAAGAAAACATTTTCCTATAAGATATTATTTTTTAAAATATTACTTGTAGAAAATTTTTGTTTTTTTAAAAATGATTTTTAGAATTTTTTAAATTCACTTTTTGAAAATATTATTACTATTAGGAAAATAATATTTTAGAAAAATATCTTTCTTCCAATAATACTATTTTATTATAAATATCATTAAACATTTTTTTTTTCTTAAAATAATTCTTTTATCTTTTAAAAATCAATTTTCAAAAAATATTACTATTAGAAAAAATTATTATTGTTAGAAATATACTATTTAGAAAAATATAATTCTTTCAAAAAATATTATTTTAAGAATATAAATTTTTAAAAAATTGTATTTAGTTTTAGATTATATTCCTTCTTTTAAATATTATTTTAGAAAAAAAAGAAAATGGAAAACATTATTCTTATAAAATGAATATTTTAAATGTATTAAATTAACAAATACTTATTTTTTTATCTTTTGAAAGGGTACGAAAAGCTGCAAGCAATACGAAACAATTGCAACTACAAGTTAAAAAAATAAAAAAATAAACTAAACACTTGTACCTATAGTTGCATGCAAAAATACTTATGTCTCATCTACAATTGCAGCCTATCACACGCATCTTATGTGAAACTGCTTGCAGCGAACTTCTTTGCAGATTACAAAAAGAACTAAGAAATGCCCATCAACTAAGAAAAGATGAAGTAATTACCGATAAAGCTTATTACTATTAAAGAATATTCAGGTAAAAGACTTTCCTACGATCAGGCATTGATGACAAAGATAAAACAAAAATTTAAAGCATCAGAATATGATTTTTAGCTACATCATATATATGCTCATAAGTGTTTCTCCGAGCTTATACATCTCTGAGTTTTAGACATTCTTCCTCCTCCAATAGTTTCAAGTTCACCTGGAAGGTGGGGGAGGAACCTGAGACTTGGCCATCCCCACCCATGCTACAACGGCGACGGCAAGAATCACCCATCCAAGTACGTCATATTTCAGATCACTTTCTTTCTTTTTCTTCTTTTTGGAAGCCTGGAATTCCCAAATGAACAAGGTAAGTCTTTGAAGAATGCCAAAACCAGTATCAGTGATGGGTTGTTTCACTAGTTAAAAAAGAGTATTGCCGAAGCAAACTCAGTTAGCATGAAGAACTATCGACCAAACATGACAGTAGATATTTGGTGTTGACACCCTAAAATGTCCAGTCCATAAGCATATAAAGCCGCTACAGTGTTTGTAATCACATATGGCATGATTATAAAGCAGAAGTGGAAGTGATTCTTTTTAAGTAACAATTTATGAGAGAAGTCAATGAGTTAATTAGCTGGTCTGGAAATGATACCAACACTGAAGCAGAGTTCCATATACTCAGCTAAAAGTAAGGAAGATTTAATCATAACAAATCCATAATGAGGATGTTGATATGACAATTTGAGAAGTTATAATTGTACATATATAACCAAATAAAACGAAAAAAAGAGGATGGTTTAACTTATGGGA
>BQKN01065490.1:188133-298261 GCA_022839385.1 Asparagus kiusianus
GATTTTCCGGAAAAGATCTTGAAGAGTCGGCGGTCCACGGATATCAACATCCCCGTCACAGGCCAACAACCCACGCAAGCGAGACCGCACCAAAACGGGATCTCGTGTTTATTTTCGAGAGGGTTGTAATCTTTGTTTTTATTCTGTTTGTAACAGATTTCAATTAATGAAAACAGCAACTTTCGACGAAAACAATATGTTTCTGACGAACTTCTTTGACGACGACACAGAGATCTCAATCGGCTCATTATTCGACGAGAAACAGAAGAATGGTGAGACGGTTGAAAACTTCGTCAAGAGATTCCGAAATAAGGCAATGAACTCTAAGGATCCCGTCACGGAGGAATTCGTCTTGCAAACCTGTCATAACAACTTGTCCATTAACATCTTGGACGTTATGGGAGTAGAGCCACTCAATACCTGGAAAGAGTTGAAGGTGCGCGGCGAGCAGGCCGAACGCTTCCTCAGAAGGAGGAAGGTCGAAAGAAGCCAACCGATGGATGACCCTCTGAATTCGAGTATCATGTCCCAGGATGAAGGGGAAGCACCTACAACAGTTGTTGATGTTAATCAAACATCACAACGGCAATCCCGAAGACAGCAGAAGACTTCGGATCTGAGGTTCCAAAAAGAATACTCATTCAAAGACGAAGACGTTCCAGCCATCTTCAAGACCCTTCTTGGAAACAACAAGATCAAGCTGCCACTGATCACGAATCAGGAGGAAGCTGACAATACTGCAGATCCGAAGTACTGCGCGTACCACAGGAGGATCCTTCATCCTACCAAGGCCTGCTTTACTCTAAAGAATAGCATCCAGACCTTGATTGAAGCCGGCGTCATAACGCTAGGGTAAGCCAATTGAAAACGGCAACACTCCGAAGAGTATACGAGTATAAACTGCTTCTCAGCACTCCGACAAGTATACGAGTATAAACTGCTTCTTAATACTCCAATAGGTATATGAGTCTAAACTGTTTCCTACTGTTGATGGGAAGTTCCTGGAGAATGTTACGCTAATATTCTTAAGGATAACCCGGTCATGTAACGGAGTACAAAGTTAGACCCAGGTCCAAGAAGGAATCTGGGGGTGGATGATTCGTGTAATGGGAAGCTCCCGGAAGAATACTATATGTAATTTTCTTAGGGATAACCCGATCATTACGAACAAAGTAATAAACACTAAACCCTCACTGTGATTTGTATGAGTCAACCCTCCCGTTGTGATTTGTACTCCCCCTCTCACTGTTTACCTGGTCAAACCTTCCTATAGTTAGGGCCACAATCAAAGTCCCCTCTCGATTCCTTCCATGAACGAGAGGTCCATTTTTAAATTGGATCAAGCCTATAAAAGGTAAGATCGTCTCAAAACCCCCCACTTCCACTACTTCCTTGGTCAAACCTATAAAAGTTAGGGCCAAAGCCAAAATCCCCTCTCGATTCCTTCCATGAACGAGAGGTCCACTTTCAAATCGAGTGATCAAACCTTCCTACAGTTAGGGTCATCTCAAACCCCCGTTTGGTCAAACCTTCCTACAGTTAGGACCAAAACCACAATTCACTCTCGATAAACGAGAAATTTATCTTTAGTTCGGTAATCAAACCTTCCGACAGTTAGGATTATCCGAATCTTTTCGATTCTCGGAGTGGAGATCCCACTCCTAGTTTCACCTTTATGGATTCTGGGGGTGGAGATCCCACCTCGAGTCTCCTTTCCAACTAGAGATAGAATATAAAATTCTTCCTCTTCGGTGCCAGGAGATAGAATATAAAATTCTTCCTCTTCCATTTTTTTCAGTCCGTCTTTACCCTGAGAAAAGACACAATTCCCAACTTTCAATCCGTGCACTTTGTGCACGGGGAATTTTATCTCAACTCCTAAATAGAGATAAGCCTACGCCTAACACGCGTTGCCGGTTTAGTCTTTCACCGATTGAAAAAAGACACCAGAATCCAGTCTGGGGAATTTTATCCCGAAGCCTAAGCAGGGATAAGCCAACGCCTAACACGCGTTGCCGGTTTAGTCTTTCACCGATTGAAAAAGACACCATAGTACAATTCTGGGGACTTTCATCCCGAATCCTAAGTAGGGATGAGTCAACGCCTAATACGCGTTGTCGGATGCCATGTTCCCGTAAGAAATGGCGAAGTCTATGTATTCAAAATCATAGCATTAAGTCTAAGAGAAGCAATTCTCTTAGCACAACGTTACATGTGAAACGGGTTTTAATAATTCACATGCTAGCCCGATTCAAACGGTAATCGGTAAAGGCACGTCAAACCCGTTGATGGCTGGGGGTTTGCCAAAAATCCCAAAGTCTATGTCTAACACGCATTGCCGGTTAGTCTTTGACCGTAAAAAGGATAAAAGCCTACATATTCGACATTGTGACAGGTTGTTATTAATAACACCATAATCCGTGCCTCACACGCACGGGGAATTTTATCCCGAAGCCTAAGCAGGGATAAGTCAACGCCTAACACGCGTTGCCGGTTTAGTCTTTTACCGATTGAAGAAGACACCAGAATCCGAGTCTGTGGATCTTTATCCTGAATCTTAAGTAAGGATAAGTCAGTGCCTAACACGCGTTGCCGGGTAGTCTATTCCCGTGAGAAAGACGAAGTCTACGATTCAAAGTCGTAGCACTAAAAGAGTTAACTCTTTTAGCACAACGTTATGTGCAGAACGGATCTAAACAATCTGCATGCTAGCCCGACTTAAACGGTAGTCGATAAAGGCTCATTAAACCCGTTGATGGCTGAGAATTAGCCAAAAATTCTATAAGTACGAGTCATTGATGCATCAGCTCTGTTAGTTGGTCTCGTGACTCGATTATCCAACAACATTAAAATAAGATCTACAAATGCAGATGAATCAGCTTTAACAGTTGGTCCTGCAACCACGACACTTGGGACCGCCGTGCTCCAATACCTTAAGAGTTTAAATTGTGTATACTCTAGTAAACGTACGAGTATAAACTGTGTCAACATACGACGTTCGAAACCCTAGGGTCAACGCCGGTCAATGCGTAACCCTAGGGTTAACGCCAGTCAACGCGTTGCGACAAAAAGTCAACATTCGACATTCGAAACCCTAGGGTCAACGCCGATCAATGCGTAACCCTAGGTCAACGCCAGTCAACGCGTTGCAACAAAAAGTCAACATTCGACGTTCGAAACCCTAGGGTCAACGCCGGTCAACGTGTAACCCTAGGTCAACGTCAGTCAACGCGTTGCGACAAAAAGTCAACATACGGTGATCTGAAACCCTAAGTCAGCACAATGTGACAGAGATAGTCAGTTCAAAGTCAACTCAATGACACGAGCCAAACTCAACTCACTGGTGGTAGACTCGAGACTCCGACGACGGCCAGGCGATAAACGCAGCGCCGGAAGAACTTCGGTTATTCGTCAAAGCATCGAATAGACCGAAAATCGAAGGAGCCAAGAGTTGAAGCTAACTACAGGTCTTTTACACCGACTGAAGGCTAGATCAATCACATCCAAAGTATTCCAGCCTCTTCTATAAAAGAAACGAGTCCGGAACGCTTTGGAGGGGGTATCTGTAGGCATCGAAAATTGCCTATAGGTCTCCACGAACAGCTCAGTGTTAAGGAACAACAATGAACGTCACTATCTGGTTCACAGGAGTTCGATTGACGTCGGTGAACGCTTGAAGTGAATCGACGAACTACGTGAGCTGACAGAATTTCGGAATAACGAAGGCACGGGCTAATCGGGAGCCCCACGATGTTTACAAAATGAACAACGCCCTTCGTGTCTCGTTCATTCTACAGATAATCCAACCATTGGAGCTGATAGAACTCTTCGTCAGACTTCCAGCGCATTTAGAATCACTCAAATCTGAGTTCGGACGAAGAACTTACAGCGGAAGCGGACGAATGTACCTCAACGGAGTGTCTCGGCCAATGTGAGACACCCCAGGGGTGTCTCGGATTTTGTGAGACACCCCAGGGGTGTCTCGGGTTTTCCGAGACACCCCAGGGGTGTCTCGGGTTTTATGAGACACCCCAGGGGTGTCTCGGGTTTTGTGAGACACCCCAGGGGTGTCCCGGATTTTAGGAGACACCCTCCAAGGCAGATTTGAGCCTTTAGCCCGTTTTAACCGCTCTGCTATCCCCTCAAGCCTATAAATACAAGTCTTAGGCCTCATTTTTTCAGAGCTGGAGTTTTGGTGCCTCGGCGAAGCCCTGTCGGATTGAAGACTTAAAAGTACACAAATTCCAGAGAGGATGAGGAGAGATCGGATCTAGTTCTTCAACGCAAGAGAGAGAGATTCGTCAGATCTGCATCACCCGTACCCGATCCTTAGGATTATCCCGTTGTGGTAATCCTAAGAAGAGCAAATATCTCGCTTTTATCGAGATAGGCGCTTCAGTTTCTAGATCTCCTCGCGGATCGACGAAGCTCTGCCCAATTTTTCAGCAACCAGATCTGATCGGCGGTGGTCCACGGATATCATCGTCCCCGTCATAGGCAAAGATCTCACGCAAGCAGAAGACCGATAAACGATCTCCCTGCGTTTGTTTGACAAAGTTGTAAACTTGTTTTATTTTCATTGTGTAAGGAGATCTTATAAAAAGATCAACTTTTTATTTTATTCGAGTTTATTGTAACGACTAAAGTTGTAATAGATTCGATAGCAATGAAGATAGCAACTTTTACCGCAAACATTGATTGCATGCATTGGCAATGGAAAAATTGTCCTAAGGCTTGGCAAGGTCAATTTACCAGTGGACATAAAGGCACAACAACAGTAATACTCGAAGCGGTTGCTTCTTATGACTTGTGGATATGGCATACCTTTTTTGGATTGCCAGGTACATTGAATGATATAAATGTGCTTGAAAGGTCACCTGTCTTTTATGACATTGAGGCAGGTGAAGCTCCGCATGTGAACTTCACTGTGAATGGTCATCAATACAATTTGGCATACTATCTTGCTGACGGAATCTATCCCAAATGGCCTGTCTTTGTCCAATCACTTCAATATCCCCAAGGCGAAAAAGCAAAATTGTTTGTAAAACAACAAGAATCTTATAGGAAGGATGTGGAACGTGCATTTGGGGTTCTCCAAGCACGTTTTGCTATAATTCGTCAATCGGCTAGAATGTGGGATTTGAATGTCTTATCAAAAATTATGAGAGCGTGTATTATTTTACACAATATGATAGTGGAGGATGAACGAGATACTTATAGTCGAAACTGGGAGAACGTTGACTTTGAACCATCAAGCATTGCTAGCTCGAGTTCATCATTTGATTACCAAACTCAAACGTTACCTCAGTTTGAAGTGCATGTTCAAGGTAGGTCCGAATCAGATATTCATACTAGATCTGAACTCCGAGATAGGGCCAAACATCTTCAATTGAAGGAGGATCTTGTCGAGCACATTTGGCAAAAGTTTGAAGCAACTGTAATTTAATTTTTAACTTTCGATTTTAATTTTGTCAAATTTTAGTTTGTTTTGTGTGTTTTTAATAAATTGTACTGTTGATTTATCTACATCAATAAAATCTTGTCTTGTTTTTAATATTGTAATAATATTTGATAAATATCAAAATTAAATAATTATAAATAAAAAAATAAAAAAATATATTATTATTATTATAATAATATTAATTATAATACATATATCACATATGAAAAAATATTATATAATAAAATATATGAGATGGGGAGTGATGAGGAGAGATAGAAAAGTGAATTATTTCCTAAATTATCCTCTATTGTGGAGTGTATGTGATAGTGGAGACATTTGATGATGTGGCAGGAAATTAATATTATGTGGAAGGGGATAAAGTGAATTTGAATTGTCTCCTATTGGAGATGGTCTAAAAAACTCCGGCAACAACAATGTATTAAAGATGAGTTTTTTTGTCAACAAGGCACATTCTGTTTGCCGGTGGCCAAAACTCAAACTCTCGTGGCTCACGTGGCATTTAAATTGGTGATGTGGATGATGAGTTGGCAGTTTAGTAATGACGCGGATATATAATGTCATTGAAATTATCATCTTCCTCATTCCCTACTCACGATCAAATTTGGGGATGAACTTGAAGTTAGGGTTTCAGATCCTTCCTTCTCACCTTTCACTCGGATCTTCAAATTAGTGGTAATCCCAACATGGCCTCGTCAAGCTCAAGTTCGGGTTCAAGCGGGAACAAATCTGGAGGTTCAAAACTGTTCTTGTGGGACTGAATGTGGCTATTATACATCGATGGTCAATTGTGTAATGTGACATCTCAGTTTGTACCTCTATTGAGAGAAGAGATATTGAACCTGAGGAACAATGATATACTGAAGCATCAATTGATTACACGCGCTGGGAATGAGATGAAAGAATACCGTGATGATATTGCCAAGACTAAAGAAGAGCTACGTATTGTCAAAGAGAGCCTGTCGCTTATTTATTGGAGATTTCAAACCTGAAGATTGGTAGAACAAGATGCGAGGATCTAATCAAACTTCACCAGAATAAGCTCAAATTCTATGAGATGATAATTATGGTCTGTGGAGTTGTTGTAATCTGCTTAGTGTGCTTTGTTGTAAATTTGAGTGGGCAATTGTAATGAGATGCTCTCGTTTATGACAATGTAACAGTGTATGATGTACTCTTTCAAATAAAATGTTGTATTTTGTTTTCAATTTGTGGCAGATGCTTTGTTTGTGATGTAGCTTTTAACCCTTGACACAAGAACATGATCATGTGCAAACATGAAATTCTTTGTTTTCATTTTGTTGTAAATTTGAGATGGTAACAACATCAAACATGTGCAAACCCACACTAACAACATCAAACACATGCAATCTCACAATAACCCACTACAACAACATCATTTTCTAACCAGAAACTAAAAAACGGACATAATGAGCCACCTGTGCAAACCTAGAAACTGTTTGTGCATAACAAATCGTGTAGCATACAGAAACTGACATTTAAGCTAGACAAAATATGCACAACAACATCAAACTGTTTGTGCTTAACACTTAACACATCATGTAGCATATTTTAACTAGACAAAATATGCACAATGTTAGACCCTAGAGGGGGAGTGATTAGGGTCTTATGCTAATCTAATCTGATTTAAATGCCAATTAAAATTAATTAACAAGTTATTCTTGCAAGATAGATGTACAAGAGTTATAAGCAAGAATAAATAATATGAATAAAGATATATATCCTATATGATAAATATACTATGGGATATATGCAAGGATATACAAATTAACACAATGGTGAAATAAACATAAACAAGATAATTGGCAAAGTATATAATGAGACAATGGCGATATGAGCAATGAGCACAAATAAGAATAAACGCCAAAGCACACTCAAACACAATCAAATGATCACGGAGTTCGGACCTTCCGTCCTACGTCTCCGCTCCCCACTCCCGGGGAGAAATCCACTATCACAATCCGGTTTGGAAGCCGGAACTTCTACACACTCGGTTTTCTAGCTAACCGAAACTCTACAACTCACACTCTTGCAAACCCACTCTATACCCTCACAAATGTTGGACCTAGCCGTGTCTCCCTCAAGTGCTCGGTTATAACCTCTCCCTAGGTTCGTCAACCGATGCCACTCCTCTTGGGATGATCCCCGACTCTCACCACACACTCCTCTCAGTGTACAAGTGTATTACAAAGTGATCTCACGATTAAACACAATACAAAGAATGATTGTTCTCTAATATGGATGAGAACACAATAAAAGCTCACACTCAATTGTTACAACTCTCACCAACCCAAATATACTATGTATATAAATATAATAAGCTCAAGTGGGTATGTGTAAACAATGAGTGAAATCAAATCAACTAAACTCAATTAAAATCTAGCATATAGAAATTATAAACAAAAGAATAAATAGCTAGAAATAGAGTTTAGAAATTCTTCTCTGAAAAACAAGATGGAGATGTCGATTGAAATAAAGTTCAAACACAGTAAATGATCTTCTCCACTTGTAAAACAATCTTCAAACCAACCAGACTTTGAACCCAACTAAAAACCCTTGTTTAAAACTCTTTTAAACTTCTTTAAAACTTTCCATTGGGTTGCTGATAGAAGAGGGGTTGAGGGGTTTATATAGGAAGATAAACCAACAGCCAAAACCCCAAAACAAAATAACAAAAATCCCAGAAACACAGGAAACAGATTTTGTACCCAATATAGCCGTTGGGCTATCGGCGGTCGATCGTGAAATTCTCGTGGTCGACCGCGAGGTACTACAGAATCTCAGAAAACTTCCAGAGACTTTGGCGGTCGACCGTGAGAAAATTTGAGCTGACGGTCTGTAAGCATCGAAAATTGCCTATAGGTCTCCACGAACGGCTCAGTGCTAAGAAAAGATGATGAACATCACAATCCAAGTCATAGAAGCTTGATTGACATCGACAAACGCTTGAAGTGAATCGACGGACTATGTGAAGCAACAGAGTTTCAGAATAACAGGAACGAAAGCTGATCGGGAGCCCCGCGTTGTTTACGAAAGGCAGAACACCCCTCGTGTCTCATTTATTCCACATATGACTCAATCATGGGACCTTGTAGATCTTCTCGATGGATTTCCAATACATCTTAGATCAGGTCATTTGGAGATCATATGAGAAAGATAAAGTCAAAATACCAAAGATAGTACAAACTCCGAGACAGTGTTGGTGTCTCGGACAAGAATGATAATTTTGGCCATGATCTGATAAGAAGATGAAGAAACTCAAAACATAAAAGTTATAGATATCTTCGTTATCTTTTCAATTCATCTTGGATCAGGTCATTTGGAGGTCATATGAGGAAGTTATGACCAAAATACCCGAGATACTCACAAGTGTCTCGGCCATGGCTGAGACACTCACAAGTGTCTTGGACTTTGTAGAGCTATTTTGATCATGATTCGATTCGAATCTGAAGAATCTTAAAAGATAAAAGTTATATATCTCTTTGTTATCTTTCCAACGCAACTTGAATCATCTCATTCGGAGGTCGGATGAAAGAATTAGAGCGAAAATACTAAAGAGGGTACAAACTGTCTCGCATATGTGCGAGACACCCCGAACTGTCTCGCACTCGGGACGTGTGTTTGACGGTTTTCGATCAGTTTTGACGGTTCCAGAGCCTCCCTAACTGCCTTGGGGTTATCTTTAAATGTGATAAAGTGGTTATAATGAAGATAAGATGGAATCAACCATTCCTATCCAAACACGGGGCTCCTGAAGCCTATAAATACAGCCCCAGTGCCTTCATTTTTTGGGGAGATCTGAAATTCTCGAGCGTTGGCGAAGCCCTGCCGGATTGAGGACTGAAGAGCCACGATTTTTAGAGAGGATGAGGAGACTTCAGCGGATTCTTCGTCATAAAGAAGAGGAGCTCGTCAGATCTACAGCCCGGTTCGTCCCTTAAGATTACCCTGTTGCGGTGATCTTAAGAAGAGCAATTATCTCGCTGTTGCCAAGATAAGCGCTTCGATTTCTTAAGGAGGAGAGATCGGATCGAGTTCATCAGCATAAAGAAGAGGAGCTCATCAGATTTGCAGTTCCCCGGATCCGTTCCTTAAGATTATCCTGTTGCGGTAATCTTAAGAAGAGTGATTATCTCGCTTCGCCGAGATAAGAGCTACGGTTTCTCGATCCCTTTGCGGATAGACGAAACTCTGCCCAATTTTTCAGCAATCAGATCTGATCAACGGTGGTCCACGGATATCAACATCCCCGTCACAGGCCAAGATCCCACGCAAGCAGCGGGCGATAAACACTCGTTGCGTTTGTTTGAAGAGAATTGTAATTTTCTTTGTTTTCATTGTGTAAAAGTCTTATAAAAAGACTGATTTTTGTATTCATTGTAAACGTCTGAAGTTTGTAATGAATCTCGCAATGAAACAATTAATTTTCTCCGCAAACACGGTCGACCGTGAAAGTCTCTGCTGCCTACTTAGAAAAGAACACAAGTGCGGTCGACCGTGGCGGTCGACCATGAACTGATACAAGTAATCAGGTTTTGAAAGTTGTTTTCTGATCTTAAAGCACTGTTTAAAAATATCAAATAAATTCTAAAAAAATATAAAACTTTGGAGAATGATTATAGACATGATAATAAACATGTTACAATGACTGGTTTCCAAAAAGGACTTCCCAAATAAAAAATATCATCATTTTACAAAATAGGCCAAAACATGAAAATGTAAACATGTGAATTTTGACATTTTGGCTAAACCATGTTTTGAAACTTTGCACAATGATTATGTAGATTTAATAAAATATGTATATGATTATTGTTAAGTCCAAAAACTAAGAATACAATATTTTTACAAATACAAAAGAAAATAAAATATATGAGTATGTATATGAAATATATTTGTTTCATATCTAAGTGTTAAATCAAATCACAATAATAAATATGAAATACGTAATTTCATATTTGTAAACATGAAAACCCAAAACCATGCATGTATATATATAACTATATATATACATAGAAACCAAATACGTGTGTGTATATGATATTGAGCTTAAGGTACTTAACACACATAATATAAAACCTAAACTAAGTTACCCAAGCTAGATCTTGATCTTCAATAAGCTCGACTTGGTACACTTGCGGATGAAGCTTGAACTTGATCTTTAACTTAGAATTATGTAGGCTTCACTTCACAATTCCGCCAGCCTCCATTGGATATGATCGTTGTGGTGCAATCCATCCAACCTCCAACTCGTTGTTTGCCTAGAATAAATACGAAAACACAAACACTAGACAAACAATATTAGATGTAAATTGTTTGCTAAATCACCATCAAAACAAGAAGGCCAACACACAACACATCAAACTGTTTGTGCTTAACACATCATGTAGCATACATAAACTAGATAAAATATACACAACACAACCACTTAATTAACACTTTGGGTGGTTATTGACTGATGCTTGAGTTGATGGTCCTTTGATAATTGTGACCTCTGTGTGACTTGTTGCTATGTATATTGCCTCACCATGTTCACCTTGCCATAGTACAAACCCTTCAGGCATTGTGTTGTGAATAGTTCTCCCTACACCTCTGTGCCCCCCCCCCCAAAGTTGAAACTTGTGACTAGGTTGAACCTGAAACCGCTTATGTACTATTATTTCCACCTCTACATCTTCTCTCTAACTACATTGATGTTGGCGTAGGAATATTGTCTTCTCATTTCCTTCACTGATTGACCAATCCTGTTCTTGCTCCCCTTTGGTCTCCCTCTCTTTTTGGTTTAGCTTGTACCTTCAGTTGCTACTTGTGTTGTCTGACAGTGCACCAAAAATATAAAGCAAGTCATAATTGATTACTTAATGGAAATATAAAGCAAGTCATAAGATAAACTTACTTGTATATTTTTTGTGCTCGTTGTTTGAGCAGGTGGGGGTGGATTTGGACATTTCCTCCTTGTATGGTCAGTTGACCCACATAGCCCCCACTTCTTGGATATTCCCTACCTTGAAGCGTTATATGTTTTCCTTATTTCTTCATTGGGGTCCCTTCTTCTTACAGTCTTAGGCCTCCCCATTTCCCTCCTTGCAATATAGGTGGCAGTACCATCTCCTCTTCCTCTTTATCCCAAAATATGCTACCTTCAACTGGATTCAACAAGTTGACATAGGTGGCCCCTTCTTCTTACAGTCTTAGGCCTCCCTATTTCCCTCCTTGCAATATAGGTGGCAGTACCATCTCCTCTTCCTCCTTATCCCAAAATCTGCTACCTTCAACTGGATTCAACAAGTTGACATATGTGGCTACATAGTTCTCAAATTTATACCAATGTGCAATATAATCTTCAGGCTTATGTCTCATTTACATGATAGCACTTATATCATGAGCACAAGGAATCTATGTCAACTCTCATTCTCTACATGAACATGTTCTATTACCAAAATAAACGTCATGACTGACCCCTCTATGAATGACTTCAAAGCCACTTTCATCTCCAGAACCATTCCAATGTGGAACACAATTTATTTGCTCATTATAAGCATCTTTCAACCTTTTCTGAATTCTAGGAGAAATCTCATCCACAAACCAGTTAACCAGTTTCCTTTTTTCTTGCATTCTATCCATTAAAGCTAATCTAATATCTTCTAACATAGATATTATTGGTATATATCTTGCAAGAAGTATGAATGAGTTGAATGTCTCAGACATGTTGTTATCAACACTGTCACATTTACTATGGAGTTTAAAGTGAGACTTACAAAATATATTGGAATCCCTTGATATAAAATCATCCAATGCTTTTTCAAACAATTTACTCAAGTTTGCTGCTTCAACTAAGAAATATGCCTTTGTTGTGGCTTTCACACACTTCCAAAACTGCCGTTGAAGTTGCCTACCACCATGAACTTTCCTCCGGTTAGAGTAAATATGCCTAGCACATTGTCTATGCTCTATTGAAGACTAGATTTCATGAATAGCTAGAACTAGTCCCTACAAAAACAACAATATATCAGAACAATACCCTGTCATAAAAAACAACAGCAAAAAAATTTAGTCAACCACCAAATAGCTGGAACTAGTATCTACAAACATACCTTCTGTTGATCTAAAAGAACAGTCCAACCTTCACCATCTCCCATCATCAAATCAATGGTCAGCAGCCTTATAAACCACTCCCATGATGACTTGTTCTCTCCCTCAACCACGGCCCATACTATTGGTCACATTTGGTTGTTACCATCTCTACCAACATCACACAGTAATTGACCACCACAAGCATGCTTTAGAAAGCATCCATCAAGACCAAAAATAGGTCTACAACACTTGACAAATCCCTCCCTCAAAGCAGAAAAGCACACATAGAAGCACACATGTACTCCCCTCATTTGATCTACAGATTTTATTCACATAGGGTTTAAGCAACCCATATTGTCTTGCCATCAGTCCCTCTATAGCATTCAATGTCTTATCCTTTGCCCTCTGACATTTTCTAAGAGTGACATTGATCTTATAATTTGTAGTTATTTCTTCACAGATTTCTCTTGGTTTCATCTTGGGATTTCTTAAAATTTTATCTAGGAACTCATGTGCCACCCAATTATCTGTAATTAACCTATTCATAAGGTTCTACTGCAAGTGTGCAATGGTTGAATGCTTTTAATTTGCCAAACTTGTTCATCTTCACAGTCAGGCCCACTATTTATTTCCTAGTAGCACAATGAACAACCAACGTTTATTCTCTTTTTATCATTTTTCATATAAAGCAAGTCATAATGATTTTGAATAGAGTAGTTGAGAATAGCTTGTTTTAATATCTTCCTTGATGTAAACTTCAATCCAGGTGCAAAGTACACTGAACTCATATCCATGTCCTCATTGAAGAATGGATACTTAATCTTCTTCCTCATCCTCAGTTTTCTTAACCTAAGATGGGGCCGAAGCTTGTTCTTGAATTCTTCTATGTCACTTTCATCTAACGAGCCTTCATCCTCACTATCTCTTTGCTCTGACTCATACCCTCCCTTGTTATTCAACCAGGAAGATGGTCAATTATCTCTGTAGCCTACAGTGCCCCTTGTGTTGTCTAAAACACCCCCTTCCTCTACTGTGTTTGAAGTTGCATTACCTTAAACTTCCTCTGTGTTACCCCCTTGTGCATTCATGTCAGTAGATCTATCATTGTGTATTACATTACCTTGAACTTCTTCTGTGTTACCCCCTTGTGTATTCATGTCAGTAGCTTTATCATTATGTACTATATTACCTTGAACTTCCTTTGTGTTAAGTGGCTGAAACACCCCCACTCTAGCAGAGTAGCAGGAGGTCCCTCATCGTTATCTGTCAATCTAGCACCAGCATTGAATATTATTCTACCAATTACAGCACTTACCTTATCCTTATTCATTCTTCTAATTTCATACAACTCCTCAACATCACTGTCCAAAGCCCCCTTAGCCTCACTATCAAAAGCACACATTGAATCACCACTTGCATAACCAGCCGCACTGCTACTCCCCTTATTCAAACCCTTTTGTTTAACTTTCACACTCTCTACTTTGCCATTAAACTCATCAACGCACCCTTTCCCATCATCCTCGTCTATGTCATTATCAAATGCCTCTGTAGGGTCCAGCTTATATGTCTCATCTTCTACTGAGTCATCATCATCACTAGATTGAATTTCATCCTCCACTTGGCCTTCATCCATACTTTTTTTCCTTATTGGTGTCATCTTCTTTCTCTTTTTGGGTATCTCTTGCACTGCTTCATTCTCTTGCATTGGTTGCTCTTGTACTGCTTGATTCTGTAGTAGTGATGCCTCTTGCAATGTTTCATTCTCTTGCATTGGTTGATTCTCTTGCATTGGATCTATTTCATCTTGTGCATTGATTGTTTCCACATCATCCTCATCTGCCACCAACTCAGCCCTATTAACCCCATGATTTGAAAATATCTCAATTGCCCTTTCCTTACGAGCATATTGTAACATAAGTTCCAAATTATCTTCCAAAGTAAGAGGCAATAGACCTTGGCTCAAAAGTGAAAACCCTACCTGGAATATAATACTACAATGTGAACAGATTCGTGTAGCCAAATTCTACAATTTTTTCTCTGAGAAATTCAATAGACATTGCATCCTCATCTATGAACCTAACATCACATATACCATTGTAGTGATCATTTTCTTAAAATTAAAATAGCCACCATGTCAGAATTTAACCATAATTAATACTCCCATATGCATAAATTTAAAATTAACTTAATTAGAAACAATATAATTACAAAAAAAATGAACAATTTCAAAAAAAAAATTAGGTTTTACTTCAAAACCCTAAATTGGGGGCAAGTAAACACGGATTGTATGCATGCAATTAACTAAAGATAATGAAGACTATTTTATTTACAAAAATGAAGACCCACCACCCTCCATCGCTATAAAAAAGGGAAAAGAAATTACAATGTCTTACCCTTGCCTCCACGACTTGAAGACTGCAGTAAAGGAGAAGGCCCACCACCCTCACATCCACGATCTCTCCCTCAGAGAGATTCTCTGTAACTGCCAATTTGGGGGAGAACTCTCTCCTGGGCAGAAAGTTTGAGTCTTGGGGGAGGGGGGAGGGGGAGGGGGAGGGAAGGGGGAATCTGACAATTAGGGTTGATTTGGAGATTTAGTTTTTTTTTTTGTTCAGTTATTTTCCGCCTTTTCTTTAGTAAACTGGCAACTCATCATCCACGTCACCCCTTTAAATGCCACGTGAGCCACGAGATTTTGAGTTTTGGCCGTCGACGAACAGAATGTACTTTGTTGACAAAAAGGTCCATCTTTAATGTCTTGTTGTCCTTGGAGTTTTTTTTAAATACCAAACTGACAAATGCGTTCGTATAAATATACCAATTTGGTATTTTAGCCTGTTAATTAATCTAATCTAATACTATTATAAAAGTGTGTTGGTATGTTAAAATATTTCTTCCAAAATACCCTCCAAATCATATACATGCATCCATAAAACACATGCCTGCATACATATAAACACATACATATACATGCATACATTCTTAATAATGACATAACTCTCCTATTAATTATCCACTAATATTAACTTCTATTTTTTGTAACCCCTCCACTAATCCAATATCAATGTTATCATAAAAAAAATCATTTCAGTTTGCAAATAAATTGTCAACTTAAAATGCTTACATGTATACATTCTTAATAATGACATAACTTTCTTATTAATTGTCCACTAATATTAACTTCTATTTTTTGTAATCCCTCCACTTAAAATACACATATGACAAACAAATAATATACGTTTAAATTTTCAAACAAAGTGTCAACTTAAAATGCCATTAGTGCGAGAATTGAATGCACACACATATGACAAACTTATAATATATGTTTAAATTTACAAATAAAATGTTAACTTAAAATTGTAATGACCGTAAATTTCTAATGCGGGTTTAAATAATTTCCTAGTATTTAAATATTAAATATTATTTTTCTAAAAGATTATTTGTATTTTTCCTAATTTCTCTAGAATTTTCTACGATTTAAAATACTATATCATATTATTTTAATACTTTTGCTAATTATAAATTTAATTGTTCCGGTAAAAATTTTAAATTAATAGTTAATTATTCATTATGGTTATTGTTATTATTATTTTAACCATAAAATTTTAATATTTATTTGAATAAATTTTAGGATATTTTTAAATTATTTAAATGAGTATTTTTCCCTGTGTTTTTCTCTGCGGTATTTCACTCTGTATCTCTCTCTTCCTACCCCACTTCCCCTAAAACCCTCCCCAATTCACGCAAATCCCCACCTCGTGTTTCCCCCAACTCTCAACCCACATCCTCCCAACCACTCTATCACGTACTCTCTCTCTCTCATTAAAATCTCCCTCAGTTCTCTCTCTCTCTCTCTCTCTCTCTCTCTCTCTCTCTCTCTCTCTCTTTCACATACCCCACTCCTCAGCCACGAACCTAAGCTCCAACCTTCACCGCCAACGGCCTCAGCTCGTCGCCCCGAGCTTTGACCCGAGCTCCGTCGAGGCCACCGCAGCCGCTCCAGACCCCATCTCTGCCTCCCTTCTCCTTGTCGACCACCGAGCCCTCCTCCACGCTAGTCCAAACTCCGACCCACGCCTCCCCTTCGACAACCCACGCCAACTCCGAGCCCCCGTGACCATCCATCGCCAGCGAACGCCGACCGCGCCCGCTTGAACCCTGCTCGCCGCCGCCTGATCCCAACTCCAGCCCTCCGCCACCAACCCCACTCGACGACAGCCACCCCTGCTCGAAGTGCCGCTCGAGCTCACCGCCAACCCTTTTCCCCGCTCGCCTTCGCCCCGGCCACCCAACTCCACCCGCACCAGATCCAAAACTGCCTCCTACCTGAACACATCGCCGTCTCACCGCTGCCTGCACCACCCAGCTCGTCGCCGTTGCCCCGCCAGGCTGCCAGCCTTCGAACCCGCCGACTCCCTCTCCTCTTCCTGAAGCACTCTTCCCTTGCTCCTCCCCTCGTCGAGCTCCTCAGCCTGGTTTAGCCCCACCCCCTGCTCACCGCCTCCTCCTCTCCACTGCGCCGTCAGCCCGTCGTCGCCGAGCTCGAACCCACACCGCCGCTCGACCCGCCGCCTCCAGCAGCCGCAGACGACTCATTCGACATAACTCGTAGGCAAGATCTCTTTCTGATTTCCCTACAAGTTCCTCTGTTTATTTATGTTGTGTAAATATCATTTCTCTTCAACTTGATATTCATCAACTGCCATTGATTAGGAGTGATTTGAATTACTTAAACTAATGAGACTTTGAATTGGGAGAGATATACTGTCTTGTCGGATGATAAAGTGTGAATTGTATTATATTAGTACATGAAGAAGTGATGGGGGAATAAGTATTGCATGATGATAAAATATGTAGATATAATAATATGGATTAGATATGATGATGGGTGTGTAGGTGTAAGAAATAATCTGCAAGATCCCTCTTGCTATTATCTTGTTTTAATTTATTTTTACCGTATGAATTATTTTGTATATGTACAGTTTAGTTCGTGCTAATTTAATATCATATGTGTAGTTAACGGTTGTATTTTCGGTGAATATTCTATAGTATAAAAATTAATCGTGATGATTGGATAGGTCAGAATTGCTTTATGATTAATTTTGGGCTGTCTGGAAGCAAGAATGTATTTTTTAGTATTTATTATGATGATGAAAATATTTTTCTAAAGGAACATATTTAGTGAAAATAATTTATTTTGAGTAAAAATATTTTTTGATAATTGTTATGATTAAAGAAAATTTATTTTGAGAAAAAGAATATTTATTTATAATAGTATGACTGATCACCGTAGAGCGCGATATTTTATGTGCAAAACGACATTAGTTTCTAGTTTCATTTCTATCGTATTATTATTCTAGAAAATACGTAAGTACGGATATTTTGTATGAGGAGTTTGGATATTCCAGTAGTGATGAAGTCCTTTTTGTAGGTATTGATGTTGTAGTAATTGTTTATACATTTCATGTTTATTATAGTTCTCATTTCTGCTTCAAACACCTGTTTAATCATATTTAACATGTCATACTATATTCATGATCTGTTGATGTGTTGAGAAGCATAGTAGTTCATGACTTAGTAGTCTCGTATGTCATGAACAGACCTAGTGATATGTGTGAGTGTGTGTTGACTGAGTTTAGGTGGTGAACCCGAGTTCCAATGGGGATTACAGTTGACTTAGAAAAATGAGAAGAATTAGGATGGGGAAGACATGGTTCATGTGATCAGATAAGACTGTTGATGTATCTTCCAGACTCACATCAGTGAACCGTTTCGCACTGGGGTTAGTTTGTTAGGCCAAGTGAACTGTTTCGCACTTGGTTAGTGAAATCGTTTCGTCACCCAAGTTTTTCTTGAGTTCGAACCAGGCCGAAATCGGATTGCGTGTAGTCCTCTCACCGAACCGTTTCGTGGGTTTGGATGTGCGTAGGGGATTTGTGAACAGGCAGTTATCCGATGATATGAGCGATGGCTCTGTGTGAGATGTGGACCAGTGAGATTTAGGATGGTTAGTATTCGACCCAGTTATTATATGGCGGTATGTTATCATGTTTACTATAGGATTCCATCTTGATTTATTAGATTTCCAGCTGCATGTGTCATTGTCTTTCCATTGGTGTTATTACTACCATAGCATGGGTCATTCGACCGTTTTATTTTCCATGTGAGGTCTTGCCGTGTGCAATGCGTGCTGACGTACACCTGTTTTCTCTGGTATACGTCAGACTTAGGGGACGAACAGGTCCAGTTCGAGGAGGCAGCAGAGTCGGAGTATACCCAGCCGGAGTGTCCTTCCGATGGAGTGGAAGAACAAACTGAAGCCTAGACGTGCTTTTCTTTCTGTAGTAGCTGATAGAACACTCTTATAGTATTTTCTTTAGTTGGTGACAAATTTGGTTATATTATTAGTATTTCCTTTTATTATGGACTATGTATTTCTTATTTTCTAGTTGAACTGTTATAGTAGTAAGGGTATGTTGAACCCATATTTTCTGTCTGGGATGATCTGTTGATGATATGTTTATTTCTTATTCTGGGTTGTCTTTATATTCTTACTATTGTGATCGGGGACCTGTGATTGAGATTTGTATATTTCACGCTTAGCAAATTGGGTTGAGAAGAAAAGAAAAGAAAATGATAGTATATATTTCTTCTTAATCTAATACGTCGCGGGCTTGTTCACGTTCCGATTCCCCGGTATTTTGGGAAGAGGGGCGTGACAAAAATGCTTACATGCATACATTCTTAATAATGACATAACTCTCCTATTAATTGTCCACTAATATTAACTTTTATTTTTTGTAACCCCTCCACTTAAAACGCGCATATGACAAACTAATAATATACGTTTCAATTTTCAAACAAAGTATCAACTTAAAATGCCATTAGTGCAATTACATTTGACTGTTACAGAATCCAAAGAGCCTGCTTTTTTTATTTATCATAATAGCCCTTACTTGCAACCTATATAAATTCACTCATTTGATGATTTAGATTTACGCTCACCTCTTACAACCTAACAACATCATATACTCACCCCATGACTTTACTATGATATTATTTGGATGGTACAAGCTCGCCAGTGAAAACATTATCCCTCCAGAAGATATAACGACAAAGGGGGAGGAGGGAGGGGGTGAAGACGATTGAAGTTGTATTGAGGAAGTACCGAGCTTTACTCGGATTATACTTTATACTGGTGTGATTGTTAGACTGATGGTTATATGCAGGTTGAGGATACGATTGATACAAGGAAATGTGGAGAATTCGGATTGAGGCTAAAGTTTGAGGTCTAATTTGGGGGGGTTTAATGAACTTTTTTCTATTTCTATAATTATTACTATGTACTTAATTGTGATTTGAGAGAAATATTGTATTATCCATGAACTTAGTAGATATATTTTTTGTAGCATGTTACTAATTATATGATAATAGAAGAGAGAGAAGGTAAAAGTGAGAATTTTATTTTATTATAATGGATTAACAAAAATAAAGATAATTAATATAAATTGGAATAGCATGACACACTTAACATAAAAGTAAAGAACAAACTTGGAATTTTTGTCCTTTAGGTAATTTTTTTATATAATAAGTATATTATAACATCCATAATGTTAAAACTATATTCTAAATTTGCATATAAAATTACCAGTAGTTATTAAATGTCATTCATTATCTTAAATTATAAAGTAAATAGAACTTATCTTGTAAGATTTAATTTTTTGTATCTTTTGGGTATTCCATAATTTACCAATGTTCACAAAGTATCCCTAAATTTTTTCACAAACAACCATGGATCTTCATAATTTTCACAAAGACCATTAAAATTTCATATATTTATAGAAAAATACCGAAACTTTATAATTTTTTACAGATAAACCCCTATATAGTTCAAAACTTAAATCTTAAGAAGATTGAAAGAAGTATATGATCTAAATTGTAAAATAATTACAAATAAGACCTCAAATGTTTCTATAATTACATTCAAAATGAAAATCTTCCATTAATTAAATAATAAAATTGTGTAAAATATTAGAACATGAAACAAATATGTTCACGTGCAACACATGTGTACTATACTAGTTAATTATTAATAATCCCTTGCATCATAGCTTTTTTATCGTAGTGCCCCATATATTCATATATTTAAACCTAAGTCCCAAAAATCACCTAAATATATTGATGTTGGTCCTTCCATCTACTTAACTATTAAAGATAGGTTTGGTATTATTGGAGAATAAGTTGTTTATATAAGTATCTTATATAAGTGACTTATATAAGCTACCGAAAATAATCTTTTGGTAATCATATATCAGAACATGTTTCTAACAACAGTTTAGGTGTTTGGTAACAACTGTGCATAAATATTATTATCAAAAGATGAATCTCATATATAGTATATAGACTAAAAAAAGAAGAAGCTAATTTTAAAGATATCCTAAGATAGCTTCTAAAAGCATCATCTTAAAAACAAAAGCAATTTCAATTAGTATACAAATAAATTACCAAACATCATTATTAACTGTTTCTAAAAAAAGCAAAAGTACCCTTAAAAACAATATCAAAGCTGCCCTAAAAACCAAGTTTTGTAAGACTCCATGTTGTGAAGAGTGAAGATTAATTCTATGATTGACTTTTCAACAACGTGAGGTTAGGGAGAAAGTTTTACCAAATATCATTATTGACCGCTTCTAAAAAATCAAAAGTATCCTTAAAAACAATATCAAATCCCTAAAATCCCGGTTTTGTAACACCATGTTGTGGAGAGCAAAAATTAATCTTGTGATTGACTTTTCAACAACGAGACATTAGGTAGAGTCTTTTTCTTATTAGTTTAGACGGATATTTGTATTTACTTTTCTAAAATAAAGATTTATAGAAGGAACTTTAGGTTTTAAAAAAGCCTTATTGGGTTTTAAGTCCAAAGCAGTCAACCCGTTAGTCCACCTGTTAAGTTATATATTCTATATAAAGTCTCCAAATTCCTAGAGATCAGAATTTTTGCATATTCTAACATCACAGGGCTGTCTGATCTAGGGGAGGAAGAGATGAGTCTTTCGGCATATGTTCATCAGCTTGAAGATCATCTTTTCGGTAGCAAAATCTTCAGGCAAGTTCCAACTTGCTTCTTTCTACCTTTAATTCTCATATATGTTTAAATGCATTGCATTAAATGCATTTTGATGCATCCTAATTGTTTGTTATATTATCTTTTAGGTTTTATCGAGTTTATATTAATGTCTCAGGTGAAAAACATTCATGTTTGTATTTTCAACCCTATAGTCGTAGAAATTTGATAGAAATTAGTTCTCCATTTTTTTTATATGTTAGTTTAGATGGTTTTATGAGCCAACTTTCATTTTACATCAATATGTCAAGTTTCGGTGATGTTTCGACAAGTTTTATAAAAACTTTAGATAACAAATTTGTGTTTTTATCAATCTACAATCACGATATGTGTGATACATATATTAGTTTTGTGACATCATGTTTACTAAGTATAGATAAGTATCTCTGCGTTTGACATAAAGAAATATTTGACAAGCCCTATTTTGAAAATTTTGAAAATCTGCTAGAAAGCAAGATTTAGATGTCTGATTAGTATTTTCAGATATCTAGTTATTAAGAATTCAGACGTATCTACATAGGCATTTATTATTTTTGAGTTTCTATCGTCTGCAAGTCAGATATCTAATCTGACATCTGCTTTGATGTTCAGGAAGATATTACAGATGCCTGAAAACATACACAACAACTTTGTTATTATTTTATGAGTTGTTTGACCCCATAACTTCTTCGTTTGACATCCGATGGTTATAAAACTTTGCGAGCATCTTTATTACCATGTTTTGAGTGTGTTCAAAGTTTTTTTAAGTTACATTTTGATATTTGTCCACTTGAACCAAAAAGTCTGAAAACACGGGTTTTTTCGATGTTTTTGAGTCTTGAGCCAAACTTTATCCGAAGTTATTTTTAACATGAAATGAGTTACTTTTTAATAATATGGGTTATATGATATGCAGACTCTTGATAAAATGGTTTAATTGTTGAAAGAAATAAATATACCCTTAAAGATTACACATGTACACTCATGGAAATTAGGAGTTTAAATATCAGATGTTTGTCTCGGTTAACGTGGTAAATTTTTAACAGAGATGGCGATGAGTGCAAGAGGTGCAAACTTGTTGCTTATGGGTATATGGATATGTTAAATTTGAAATGTCTGACGTATATATTTTACAAAAAAAATAAGGCTTAAAATGGTGCTGGTATCCATCAGAGGAGAAATAAAATTTAGGTAGTCTAATCTCTTCTTGACCAAGCCACCAATCTCAAGGAGAGCAGAGTAATCCCAAAATATTTACTCCTTTTATACAAATTAGTGTCACTTTGTTTGTAAAAAAAGTTTATGAGATGCACGCTTCCAAAATTTTATTTCTTCTTGTTAAGTACTCTCATTAAAAGAAACTCATGATTAGTAGAAAACAAAGAATTAAACAAATGTCAGAAATATAATATAAATAGATATTGATTTTATTAGCCTTCTAATATATTACAAGATTTGAGGGGAAGGAAATGAGTTCTTGGGTCTCTAGACAATCTTCTGGAGCCCTCCTCTCTTTCAAAATAAAAAAGAAAGGTCCTTATCATTGCTCTTTTGCACTTCGAGTCTCTCTTTCTTTCTAATCTCTCAATCTTTTCTCTATCTTTTTTTATTGTTCTTTCTTGTCATTTGTGTGATGAAAGGAATGCTTATTTATAGGGAAGGTTAGGGGAAATTGTCGTTAGGTGTTGAAAAGGGATTTGTGTTAGATTTATGATAACTTCGTTATTGAAACTTTCTTATTGAGGTTGTTGCATTCGTTTATCATAACAAACATTTTTTTGCTTTTCACTCCTCCTGTGTTTATTACGTGGTATAAGGAGCCCGTGTATCTTCAAGCTGAAATTAGGTTTGCATGAGGGTGAGTATCCTCGAGTTAGATTTTATTACCAAGGCTTATGATCACAGGACAACATCAATGTCTTGAAATTGACATGCATCCTCAAACTTGAGAATTTGGTTAATATAGAGGGGTGACCCATGTGACTTTGTGTTAGATTAATAGAGAGGGTGCATATGTATCCTCAAGCTTGGTTTATAGAAGATGCTATCATCCTCACATTTATTTTGATTTATGAGGTGCTACCATCTTTATTTTGATTTATGAAGTCTACCCTCAAGTTAACTTTTATATTTGATCATATGTTATGTAAGTGTTAATTTTCAAGATCACCTTGTTAGACCCTAGAGGGGGGGTGATTAGGGTCTTATGCTAATCTAATCCGATTTTATGCTAATTAAAATTAATAACAAATTATTATTCTTGCAAGATAGATATGCAATATGATATGAGCAAGAATATGCAATATGAACAAAGGTAAATATCCTAGAAAAGAGATGTACTATGTGATATATGCAAGGATATATAATCACAATGGTAAACAATCTAAACTAGATAGTGGGCAATATAATCAAAAAGCAATATACAAAGGCGATATAAGATATGAACATAAAAGTAAGTGCGCCAATACAATCACAAACAAACGATATGATTACGGAGTTCGGTCCCTACAACTTACATCTCCGCTCCTCACATCGAGGAGATCTTCACTATCATAATCGGGTTTTCTACGTTTACCCGAATAACATTTACACCACACAATACAGTTTTCTAGTTTATCAAAAACTCTACAATTAACACACTCTTGTAATCCCACTCTACACCCTCTCAAGTGTTGAGCTAGATGTGTCTCCCTCAAGTGCTAGGATACAACCTCTCCTTAGGTTCATCAACCGACACCACTCATCTTGGGATGATCCCCGGCTCTCGCCACACATTTCTCTCAGTGTACAAATGTATTACAAAGTGATTCTCACAATAAGTACAAATACAATAAATGATTGTTCTCTAATGTGAATGAGAACACAATGAAAGCTCATACTCAATTGTTACAACTCTCATCAATCCAAATATACAATGTATACAAATACAATAAGCTCAAGTGGGTGTGTGTAAACAATGAGTGAAATCAAATCAACTAAACTCAATTGAAAATACTAGTTTAATGAAAATAATAAACAACAAAGAATTAATACAAAGCTAGTATTGAGTTTAGAAATTTTTCTCTGAAAAACAAGATGGAGAGATGGATTAAGATGAAGCTCAAATAATGTAGATGATCTTCTCCACTTGTGTAAAACTTCTTCACAAACAAAACTCTTTTAAACAAACACTAAACAAACTTAAACCCTTGTTAAACTCTTGTTTAAAAACTTATTAGATTGCGAAGAGAACTGAGATCAATGGGGTATTTATAGCCTCCCAAAACCTCAGCCAAAAACTCTAAACAAAAGACCAAAAAGCCCACAGAATCAAAAATCAGATTCTGTACAAAAATAGTCGTTGGAGTGAATGGCGGTCGACCGTAAAAATCTCGCGGTCGACCGCGAGCCACTTTCGAAGCTGAGAATTTTCCAGAGACTTTGGCAGTCGACCGTGAGAAAATTTGAGCTGACGGTCGACCGTGGCGGTTGACCGTGAAAGTTTCTGTTTGACTCCGCATGTAAAAACTTAGGTGCGGTCGACCGCAAACTGATACATGAACAGAACAGTTTGAGAGTTGATTTTTTAATTGTAAAATCCTGTTTAAAAATATCAAATAAATTCAAAAAAATATAAAACTTTGGGAAATAATTATAGTCATGATAATACACATGCTACAAAAACTGGTTTTCAAAAAGGATCTCCCAAATAAAAAATATCATCATTTTGCAAAATAGTCTAAAACATGAAAATGTGAACATATGAGTTTTGATATTTTAGCATAACCATATTTTGAAACAATACAAAATGATTTTGTAGACTTAATAAAAGATGTATATAATGATTGTTAAGTCTATAAACTGAGAATACAATATTTTCACAAATACAATAGAAAATAAAACATATGAGTATGTATATGAAAATATATTTGTTTCATATCTAAGTAGTTAAACCAAATCACAATAATAAATATGAAATATATAATTTCATATTTATAAACATAAAAACCAAAACTTGTGTTGTATATATATATATGTGACTATATATATATATATACAAGGAAACCAATAAAATGTGTGTGTACATGATATTGAGCTTAACGTACTAACACACATAATATAAAACCTAAACTAAATTACCCAAGCTATCTTGATCTTCAATAAGCTTGACTTGGTAAACTTACGGATGAAGTTTGAACTTGGATCTTCAACTTGAATTGTATGGCTTCACTCCATAATTCCGCCAACCTCCATTGGATATGATTGTGAATGCGTAATTTCATCCATTCTCTAACATATTATTTGTCTATAATAAATAACAAAACACAAACACTAGACAAACAATATTAGATGTAAATTATTTGTTAAATCATCATCAAAACAAGAAGGCCAACACACCTTAGTATATTCAAGGTAACAATATGATTAGAGGGTGTTAAGCCCCTCAAGCTTCTTCTTCTTCTTCTTCTTCTTCTTTTTTGTATACAAGATATCATATGTTGAGAAGAGATGACATTGTTGAATAGTTAAAACCGGATTTTCTAAACTCTTTGAATATGTATATTACCATTAAGCATTGAGTGACAATGTGTAAAGTATGAGTGTGGGCTTTTGTAACCTTCATGCTTTTGTAATAGATTTCTTAGTTGATAGTTAGTCGTGTAATATAGAAAACCTGAGTTTAGACAACATCGAGTATAATCGGTTTAAAATGAGTAGTTTTAAAAATTGTTGTTTTAAATGGGGGAGAATAAATAATAATTTGGTTTTTTAAGGTGTGCAATTTTTTGGCCATGAGTTATTATCATAATTCCGTATTAGATTGCCAAGTTAAGATTTTGTTATGCACCTTAAATAGACTAATATTATTATTTACTCTCAAATAACTTTAAATTAATTTAAATGTGTTATGAACTTTCAAATTTTGTTTGTACGAGCCTGTATGGTATATGTATATGTTTTTGTGCATGTTTATGCACTCATGATGAATAACCTATATATATGTTTAGGTTGTAGTATATAAGTGTTTTTGAGTTCTAAAATATGGTGAGCTAAGTAATGAGTTCCAATACGTGTTTATCTTGAGAGATACAAGGAATAAGAATGTTCCAACATGATTTTGAGAGTTGTTTTGAGATTCATATTTGCTAAATCATGTATTCCTATATCTCTCAAGTTCTAAATCCTTGATAAATATTCCTATTTAGCTTTCTTTCGTGTGATTTTTCCTGTTATCTGCTATGACAGATTTGTTTTGTTATTTGTTCTCTTTCCTATCTTTTTTAGAGGTGGTTGGTATAATACAGAGTAGAGAGCTGATTCAATCAGGAATAATAGATTTTTAGAGATTTTCATGTATAATATGGTTTTATTTTAGTTTTACAAATAATTACAGTTTTTTAGATAATTTCCTCACAAGATCTTAAAGTATATGATATTTTCCATATATTTATATATCAAAAAATAAATAAATAGGCATACAAATTAGAGGCTTAATTATATCATTTAGATTTGGTTATCATCCAAGTGGTGTACTGCCGGCCTAGTCACGCGTTGTTTAGGTCTCGGGCCTTGACATGTTTACTATAGACTAACCATAGATGAGCAATTACCTAATTACTTTAATTACCCCTACTTCTCTCTCAACTTCTCCATTACTACCGTCTCCTCCATTAATGTTCCCTCCTTCACATGTGTTCATCATTGCCACCATCTTAATCTCTTTCATTTTCACCACCTCTATCTCCACCACCATAATATCCATATTCACCATCGCCGGTATCCTCTTCTCCACTTCAACTCTTCAACTATTTGTATTAATTTGTTTTGAATATATGAAGACATTGGAATGGACACAATGGATGAAAGAGAGGGAGGAGATGGGGCAGCGGCGGATGGTGGTTGAGGGCAGGGAGGAGGTTGGAGGGGGAGGGAAGAGATGGGCATAGTTATTTATTTAATAAAAAATAAAATAAAATAAAATATTCTTCATCTATTTTAGCACCGATGAACTAGAGGAACTAATATGAGCACATTAAAGTAATTTGAGAGAAAGCGAGAAAAAAGGTAATCTTGGAGGACTAACATCAAAATATGAAGATTTGAGAGATAATATAAAAAGATGTATGATTTAAGGGATTAATATTCTAAAAACCTTCAAAAAAATTGTTGGCTTCTGAGCTAGCCATGTGTAGACGGTCCAGATCAATATATTTTGATATAATCTCAAAATTTATTCGAACATTCTTAAATTAAAAAATATAAGAGAATAAAATTATATTTTAGTTTGGATTACATCCACTTTATTAGTAAAATAGGATCTATAGTCAAAAGGAAAACGAGGGATATTTATTTATGAATGTAAAGAAATGTGGATGAAAAGATTGGGAACATAGTGAATAGGTCAACAAAAGCAATGAAAACAATAGACAAAATAAAAGAAAACCGTAGATCAAAGAAAATGAAAGAGTGAATTTTAAAAAAATGAAGAGCATTTTGTTCAAAGTGAACTTCAGTTAATTTGATCGATATGGTCGGATTGAACTGATAAATACTCACACATATCAGGATCTCTTTCTTTGTCTGAATTGTTGGTATATACCGTCCAAATGTAAAGGGTAATGAGTTTTTTTTAAACATAGCTCAAACTTTCCATTAAAAATCTTATTAATTTTATGCAAAATAATAATATTCAAAATAAAATTTTGAACTATCTAAACATTGTTATTGATTTTATGCAAAATAATAATATTCACAATAGAATTTTAAAATATCTGTTGGAGTTGGCTCAATTTCTAACTCAATTATTGCTGTAATTTTCTACATACAGATACAATTTTGTATAGTCTTTTTAGGTATGATGCAGTCATTATTTGCCCCGGAACTCTACATGAAAGTTGTAGAGGTACATGCATAGTTTACTTCAAGCTTTAAATCATAGGAATCAGAGCAATATTGATGGAGTTATGGTCAGTCAAAGTATCCTATCCGAATCTGAATAGATTTGTGTATTCCCAAGCATCTTGGAAGACGTAAAGGTGGACTAGAAGGTTCATCAAGGCCTATAAATTGACATGCTCTCATTGTGGAGGTGTAGTCCAAGTTTTTTACTTGTTCTCTTGAAAGTATAGAGAGTTCGAGTGAAGGAGAGTCTCATGTGTTGTAGAGATCTCTAGTGTTGAGTTAATGTAGAAGGAGCGTGTGTGAGGGCTGTGTGGAAGTCAGCGTTGTCGGGTGTGTCGTGTGTGTCTTGTACCCATTTGTTGATTCAATTATAGTAAACTATCCTCCAAGCTCCGAGCTCAACCCCTGGTTTTTCCCGTTTGGGTTTTTCATGTAAATCCTTATGTCCATTCTTTGTGTGATTATCTTTTTATCTTTTTATCATTAAGGACAAGAACCTGAAGTGGTGTTGAGAAGTTTTGTGGTTCATCAACACTAACAAGTGGTATTAGAGAGAGGTTGTGGTGTTCTTAATGGCTGAAGACAAGTCGATAATCGACAATGTAAAGGTTGAGTTGAAACCATTCGATGGGCGAAACAATTTCATACTATGGTAGCGCAAGAAGAATATCTTGATTCAGCAAGATCTACAGTGCATTATGGGGGTATGGGGGTTGAGCATAAGCTAGAGACGATGTCTATGAAAGCTTGAAATAAGGAAGACCTCAAGGTGATGAGCTCGATTGAGCTGCACTTATCCGATGAAGTCACCTATAACGTGATGGAGGAGACTACCTCCAAGGGCACATGGGAGAAGTTAGATAATCTCTACATAAGAAAGACTCTCTCTAACAAGCTTTTCTTAAAAGATGAATTATTTAATCTTCGTATGGAAGATGGATATGATATTATGGAGCATCTTATTATGTTTAACTGTTGTATAGCGGATTTGTTGCGAGTGGAGGTCAAGTTTAAAGAAGAGGATAAAGCTTTGCTATTGCTACAATCCTTACTGTCGTCATTCAAACATTTCCGAACCACACTCATGTTTAGCAAGGAGACTCTTCAGTTTGAAGAGGTTATTCAAGACATCATCTCTCATGTCAAAATGAACAAGAGCACTGGAACTGACTTAAAAAATGAAGGCCTAGGGGTTGAACGATCAGTGTCGATCCAAGGAGAAATGTACCAAGTTGGATAACCGCGGGAGATCTAAATCCAAGAGCCACAAGGATAAGGAGTGCTACTACTGTAATAAGAAAGGTCACTTCAAGAAGAACTGCAAAAAGTTTAAGGTAGATCAGAATGAGGGGAAGAAATCTAAAACCACCTCTATGGCTGGAGTTGTCACAGAGAATAGTACCGAGTTTCTTTCGGTTTCGTCGGGTAAAATGAATTTCTAATTCTTAGATTCTTGATTCAGGTTGCGCTTTCCATATGTGTGCAAACAGGATTTGGTTCGACACATATGAAAAGAAGGATGGAGGTAAAGTTCTCATGGGGAATAATAGCGCGTGCAAGGTCATCGGCATTAGCACAGTGAAGGTGAAGATGTATGATGACATCATTTGCACTTTCGGCAACATGCGGCATGTTCCTGCACTCAAGAAAAACCTGATTTCTTTAGGCACTCTAGATGCAAGCTGCCTCACCTACTCCTCAGACGGAGGCAAAATCAAGATTTGTAAGGGCTCGATGGTGATCATGCGAGGAAAGAAGCTTCCCAACAACTTGTACAAGATTCTAGGAAATATTGTCTCAGGTGAAGTTGTCGTATCCATAACTTCTAAAGAGGACTCCAAGATTGACTATGAGAAAGACTCAGCTCATCTATGGCATCTTCATCTTGGTCATATGACTGAGCGGGCTATGGAGGAGCTGCACAAGAGAAAGCTGTTGAAGAACATGGAGACTTACAAGTTAGATTTATGCAAGTATTGCGTACTTGGAAAGCAATGCAAGGTCTCATTCAAGCCTACAAACAAGGAGAATCGTGCAAAGGGGATTCTCGACTATATTCACTCCGATGTATGGGGGCCGACACCAACAAAATCTCTTGGTGGTGCTCGCTATTTTGTCACCTTCATGGATGACTATTCGCGAAAATTTTGGGTCTATTTCATGCGGGAGAAATCTGAGGTCTTTGAGAAGTTCAAAGAATGGAAGGCGGAAGTAGAGAAGCAAATTGGATGGAAGACCAAATATTTGCGAAGTGACAACAGAGGTGAATATCATGATGGGCGATTCCTGGTGTTTTGCAAGCAAAAAGGCATTACGAGACACTTTACCATGAAGAAAACTCCACAACAGAATGGCACGGCGAAAAGGATGAACCAGACTCTCATAGAGAAAGAAAGATGCATGGGACTTCATGCAGGATTGCCTAAGTCTTTTTGGGCTAAGTTCGTTAACCATGTTGCATACTTGGTTAATCGGTCACCATCTAAGCTGTTAAACTTCAAATGCACCGAAAAAGTATGATCGGACAAAGAAGTTGACTATTCTACTCTGAAGATTTTCGGATGCAAGGCGTATGTTCATATTCTAAGTGATGAATGGAACAAGTTGAAGCCAAAGTCACTCGAGTGCATTTTTTTTGGTTTCGAGAAGGGAGTGAAAGGCTACAAGCTGTGGGATCCAAAAAACAAAAAGAAAGTGCTGAGTAGAGATGTTGTGTTTGATGAAAGACTTGGAGCTAAAGCTATTGACAAAGATGAGGATCGTAGAAGAGAACCGTTGTCGTACTAAAATTCCTTTGTCAACGGAAGGTTATATTCCAGAAAGTAAAGCTGAGGTGGAGCAACACGACGAGCAACAACAACCTGAAGAGGTTCATGCAGAACCTACAAGCATAGCAAAATTAAGACAGAGAAGAGTCATCAAGCCTTATCAACGATTCGGATGGGAAGATGAAGCCTGCTATGCACTCTTAGTTAGCGGAGAAAAACCTTCTACTTTCAAAGAAGCCATGGAAAACGATGAGCGACAATAATGGATAGGTGCTATGTCGGAGGAGATGGAATCTCTCCATAAGAACTCCATTTGAGAGTTAGTTCTGAAACTGCAAGATCAAAAGATCATTGGATCCAAGTGGGTTTATCAGAAGAAGGCAAACATCAATGAAGCGGAGGCTCCTACCTACAAGGCAATGTTAGTTTTGAAGGGGTTCTCGCAAAAGGAAGGTGTAGATTATGGTGAAATTTTTTCTCCAGTGGTCAAGCATACATCTATTCGCGTGTTGCTATCTCTTGTAGCCCAACATGACATACAACTGCAACAACTCGACATGAAGACATCTTTTCTTTATGAAGATTTGGAGGAAACCATCTATATGGCTCAACCAGAAGGATATGTGGAAGAAGGAAAAGAATACTTTGTGTGTAGATTATAGAAGTCTTTGTATGAGCTCAAGCAATCTCCAAGACAATGGTATAAACGCTTCGTCTCCTTCATGCTCCGAATTGGCTACAAGAGAGGTGAGTATGATTGTTGTGTTTACTCATTCACATTTGATGATGGACACATGATTATTTTGATATTGTATGTGGATGACATGTTGATTGCATGTTGAGATTATGTCAAAATAAATGAACTCAAAGGAATGTTGAGTTTGGAATTTGACATGAAAAATCTTGGTGCCGTCAAGAAGATTCTCGGAATGGAGATTAAAAGAGATCAGGATAATGAGAGATTATATTTATCTCAAAGCAAGTACATTGGAAAGGTTCTTGAAAGATTCAACATGGTCAATTCTAAGCTAGTGTCCACTCCATTAGCTACTCACTCAACTTAAGTATAAAGCAGATACCATTTACATAAGTTGAAGTTGAAGAAATGGAGAAGATTATGTATGCAAGCACAGTCGGATGTTTAATGTACGCAATGGTATGCACAAGGTCAGATCTCGCTCAAGCTTTGAGTGTGGTGTCAAAGTACATGTCAAATCAAGATAAAGATCATTGGCAAGCTGTCAAATGGATTCTCAGATACCTGAAGGGCACTAGAAACAAGGAGATTATATTTGAAAGATAACATGAAGAGGTGTGCATCACTTGTTTCATCGATTCCGATTACGCAGGAGATTTAGACAAGTGAAGATCCACAATGAGATATGTTTTCACTTACGGTGGAGGACCCATATCTTAGGGATCCATGCTACAATCCATCAATGTCATGTCTACCACAGAGGCCTAGTACACGGCGTTAACGGAAGCTGCGAAGGAAGCCATATGGCTCAAGGGCTTAGCAAGTGATTTGGGTCAAAATCAAAACTTTGTGAAAATTCAATGATACAGCCAGAGTGCTATTTGTCTTGCAAGCAATCAAGTATTTCATGCAAGGACAAAACACATTGAAGTACGCTATCATCGGATTCGTGATTAGCTTATGACATGAGAGGTCAATGTGAAGAAAGTTCATACAGACGAGAATGCAGTAGATTTTTTCACTAAACCAGTTACGACAGAGAAGTTCAAGCGTTGCTTGAGTCTGCTAAATCTGACGACATGTTAGCTCATGAGTGCACCTAGTCACCAGAGGTGTAGGGAGATGAGTTGATGCTCATCAAGGTAAAACAACTGAAGCCAGAACAGGACTTGCTCTAAAGTTCCAGAGTCTAACTTTTTAGATTCCGAAGATCCATGTTTAGGAGACAAGAGTTCATGATTCAGATAAAGATTGACATTACAGAAACTCATATTCCAAAGACTAATGCTCCAAAGATGCAACTAATAATTTTGAGTGGCATCAGATATCTCGCCAAGGTAGAGATTGTTGGAGTTAGCTTAATTTCCAACTCAATTATTGCTATAATTTTCTACATGCAGATATAATTTTGCATGGTCTTTTTGGGAATAATGCAGACATTATTTACCTTAGAACTCTACATGAAAGTTGTAGAGGTACATGCATAGTTTACTTCAAGCTTTGTATCATAGGAATCAGAGCAATATTGATGGAGTTATGGTCAGTCAAAGTATCCTATCCGAATCTGAATAGATTTGTGTATTCCCAAGCATCTTGGAAGATGAAAAGGTGGACTAGAAGGTTCATCAAGGCATATAAATTGGCATGCTCTCATTGTGGAGGTGTAATCCAAGTTTTCCACTTGTGCTCTTGAAAGTATAGAGAGTTAGAGTGAAGGAGAGTCTTATATGTTGTAGAGATCTTTAGTGTTGAGTTAATGTAGAAGGAGCGTGTGTGAGAGCTATGTGGAAGTCGGTATTGTCGGGTATGCCGTGTGTGTCTTGTACCCATTTGTTGATTCTATTATAGTGAACTATCCTCCAAGCTCCAAGCTCAACCCGTGGTTTTTCCCGTTTGGGTTTTCCACGTAAATCATTGTGTCTATTCTTTATGTGATTATCTTTTATCTTTTTATTTTTTTGTCATTAAGAACAAGACCCTGAAGTGGTGTTGAGAAGTTTTGCGGTTCACCAACACCAACAATATCTAGGTGTTGGCTACTAGATACGTAAACATGCTATTTCTAAGTTGCGTCTCTGAACAACATCTCATGCTTTCTATTTCCAACAAGCTATCTTCTTCCATTCGATTATATAATTATAGATTATATTTAATTTTTTCAAATTTTTATACTAATAGTTATACTAATAGACACAAAGGTCTCCTTAGTCACTAAAAAGGTTGTATGTGTTTAGTACTACGAGGTTCATTATAATTTCAAGGATATATGAAAAATAATAGAGAAAATTTATTACAATTTGGTTCATTATAATTTCAAGGATATATGAAAAATAATAGAGAAAATTTATTACAATTTGGAGCATAAAAATAAGGATAGATTTCAGATTTCATTAAAAACCCTCAAAACTCTAGATTACTCCCCATGATCTTCTTAAACTTTGTTTTCCCCACTAAGCGACTTCAACATTTCACACAAATTACTTCAATTTTAACTTTGTCAATCCTTGATCATAATCTCCATGCAAAGAGTTAGTTATAATTTCTCTCAAATTGAATTGTTTCCTCTTGAATTGAAATCTAATCTGAAATTTCATAATTTTATAATAGTAGAGTTAAGATTTTTTTAAATAAGAGAAAAAATGATATGAGAGAAGAAGGAAAAAGATGTTTCATGGAGAAAGTTTGGGGGTTTAAAGAACTTTTGGTATAATCTTCCAAAGTTTTTTTTGGGGGGTGGGGTGGGGTTTAATAAATTTATCTTTGTGAAAATTTAGGTTCCGTTCGGGTACCACTGCGTTTCTTTTGTTTCTAATTTTTTTAGAAGACCAAACGAAATATGTTTGGTAACTGGGTTTTTTTTGGACTACAACTTACCAAACCCAAAACAAAACACATTTTTCAAAACACCTAAAAGGTGTTTAATATTGAGTGTTTTCATTTCGCATCCTCTTTCCAAAACTAAGCCCCAAAGAACCTATATTGTATCTAGCCTATCACCACCTTCAACTAGCTATTGCTGTCAGGGGTCACCGATGCAAGTTCTCTAGTGGAGTCACCAACACGAGATCGCCGCTGTGAAATTGCTACAGTTTAGAGCTCTATTGAAAGGTATTCTCTTTTCTCTCCTCACAACCTAAGCGCTCTCTCTCTCTCTCTCTTTCCTCTTGTTTTCCCTTCTCCTAAATTTGCTATAGTTTATGTGTGCTGTGATTGATTTGATTTTTGCCCTAACTGACGTGTCTTATGTTGGATCTTAATTAAACTCTAATTCATGCCAGTTTTATTTTACCTTATTTTTTTCTATTTTCTTTAATTTGTCCTAAAACTTAACGATTTTTGTTGTTAAAAACGATTGTTAAGCTCTATTTTCTCCTCATTTCTCTAATTTCCTCTTATTTATTATTTTCTAGGTGAATGAAGCAATTAGTTATTCATAGATTGAAGATGGCAATACCTAGATAAGAAGCAATAGACTATAATTATTCCTTTTTAATGAAAAATCGTGCAACAAGTAGCTTGAAACGATGTAGACATTACAATCAAATATGAAGATGCTTTATGATTTTAATTACGAGTATTAGTGAAACATATTTTAGCAAGAGGAATTAAGTATAAGAATCTATCAATTCATATTGTTTCTTTGCCTTTTCTTGGCAACATGAAAAAAAGTGCTATTACTAATAGCGATGGCGATGTTAGAAGCAGTATCGGTGAGATACCATTGGTCATGGTAGGGGTGAAGCAATTACTTGTTGGTGGGTTTGTAGAGTATGTTTAAAGAAAATGGCTAACTAGTGCTTTCAAAATCTTAAAATGATGTTTTTAAAACTCATTGGAGGAAACCCAACACCATAATATTTTTTTATAAAAACAAAACAAGAAAAACATCCTGTTATCTAAACAAACCCTTATAAAATAAGGGGGTGTTTGGTTCAATTTCTAGAAATTATAGGAAATGTTTCCCACCCAAAATATGATTTCATTGTATATCTTAAAAAAACTATAGGAAAAGTTTTGAGAAATCAAGAAGTACCAATTTTCTTGTTTTTTGTACTTTATTTGTTTGGTTCAAAACAAGAAAATGACTCATAACTTTATAGAAAATAACAAGATTTCCTTTTCTTTTGTTTGGTTACATATGCCAAATTTATAGAAAAGTGTCAACTACCATCTTTATCATTTTAATGGCTATGCACATATACAAAATTTTTACATCTTTAAATCTTATAAAAAACCAACAATAGAGAGCTAAACAAGCTCGAATACAAATTGATAACTTGCCCCGAAGCTTGACAACATGCATGAATTGTTTATATATTCAAGGGAAATGAACTTTGTTGTGATTATCTTGAAATTGCATGCATTTATAAAAAATCAAGGTTCAGTCGAATGAGAAACACAAAATAAACTTCCTATTTTCTCACATCTAAAATAAACTCAATGAGCAACCGTCATTACGAGATGTTATCTTACAAACTAGTTCTACAGTAGAAAATAAAAGTATACACACATCCTATTCGAGAAAATAAAGAAGGCTGAGGCGGACGGGGGGTTTTAATTAAATACGGTATGTATCAGATTTCTGGTAATTTCCTCTCATTTTGAGAGGAAATTGTTTTTTGTAAAATTTGGTAGGTTTTGATATTTTATAAAAAATATTTCTGTAAATTTTTTGTTGAACCAAACACAATTTACAGAAATCTCTGAAAAACTTTTAATTACAAAATTAACATTATCAGATGTTTTAAGAAAAGTTTTCTCAAAAAATGTGCAACCAAACAGCCCCTAAATTGAAAATAACTCTCATATAGAGATCAATTAATTAATTTTAGGGCCCGTTTGGTTGGTTTCCTAAAAACCAAGAAAAGGAAATCGTACAAAGAAATCAATAAAATAATATTTTTATCCATTTCCATCCCTAAAACTCACCCACAACATCTAATAAAATATTATTTTTATCTTCCAACTCATCTCATTTCATCCCCTTTCTTACCTTTAAAAATAAACCAAACACAAGAAATATGTCACATCATCCAACTCATCACAACTCATCTTATCCCATATTTAAAAATCACACACACCATCCAATAATATTGTGACAACTCATCTCATCTCATTAAACCTTCACTTCCATCCATTTCCTCAAAAAAAACAAGAAATTGATTTCTTTAAGTATATGTCACATCATCCAATAATATACCTCCAACTCATCTCATCTCATCTATTTTCTTATTTTTAAAAACGAACCAAACACAAACAACCTCAAAACATCATCCAATAATATACCTCCAATTCATTTCCTTATTTTTTTAACCAACCAAACAACCTCAAAACAATTTTTTTTAAAAAATCACTCACATCATCCAATAATAAGGTGACAACTCATCTCATCTCATCTCCTATTCTATAATTTTCTTCTTTTTTAAACCAACCAAACAACCTCAAAATAATTATTATAGGAAATAGGTTTCCTATTCTTTGATTTCTCAAAAAAAATTGCCAAACGAACAGCCCCTTACAAAATCAGTGGTAAATGGTAAAACCCAAGTTTCTGTGCTGACAGTGGATCCCAATTAGATGCGGCGGTCTCAGCTGACACGTCATACCGTACCCGCATCCCAAATTCAAATTCAATGCAATTTATACAACTACGGCGTCCGCTTCAAAAAAATTGGGACTCAAATTTCAAATTTCTCCAGTTAAGTTCCCAAAAACACCGTACACCAATTCACTCCTTCCACTTTGCTCCACCTGGACTTCAAACACCGGTTCATCGAGAGCACGAATCATAAAGCCCTTGCTGCCGCTTTCCTACATATAAAGCGAAATTGGGGGAGAGCAGGATTTAAACACTCGAATCGAAGCGCACAGCAAACAATTTCGACTCATTTTCTTTTTTTTTTCTTTTCATTTCGCACCCCTCTTTTCCCCCCTTCCCTCTCTCTTTCTCTCTCTAGAGTCCATAATAACTTTCGAAGCTCTCTCTCTCTCCCTCTCTCCAAGGAGGAGAAACCCTTCGCCTTTCTATTTCAGTGGCTTAGGGTTTCGACTCCTCATCGATTCCAGCTCTAATTGCGTTCTCGGTGAGCATTTTCGCGATTTTCCCTGGAAAAGTTGTTGTTTTAGTATGATTGGAGCTAAGATAACATTCTAGGGTTTGTTATCATTACTCTTGTTACGTTTGCGTTTTGTTATTCTAATCAGCTCTTTTTCCTCTTTTCAATTTGTAATCTAGGGTTAGCGATTTCTGATGTGAGCAGGAGCTTGAAGAATTATATTTGTAGTAAAATTGGGGGTTTACGAACTTTCGTTCACTAAACAATGCCAACAAGGAAAAAGATCGTTACGAGAAATGGTGCTCAGGAACTTGCCAGTCCTAAATTATGTAGACAGCAGAAGAAGTTGACTGTAATTACTGAAAAGAAAGTGAAAGAGCTGATCACGTCTGCGAGAAAACAGAAATCTGGTAAATGCTTTAACTCCACTGTTTGACCACCGACTTTGATTTTTCCACAGAGACTTTATAATGTAGCATAATATGCCAATTTGATGGCAATTTATGAAGGAAAAACAATGTCGCCCGACCATTTTGTTCTGAAAAAATTGATATTGGTATTATTAGAATTGTTGGCAAGTTAAATTAATTATAATTGGTTGTTATTTCCCACTTATAATGTGTGTTAATTCCTTCCAATTGGAGAAGAATATTAATACTCTATGTATTTGTTTATATCTTTTATTTTGTGTATGGCATTAGTCTTCTTGTTCATAATGATATAACTAAATCTTGTTTCAACTTGCAGTTGGACTACGTTTGACCAAAGTTATAGATGCAGAAGAAACAAGGGACCTGAATACCACCTTTAGATTAGCACAAGACGAGGTGGTCTATGGTACTTCACATGATGAGGAGGTGATCAGTCTAAATTTGTTTTGTGTTGTCCCCTTCTAGTGAATTTTTTTATGCTCATAGTGTTAGACTGTTAGTCTTGCGCACATTATGTTAGTTTTCTTGCTGGAGGTCCTAGAGTGTTCTCTATTTTTCCTTCAATCAACATGATACGTTTGACATATGGTTTAACTTATGTGCTAAAGAAGATGGACATTACTCAATGTGAGTATTTTAAAGACCAGAGGTTGCAATAAAGTACATCTAGGTATCAACCAACCTTTACTTGCTAGTGGAGACCAATTCTTCAAAAAGTAGGACAAGGTGATGCAATGATATGAGAACACGGTATCAGAATATGTGCTAGTATAAAAGCAATGATATGAGAACATGGTATTAGAATATGTGTTAGTATAAAATAATCATAGTAATAAAGGAGCTTTTGTACATGCATACATACGCATGTTCATGCATTCAAGAGCCTAAATTATTATTTCTAACAATGTGAAACATATAATGATGACTACATGCTTGGCAAATTTTTTAATACATTTTTACGACTTAGCTATTCAACTGCATATAAAATGCTGGACATTTTCTAAACTTAGTTTTATACAAGTCAACATTTGATAGCATTCTCTACTATAGTTTTTGGCGTATAACTGAAAATAAATAGATATCTCAAGCATGTAATATTGGTAGAAAAAAAGTGTGTTGTGTAGAATAATGTCCAAGAAGTGTATGATGGTGTTTTAAATTAAACTTGTATTACATAATTGAGTATTGGGGACACATTTGAATAAGTGATTAAGTGTATGCACATATCAGAGGACAGAGGTGTTGAAGGAAGTGTCAATGACCAGTATGGCGTCAGAGTGTCGGGTATGGGTACAACTTAATGATAGAAGTAGCCATGCTACAGAAATTGGGATTGTAGATGATATTTTTTCGGTGGGAAGCTAAACTATAATTATAGAACAACGCCATTGTTTCAAATTGAACTGCTGATGCTGACGTGGCACAGTGCGTACTTAATGACTCAATGGTCCTCGATTATCTGTATCATGAAATCATTTTGTGTTACATAATTAGTTCACTAAACAAAATATGATTTATCCACAATTATAAAAAGAAGGCATATCCTATAAAAACATCCACATTAAACTGAATTTTGAAACTATATGATTTGTGTATCCACTTGAGTTTATATTCTTCGGTACTGTCAGATTTATACTCTTAACACATCCTGATACTTAAAAAAGTTTAGTATATGTCAATATGTATACACATCCGCCAAGTATAGGCATTTTGGTATTCCTTAACAATATTCAGTGAGAAACTAATGAGCAATGCACAAAGAAAAGGTATTGCAAGAGAGCTGATGATACCTTCAGGATCATTATGGTGCATTATGCCATGAGAAATACATCTTGCGGTTGAAGCCTTTTCTGCTCATTAGATACAGTTTAGGGACTTCATTAAAGTTGCTTTGTATTTTAGGAACAAAGTTAAAAAGGATAAGGTGTGAAAATAATCTATGTTAAATGTCTGGTGTCAGTGCTTGATTTGAACAATTGATCTGAGTGAAAACTTGTTAATGAAGCTGATTTCCTAACCATTATGTCATATGTGGGATTCTAAGTGTGCGTTTGGATTTGGACAGTCTGAAATTGGATTGAGAATGATGGTCCAACCGTCCAAGGTTTTGGACGGTCCAACATCCAACATCCCACATTGATTTGCATCTGTTGCTCACCAGAGCTTGCTGGTTCTTTTGGAAATGGCTGACTGAGTGCTGCCTTATAACTTATTGTTGTTACAGAGATCAAAAGAAAGACCTTCAGATTGTGTGCCGGACACCATATTTTCTCCCACTTATCATCATCCGAAAGACCATCTTAAGGATGATTGCGGGGTTGCGAATGATAAAGGTAATACAGTGCAGTTCGTAAGTGTGATAGATTTAAAATTAAAAATTTAAACTCAAAATCATTTGTTACTCTCATGAATACTTCTATATTAAAAAGCAACTTTTTCTATCACATTTGGTCGTTCCTAATAATTAGTTTCTTTGCTTCATCCTGAACTAAGGGAACTTATTGGTATTCATACTTTACTGTCGGACTTATTTGGATATGCTCATTGCTGTCAGTATCAGCACAGTTGTTCTAGTCTGAAAATTTCTTGTGTTCATTTGTTTTGTTGATTGCATAAACTTGAAAAATTAATTGAACAACGCTCCTTAACTGTATTCATTATGCAGTGAGATCCTGCTGGGTCGCACATTATTTTGGAGGCTGTAACAAATAAGCTAATTTTTTCCCTCAAAGCATTCTGCATTCTCCTGTATATCGATTGATTTATATTCAAGGGATATGTTTCTTGAGTTTTCCTTCCTGTACTCTTCTTCTTCATCTATTTTTTTTATCTCAAAGCATTCTGTTGATTGAGTTAGGCTCCAAACTCCATTATCTGGATCAGAAGATTCAGAACTAAAGAGCAGTTCAGCCAATAATTTCATGTATTCGCTTTGATCTCTCTTTGATATCTAATCGCTTCAAATCAAGAAACTACTACCTCTCATTGCTAGCTTTCCCTTCCTGCTTGGTCACTCTTGAATTTGTTTCTTCTGAACTTCAATCTTTCTTTTCATTTTTTTCCTTGTATTTATCCCCCCTGTCACTGTCTTACTTCTTCATGCCTCATCATAGTTGTGCGATTCTCTGAACCCCCTCGAACTGTTGTTGTACAGTCATATGAACTGATTTGCGGTATATTTGTGAACTGATTTCCTCCAATACTCAAATTGGTCCCCAAAATTGGCATACCACTTACAAGTATGTTGGGGTGCAAAGTCCACTGAAGTGCACACGCACAAGATGCAATGCAATGTGTGCAATCAAGTCGAGGAAGGCACACAATACAATATATGAGCCAATGACTTTACTGCAACTAAATACTTATGTTAATAAAACGTAAAATGAACCCATGATTCCAATACGATCTATGTGAAAAAAAACTCCATAAAAAAGAAGTATTTAAGTAATATGAAAAAGTATTGAAACGCATAATTAGCTTTTTAGTTTCTGGTTTTCTACTATTTACTTTGAAGATTTAAAGCCAAAAAAAAAAACAATGTACCACTAACCGAACTTACATACTGAAGCAAGCTATCCTCCATTGAATCCAATATTTCCAAGTGGCGCATTCCCCAATTCATACTGTGACCCGCTACATACCGCATATTGTGTAACTATGTGCCTCATTATCATTGTTTGTCAGGATTCTCCTCCAAAGTGTTCTCCGTTAGTTAGCTGTATGGTGAAGGTTTTCTTTTCACCGCTGCTTATTCTGAACAATTAAACTGGTAAAGTGGTTGCCCAATATCTCAATGTTTAGTTTTTCCTGGTTGAAATAATATTATTGTGATGCACTATTCGGATTTTAGCTATAGTCAGTTATGTGCTGACGTTTGTCAAAGTAATTTGTGCTGTGTTCCATGTGAAAAGAAGGTGGTTAGCTAGTTGAGGGACGAGGTATGAGAAATATGTAAAATCATACTACGTAAATTTGCAATAACCTTTTGGTGAAGTGATTAATACCTGCATAATTAAATTATGTTACATGAGGCTCATAGATCTTAGTAACTTGAGTAAATAACTGTATCCAATTTGCTTGTACGTGCTGACTGGGGGGTGAAAATGGAGCTGACAGGGAATGAATACCCTGATATCTGAATCTCAACACATAAGTTTTATTCACTAATCACTATCCTGTTCTTCCTTTGAACAGACACAGACACATGCTATCAATGGAATCAATGCTTGAACCTATGGAATACGGATATTACCCGAATTTGAATAACATCTGAAATTCTGAATCAGCTAGAAAATCCATATAGTATAAAAGAGATATCACAAGAAATGCTGTATAAACTCATCAAACCTGAAACTTACAATATCAAATTCAAAAGTTTTACTGTTAGTTTATAAATTAAGAAACACATATGTTACATAATCTATAGTAATAATAAAATACATAAATATTGCAAATTAATTATATGCGGAAAACGAGTAGTTGCACATGCATCTACTCCGCTTTTATTCAGATATCGAATTGGATGTCAAACGGTGCAAGTACTAATCAAAACTGTCCATGTTCGCTTGAAAGAATGCAGATATGTAAAACCAAATATTTTGATATCCATTTGCAACCTTATTGTTAAGCAATATCCTGATGTTAGAAATGATAATTAATGAAAAAAAGGATAGTAGAAATTAAGCACTTAGAGTTGATTAAATTATGCTTCATTAACCTTCAATAGTGTTTATTATTTAGTTTGGTTTTACATTTTAGAAAGTTTGTACTCCAGTTAGGTTAAATCTAGATTTCTCCACTTGACATCTGTTTGGCTGCTGTAGTAAATCTTCCTTTCTTTTTCTTGTGTGCAGTAGATTTCATGAAGTTCTTTAAGCCTGATAGCTATTCAGATCAGTATATTCATGCGTCTGAGGAATCAAAACCTGATGTCTTAAATAGTCAGGATGTATTGGAAAACCAGCCTGACTATATGGAGACAGAGACAGAAGTTACTGTTACTTGTAAATTTGATAGGAATGCTGATTCAACAAGTAGGCAATCTGAGAGGTCCGATGCACAAGAAAATGATGCTAGAGTTACTTGTACTGAATCAAAACAGACAAACAAATCTTATGATGACAAATACCGTGTTATGGGGAACCTATCATCTGAGGTCTCAGCTATATATCTAGCAATGCAGCACTCTAAATTGGAGTGCGTTGATGAACAGAGTCAAGATTCAATTTCATCTGAAGGTTGCGTGGAGCAAGATGACAGTGATAACTTTGACGATTTTGATCCATATACATTTATTAAGGACTTGCCTGATTTATCAGCAGTTGTTCCAAAATTCCGGCCTGTGCTCCTTCCAAAGCAAACACGGAGTTGTCCTTTAACTACCCTTGTTCTGGATTTAGATGGTACGGTGCATTAAATCTTCCAGTGGTAATTGCAATAGTTAATAATATGATTTTTATTTATTTATTTATTTTTTGCATTGCCATGTTATATCCAGTAGTCTCTATGATAGTAACCTGATACCCAATATTCTATGACCAAGCTTTCCCTTCTGATGTTCAGTTTTGTCACTTATATCTCTATAGTTAATCTTTTGCAAGTTGCAATGCAATTTGTCCCCTTCCCCTCATGTTCTTTTGGAAAGCAGGGAAAGGATGATAATCATATTCAATTCATAACTGATACTATCATATGTTTCTCCTTGTTGATCTAAGGAAAAATTAGTCTAAGGAGTGCTGCAGTATAAATATGTTGTACAGGACACGTAGCTAAGGTTCTTGACCATTTCAGCGGTATAGTTCGTCACTATTACCTGCCACATGTCTATGTTTTGAATTTAATTTCCTAATGACACTTTTGTTGAAATAAGAGTTTGTGATGAATAAAAAAAATTCCCGAGTATAGATATTTTGGAAAAGAGCTTTGCTACAGGGACCCAAAATATGGGACCAATAGGGGGGACAAGTGAGGTGTCCCACTCCTATTGGATAATGAGTTGACCATCATTAATGATGACCAACTCATTATCCAATAGGAGGGGGACACCTCACTTGTCCCCCCTATTGGTCCCATATTTTGGGTCCTTAAAGAATTTTTCTTTGGAAAAAGAACCAATGTTTGCCAGCTTGAGTGTTTTGGAGATTATTTAGTTGGCGACATCCTTTATATTTCCTTTTATTGTACAAGAATTAGTCTAAGGAGTGCCGCAGTATGAATATGTTGTATAGTTATATCCAGTATTCTCTATGATGGTAACCTGATACCCAATATTCTATGACAAAGCTTTGCCTTCTGATGTTCAGTTTTATCACTTATATGTCTATAGTTAATCTTTTGCAAGTTACAATGCAATTTGTGCCCTTTTGTTCTTTTGGAAATCAGGGAAAGGACGGTAATTATATTCAATTTTGTAACTGATATTATCATATGTTTCTTGTTGTTGATCTAAGGAAAAATTAGTCTTAAGGAGTATTGTGGTATAAATATGTTGTATAGGACACAGAAGCTAGGATTCTTGACCATTTCAGTGGTATAGTTCGTCACTATTACCTGCCACATGGCTATGATTTGAATTTAATTTCCTAATGACAGTTTTGTTGAAACAAGAGTTTGTGATGAATAAAAAAAATCATCCCCTGATTATATATATTTTGGAAGAGAACCAATGTTTGTCAGCTTGAGTGTTTCGGAGATTATTTAGTTGGCGACATCCTTTATATTTCCTTTTATTGTACAAGAATATTGCTGTCTTATCCTTTTGGATTATTGCTAGTTAGTTCTATGAGTAAATCTCATTATAATCAGATCATTTTATCTTTTCTCGTTTTAACATGTTCTTTTTCCTTTCTTGTTGGATTTTCCCTTTTCTTTTTGCTTGCTAGTATTGTTGTTAATATGATACTGCTGATATTTTTGTTCATTTCATGTATATGTATTTTTGTGTATGTGTAGACATTGGTAATGATCCATAAACAAATATAACATATGATGATTATGTCTTTACGATACATCCATACAGACAAATGTTCAATTGGTCAAAATTGCGTTCTTATGAAAATACATGTTCTACCATTATATTAATGATTGAAACCGTTCATTGTGATCTATATACATTCTAAAGTTCATGAAGATAAAAAATTAAACATACACGAAAATTTACAAGTATGTATGTATGGATATATCATAAAGATATAATCCTCATATGTTATATAACCGTACCGTATATGCATGCATGCTTGTATATATGTGTTTTCGTTTTTCCTTCAATATGTTCTGATTATATGTATATAAATTTGCTAATTTTTTGTGTTCAATGTTGCAGAGACTTTAGTGCATTCCTCCCTTGAACCATGTGATGCAGATTTCACATTTCCAGTTAATTTTAATTTCCGAGAGCATACAATCTATGTGCGATGTCGTCCATATCTTAAGGACTTCATGGAGAGGGTTGCTGGCGTGTTTGAAACCATCATATTTACTGCCAGTCAAAGTATATATGCTGAGCAATTACTCAACATTCTTGATCCTAAAAGGAGAGTATTTCGCCACCGTGTTTATCGAGAGGCTTGTGTCTTTGTAGATGGTAATTACTTGAAGGATTTATCGGTTCTTGGTCGGGATTTATCACGTGTGATCATCATTGACAACTCCCCACAGGTAATATTTAATTGCTTATCCAAGCTTTAGGACGTTAGGTGTCTGTTTCGTCGGCTATGCAGTAATTAGTTTTTGTTATGAATCTTACTCAATTTATTTGAAAATTTTTGTATGCTCAATCTTTCTTGAGTCCATTGGTCTTCCCTGTAGTATGATTCAAGAATAGAGAAATTGATTCTGCTTTATTCTCTACTGTTGAAGACATTGGCTTATCCTGATATTAACTAGAAAGAAAGGAGTAGCCAGCAAAGTTCTGCAGACTAAATTAGTCAAGAAAAATGTTGCCATGACTTGGAAAGAGTTAGTGAATAATGGTTGAAGGTGATCAGTTTTCTAATGGGAATTGGGGTCTTGGGAAGACCTAGCAAGCCAGCAAACATTAATCTTTTTGCCATTTTCCCCGTGCTTGTGCATAAATAATACAATAAGGGTTGGCAGTCGGTAACTTATTTAGTATAGAGTGTAATGGGCAGTGAAGTTCTTTAACTGTAATGAGACGCTTTCTTATGCTCAACACTGAACCTGGAGTTGAACATACTTTCCCTTGGAAGCGCATCATCTTTCTTGAAAGTTTTCTTAATCTAGAAGAGTTCTGGAATCTTATACCATTTGCCGAACTTCCTTCAAACAGACTATGCAGAGACTCTCTTTCCATTAAATCCTTGGCAGAGAAAGCTGGCATTAATGAGAGGATTTATATCACAGTTTGATGCAGCTATAAGTTTCATAATCTATCATGAATTTGGGCTCTCTTTCTCCCTGTATAAAAGATTCCTGCTTTTCATAATAGATGGTATTTACTGATTTTATCTTAAAAGGCTAACATTTTTAGCACTCACAATTGTGAATCACCTGTTAATTGATTGTGAAGCACAAATGTACTGTATTGCAGGATGGTTAAAATAAGATATTGCAATAAAAATAACGTGAGATTTCATTGGTGCGCTCTACTGAATTGTGTGCATTATTTGTTGTATTTTGCAGGCATTTGGATTCCAATTAGAAAATGGTATTCCAATTGAAAGCTGGTTTGATGACCGCAACGATCAAGAATTGCTCTTATTACTTCCATTCTTAGAAAGTTTGGTTGGTGTTGACGATGTCCGGCCAATAATAACCAAGAAGTTTAACCTCCGTGAAAAGGTGGTGGCTTCTTCAGGTCTATCTCTTGACTTTGGCAGGTGAACGTTTTATGTGGACATATTTCATTTGGATTGAAGAAATTATGCTGGTAGCATCCCCTGGCTTATACTTGTACCTGATGTTAATACTCTTTGTTTGTAGCTTGTTTCTTGTATTATGATGTGGGATTGTGGTTGCTTATGCTTCAATTGAAACTTATCTCGAGCATATTTTGAAAATTTTAGAGTATGATTGTACAAGTCAGCATCATCTAAAGCTTCACTTGTTTGGGCTTGTTGCTCTTTTCTTATTGTTTCTGTATTTGATTTGCTTGTCCCAGCAAGCGTTGCCTTGCGGCTTAACCAATAATCTTGGTCGCATTTCGACATCTGCTACCCTTTCAGCAGGTAATGTAGAATCAGTCAGGTTTAAGCCCCAGTAAGTTCTATCATTCATTGTTTCTACCTGCTTGAGGATGAGAATCTGTCATATTTTAGACAGCAATTGGCTGGCCGCTCCAAGAAGTTTGTGGACATTAACCCAGAAAAGTGCCCTTCTCCAGCATTTTAGAAGCTTAAACTAAGTAAAACTCAACTCTTCTTGTTTTACTTATGAATTTTATGTTTGCTATAGGACATTTGCATCTCTTGAAGTGCTTGAATTATCAGGCAAACCAATTATTTGTAACAAAATCTTGTCAAGATGCCCTAGTTATGAACGGTAGAATTGGTTTTACAATACTTCACAGAATTATATATATATATATATATCACAAGCCTATTATAAATGATACCCTGACTTTTGATAACAGAAATCATTTTTACCGATTAAAATCACTGAATAATTCCCTCAGTGCAAGAGCTCATCCCAAGGTAGTCGTACAACTTTTTTCACTGTGGTTGGCAGTTATTTTCAGATTGAGAGGGCAAAAGTTGAAAGAGGAGATTCCACAGTTCAAGAAACTTCTGAGTCTCTTACAAACGTTATTTTTGCTTGCCCCACAAATAACATCATAGATTCATAGTGAGGTCGGCCTGAAAAAAGAGAAGAAACAAAAAGAACATAGCAAAGAGAAGGAAGAAAAGGAGCTATCCTCCCGAATATCTCTGAAATCACCATATATTCCACAATAATCTCAACATTAAATAATTTAATTTAATTCCTCTCCCCCATAATACAAGTGCGCAAATAAATAAGCATGGAACTTTTAGTTCCACAAATAAAGCAAAATACGAATAGGAGAACAAAATTTGTCGAAGCTATATCTACAGGTAGATGGGCAGACGTTCTACCTGCTACACTTGGCTTTGGCCAGCTTTTTTCTTCGTTTCTTCTCAGCCTTCGGGGTTTTGGTTTTCCTCGCTTCCCTCTTCTCCTCTTTCACTTTTTTCTTATGGTCCTTTCGAGCAGCTCTTATTTCATCTGGATCCAACTTTTTCTCACTTTCATAACCTGATTCATCTTCTCCAGATCCACTGCCTGAAACATCATCATCATCTGCTGAATTCTCAGGTGTGTCTTGTACAGAACACTTTCTCTGTAGATCCTGCACAGGTTCTTGAGGATCCTGGAGTTTTGTTGCCTCCAGTTTCTTCTGTTGTTGACCGAGCTTATTTCTAGTTTCTATGAAGTCCATTAGAGGTTTGTCATAAATTTCTTTTGATGTGTCCTTGTATCCCACCAAAGGACGTTGATGCATTGCCATCTGCGTAAGCTCCTCCTCACAATTCTTTACACGATCTACTGTCTGAATTATGCAGCAATTAGGAACCAGCAATATATGTGAAATATGATCATTTAAGAAATTAATATTTAATGTTTTGATTAAAAGTTGACACAACAAAATGCCAAAAAAAGAAACTAAGCAAGCTACAAACAAACTGCGAGATTATTCAGCCACGGTGGGTTGTGAGACTGCACTCATAAAAATGAATAGAGGAGAGATCTAGCAAACACCATCTCCCTGCAACTGAAACTCTGATTTGGAACCAGTTGGGTTGGGAGGCATATTCCTTGCCGCATATGACTATTGAACATGTTTCCCGAATAGGAATTTCTAAATGACATGTTTAAAAATGGAAAAGATTTTCTTTTCCCAAAAAAAGCTAGGCAGGTAGGAGGATGCGTATTGAATATTGAGGGTTGGTTCCATCATGAACTGTTTCAAGACTACACTAAATGCTTTCAAGTGAATGGTACAGTTTAAACAAAGGAAAAATCAGTATGTCAGGATCTGATTATAAAACGTGTGAAGTCCCTATGGCAAGACAAGTATGGCACAATCTCACAGAAATTGGGGAATATATTTCCTTCTTTCTGCTTACTTCAGCCTCTTCTAGGGATTAATCAGGGAACTGGACAACTAGACAAACCTATCAAAGCAGTGGTATGGATTGGACATGGATCAAGTTCACAAAACTAGATAGAATTCTAAAGTCTGCCCAATTATGCTGCCTGTAGATGTGATGTGTCATATAAAGTAGACCAGATAGTTTAAAAAGAACATCAATTTCAAGAATACCTGCACAAAGACCGTTGATGCAATGGTATCCTCTTGGTATGATTCTCCTCTTTCTAAAACCTTCTGCTGGACCTGAGTAATTTAGTTATATCAGAATTAAACCCTTCTAGTTAATGTTTTAGCAAATCCACAAGCTTTGCAAACCTTGCTTTGGGAGGAATTTCAAGTGCTATAGAGTAAAAGACCTACCTTTTCTAGATATTCATCCACATCTTCATCTGCAATGGATGGATCAATCACAAAGTCAAATAGTTCTTTAACTGTCATGGCAGCAACTCCACGTTTTTTAAAGAAATCCTGCAACAAACATTAACAATTAAAAGCTAATCATATCTAACCCTAGGCACAATATAGCAGCCGCAACTGAAAGTAAATCATCTTACTGAGACATGAAGACAATCTTCTCGTAGGAAATCTAAGGCCAAAGGGTGATCAAGGTCCACTGACTGAGAAACATCAATGACGTACAAGTGACCCTGAAAGATGGTATCAACTGTTAGGTGGTAAAAGCTGCATAGTTGTTCATGTTGTTGTTTTAACCAGAAGTAGAAATGAATCAGCACAAATATACATTAAAATGTAGTCGACATGAACTTGCCTCAAAATAAAGTATATTATATTCGCTGAGATCCCCATGCACCAATTTACACTTCTGGTATAATGTGCGCATAGCAGTAATGATCTAGAACACATGAATACCAGGAAACAAGTTAGTTTTAATCACTTCAAAATTTCTGAAAAATGTTTGCATTGCAGATATGAGACAGTGAACTTAAAATATTCATGTTAAAAAAGCATCAGTTGCATCCAACACAAACAAATTAGCCAAATCATATATTAATATGGTTGAACAGATAATGAACATACCATATTATTTTTTTGTCTCACACCTTAACCTTTTAAATTTTAACTGACTAGAGCATTGGACCAAGGAGTCTAAACTGAGAATTGGCAGAAGGATATGAGAATTCATAGGGATACAATATGAGGTCACAATGGAGATTAATGGGTTTGATTGAGCTTATACTAACAGCCTTACATTTCAGTTCTGGATATCTCAATTTGAGATTGTTATGTGAAGCAGAGCAGACACCAAATGCTCTAGATTTAAATGATGCAACTGGTCAACCATTGTTATCAGGCAAGTCGATTTGTATTATCATTGCCAGGGAAGAAGTCCCAGATCCTACTTCTTCAACCAAGAGTTTTGATGGGGAAGAAGTTATTCAAAATCTTCCACCACTGAAATTTTAAAATCAAGTTCCAATTAAGATTATGTGGATTAATTTACACAATCCAGGATCAAGCAGAACTTAAATTGCTTCGTGCATACAAAGTCAAATAATCAAAATTAAAGGCTGATGTCAGCTTCTTAGCATAAACAAGGTTATCAAACCAAGCTGTCAGTTTATTAAGATTGGACTACTAGAGATGATGTTCACTGGGAAACTAAGATCACATCGCTTTTAGCACTTAAGCCAAAATATATAGCAGTCATTCGATACTTTTGCCCATTAAAACCCCCATTGAACAATGCTAATAACTCGTTCTAACATTCTTTACAGAAAATGATTCCTGTCACCTTCACCCACCCGGAAGGTCTCTACCTGCCATTGTACTCAAAACCAATCAATTTCCACCCTCAAGCATTTTATAAGGTGGTAAGTTCTTACTGGGCTTCAAGTAAATAATAGAACATGAACATCTTCCAGAAAGCCCAAAGTACAACCATCTCCACATACAAAAACATACAATATGAACGTCTCACAATAATAAGAGTCAGACTATTGCTGAACATAAGGGAACAACAAGAAAGAAGTGATTGCTGCTTAAATTAGCATAAAAACTAGCCAGTATTCCATCTTTTATAATTAAAGCAAAACTCACTTAAAGAAATGCAATCTATTGGGTAAATAAGATGGGGGCGCATGAAAATATATCCATAAAGCAGCTATTATGCATATATTGGCTAATATTACGCTGATAACAAGCAAAATGGTCAGAGAAGATTTGCTGAGAGAGTACATAGAGGAAGGTCTATTAATCTTAACATGGTGGTGATGCAAGAGCAATTGAATTTTAACTGCGGAGGGAGATAGCAAAGGCATGGTTCGTATTTGATTCAACACAAAAATGTTCCTAATAGAAGAGAGCCAAAAAGTTACTAGAGAAGCTAATTATATATGTGTGGTCCTGGAATTATGTTGCAAAGAAGACAAAGGCTCACCTTTTAAACAAATCCTCATGATGGGTTTTGATCAAAGACGCCTAGCATTTAAACTTCGATAATATGATAAGTCAGATTTGTTTTCGGTAGAACTTTGCTGGTGCTTTTAAAAAAACTTGCAGTAAACATTTACTATAAAGTATTAATCTAACCTATATGATGGCAAAAAACGTTGCTGGTACTTGGCCAACTCAACGAAAAAACAGGGTCATGTATACACTTTTTAGATATGCTTCTTTGCAAATAGCAACTAACAGACCTCCTTTTCCTGATAAATTTGATGAAATGAAGCTACTTCTAACTACTGCAAATTTATAAGAAGAGACGTGAGTTCACAGGATGATAAAAAAGTAGACATGAGGAATCACTATATAACTTATGGTCTGTTATTCATATGATGATGAGATTGAGAAGTGCATTGTGCATAAAGAAAAGCAGGATGGTAAAAGAGAAGTACTTAAAAATATAATTACAGCAGTTCAGTACAGTGAAATTTAGCATGCACCTCTACATAACTTTCACGTAATTTATCCTCAGACAAAGCAGCATCCTTTAGGCGAGGTGCAGCCCACCCAGATTTCCCTGCATCAGATATCCACTTAAATCAGACATTTACAAAACACTATTACCTAAGAGAATTGTCCCTAGATTTGCGATGCTGGAATTATCCTACAAGCATGATACGTAGACAACCATTACTCATGAACCTTACCTCGTATCCAAGGGTTATTAAGAAGGAAAAAAAAGCTCTTATCCTACAGAAATAATAAAGTAGAATGCATTCCTACCAATGAATTCCATAACCAGAACATGTAATCTTAAAAGAAGTGGCATTGGGCACCTAATTCCAGCTGCCTTTACCCTGAAAGCAAGAAAGACAAAGTCATATATATTTAGTAACATAATTTAGATTCCATGTGATAATAAGGTAAACATATTTAATCCGTAATTTACAGAGAAGAAAGACAAATATGTATATATTTAGTAACCTTTTTGCATTAAGATTAATTTCAGTAGGCTATTTGCTGACTTTGATTCCTAAGACAGCCGTTTTTTTCTTATATACTGCATAAGTATTGGTTAGCAGATACAGTACAATGAGTACATCAACTAAATAATCAACTTATGATCATCTAAATGTCACTAATGAGATAGTGGTTAAGCTGAGCTTTCAGCATTTACTTAAAATAGGTAGTAATAGTTCATGTAACTTTGTAGAATGACTCCTATGAGCAATTAATAACTCGTCGGCTCCAAAAATATAGGATATAGGCTTTTGTTGTTGTCAAGTGAGAAAGGGCAATCTCTGGTTTCTGGTTTTTTCAGTAATGCGGTTGCAACATGTTCATTTCAAAGAAAAGAAACGAAAAGGAAGGAAAAAACCATTTTGAAGCATGAAAACAAAATGCTAAACCAAATGAGCAGGTCTAGTTCCATTCTCTTTCCCTAGGGGTAATCCTTCTCTAAGCACGATTAGTTTCATATGATGGGAACATTCAGAAAATAACTAGTGAATAAAAGTAGTTATTTTATTTCCGACAGCATGAGATGAAAACAAGAGAAAATGAATTACGAAAATTTTTCTTTTTCATTTCTCTCCCTTTTTTCTTGACTTTCTTTCTTTCTTTCTTTTTTCCTTCTCCTTTACTTCTTATTTATTTATTTTTTCTTGAAGAGGGGGAATGAAAGAATTAATCACAAGTGCACAGTACCTCAAAAGATTTCTCATTTCTTTCTCTGCCCAGGTCTTCACCATTTTTCTTGGATTGTGCTTACAGTAACCATGTCTAAAACGATAATCACCTTGCACATAACGATCTCGATCCCTGGAAGAGAAAATTAAATCAAAGGAGTAAAAGCACTAAAAGAAGATTATACTATAAATTGTATAAATATGTGGCCACTACTTTAGGCCCGACACCAGTGAAAAGCATCATAATCCTGGTCATCCAAATAGTTCCTTTAAGATAGAATTGGACAGTTAGCATATTAGGAACGAAAACAAATAGCTGTTTGAATATCTATTCCTAGCATTTTGGACCAAATTTATTTGGTAACTGGTCATCCCTCCTATCTATCCTTTGAATGTGTGTGAGCAAGTGGTCAGAGATTTCAATGTTGGGATGTGATGTATACATGAGCGGCTGTGGTGGTTGGCTAGAATTAGGAGTTACTAATAGCATAAAATGCATTTGTACCTACTTTGGTTGTAATTCCTAACCTAGTTGTAATCTGCTAGATGCCTAATTCCGCACGAACAGAGAGTAAGGATCTTTAACGACTTCATCCTTCTTTCTCCCTCCCATTACTACACAAATTTACACCTTGTGATACCTCTAGGTAGGTACGATAATTAACCAAAATGCTAAAATTTCTTTTTCCCTTTATGACGAGTACTCCCCACACATATCATCAAAGTATGAAATATGGTAGATTACTTGAGAAAATCATTACAGTGACCGAAATGGCCTTTTTGCATCATCAAAAGAATATGCGAACAATTGCATTTCGAGAAGGCTCGAACAAAACGAGTAACCAAACTTACTACCACTAACCAGCAATCACCATGACCTCTATTCTAAAAGAAGACACAAGAAAGAAAAATTATCAGAAAAGACTGTGCCCTGAAACCTAGAATGGCAGCATGTAGCAATGTACCTTATTGTAAAATATGTTTATGCAGCCTAGGATAAATATCAGCCTCTTCTGTTCTCATTCTAGGTGATGGAAGAAGGTAAAAATTCTCAATATACATCACTGAGTAAAATGATTTTCAGTTTTGATATGTTGAAGATTTATGCAGGTATGAAGGGAAACTTGCTTGAAGAAATTATCACAAGTGGACCAGTGGATCAAAAACCTTTTGGGATTCTTCCATAGCCACTCTCAAACTAATTTGCTCTTCAAATTGGTCTCAACTTCTTGATTGAAGCAAACCATTGTGCACGAAGTACAGCAAATGGATATCACAAATTAACTCCATGCAAATATGCATTCAAGTATTCCCCAGTTGCATGATAAGATATATGAACAAATGAAATGATCCCCCTCATTTAACCTTTCTTCTTCTACAGATTGCCTTTCTACTTAACCCACTGGAAAGCATCACAACACAACTGTTGGAAACTTAGTGGACACGTTATTCTTTATCAGTTCAACAACACGTTTCTAAAAGTATGTCCGTCTCTGCATTTTGTGTTGATGAACTTCTCAAGAAAACAAATAAGCAACTTGGAAACTCGAAAAACATTATAACAATTAGAGCGATATAACTTTATAATTTGTAAATTTGCAATTTGCAATTGCACAAAAACTAATTGAAATTCTTTAATAAGCAGTCTAGAGAAGGATAATTGAAGAAAGTACAGAAGAGAAACACGAAGAGAAGGCCTTAAATTCGAATAGTTGTTTTTAGCCAAAATAGGTCTTAAACGAATTGAATAACAGATACAAAATTTCTGTTCAGAAGAATTGAAGAAGATTGTCATGGTGTTCATTATTCTCTTTTACTGTAGAAGAAACGAAAAGCAACAAATGATGTCAATGCCATCAACCAACAATCCAGTGCCAAGTGAAACTGAACATAAATGCTAATTGAGTGAAATCAGAAAGAAAGAAAATGAAACCAGTAGAAAAGAAAGTCTACTGAATCAAACTGCAACGTGCAGACTCACAGGGAGCTTTGGTGGTGAGGAAGAAACAAAGGGGAATATGGAAAATAGAGTAGCCCCAGATGTGATCATCAAGTATAGAAGAATTGACAAACCTTCGGTGAGTTGTGGGTGCAGCAGTGGGAGAGGTAATGCAGAGGATAGCCCAACTAAATACATAGTTGGGTAGCCTATGCAACAACTGAAAATGGAGCAGTCTAAACTCTAAAGAATACATGTAACTTAAAAAAACTTTAAAATTCAAAACTGAAAAAGACCTGTGCTGCACCCTGCAGTTGTGATCTGTTAACCTGCAGCTTGAAAATAAGAAGGTTTCATCCGAAAAGGCCCTCTAACCAACTAATACATTATAGGCTAACAAACATGAACTATTCCCCCAAAAGGGCCTACCTCAGTAGGCTGGCACTCTGGTATGTACACCAATTTCAAGATGTCACACTGCCATATCCTAAGCTCAAACGTCACCATAACTATCGTACACTGGTAGCTTAAAGTAGGGATGCCCATGGAAGACGCCGCAGATCCAGAATAAAGTTTGAGCCATTTTATGAAGTTAATTTTTGCAAAGCCTGAAGGTTTTTATAGTAGATTTATCATTATTATTATTCTTAACCTTTTGAATAAAAAAATTTGCCGTTCCTAAGTGACCATATTCTCTTCTGATTTGCATTCTACCTACTTTTTTCTCCCTATCCCTACTATATTATGTGCCGTGCTATAATGGCCTTAATTCATCTTCTCATGTTCTCAATAGATGTTTCCATTGCTTGAATTCTACAGTAATTCTAAGAAATATAACAGAAGAAATAGCACATAAACAAAATCTATTGTTGAAATTTATGTGTAGATCCTGATCCATTGGGTATCATGACATTTTCCCTTCTTCCAAAAACAAAATGTGTCACTGCCGATTTTTTTAGCTTACACTTAATTTGAAAATACTCAAGGAACCTGAGAAAAAGTCCCAAAAATTCATTGCTTGTTGTCCAGAAAAACAAGCTGCTTTCTTCAAATCTCTATAAGGTTACTATAAAGAAGAATGAACACATTGAACTTCCTTTGCAGAACACACAGCAGTTACTCTCCTTATTACTGGATGCAAGCATATAAAAATGTTCCATGGAAATTATGACAATCTAATGTAAAGACAGCACCTTCTAGATCTACCCAAGGTAAATTTACAATCTGGAAATAAAAGTCAAATGCTGTTGAACTTAAGACTGAGAGATATATTCCCAACAGGACACTTACAAACAAATTTACAAAACAATCATATGTCTCATAACTTCAGGTTCATAAACCACGTTCTCATGCAAAAAAAAAAAAAACTCATAGACATCCAAAAGTATATAAACTAGGAGTACATCTTGATTATATCAAGAAAATGGGACTTTGTCTTTCAAAAAAAAGAAAGAAAATGAAAGCTTAAGAATAGAGTAAAGTTACTAACTTGAAAACGAGAACAGAAGTTTTGTACACTTTAATTGCCAGCTCCTGACCATCAGATCTAGTTGCATGATATACATTTGCCTACCAAGGTATCAAATTCAGATCATCAATGCCAGTTCTGACCCAAAACATCTTAATTAATTTTCTAAAAGTATAAATCAAATCAAACAAACAAATGAAGAATTACAAAAAAAAACAGAAGAGATGAGAAGAGTTGTCTCAAATGGTGAGTGCATACTTCTTTCCCTGTAGAAATACAACCATTAATCTCATGAAAAACTCCACGATTAAGCATCTTGAACAAAACCATACGCGTTCTTGGATCAATAGCCTGCAAAACAATGAAAATATTATACTAACTATTTTGAGCAGAACTGAGATGCATAAATCACTACGATAATAAATATCCTTCAATAAAAAGAAATGCATCCTACAAAGCAATGCAAATATTTACTAAGGGTGTTTTGGAAAACTCCTAAAAATGGGCCTGGACTGAACCTGACCCAAGTTTGGGTTTCCTTCTGATTGGCAAAAACTGGGCCAGTTCCAACCCAAATTTTCTTAGGCCAAAAAGAAACCATAAAACCAGTTTAGTGTTGGACTGGGGAGTGGTGGTCTAACACGAAACTGGATTAGAGTAGAACTGGGCTAGGGTTGACTCTAGCCCAGTTTTTGGTTGATTGCCAAATACACCCCAAGTATTTTGAGCTACATTAAGATGCATAAATCACAAATGTAATAAATAGCCTTTAATAACAAGAAATGCAGGCTTGAATTGGGATCATAACAATAGGTTGTTTTGTCTTTGTTGTTTCAAATTCTCAAGCTAATAAATAGTGGACATAGTGATGTAAAGATCAACTCCGAAGTTGTTGAATCTACAAAGGTAAGATCAAATAAAACAAATTAATTATGTGGTTAGATCTAAAAGGTCATTTTGAGATGAGATCAAATAGAATAATACAATGTGCGAAAAGGTCCAATACGGAAACCAAATCAAGCTACTTGGAATAGTTTAGTAAATAAACTCAAACTTTCACCCATCAAAAGAAAGAAACTTGCCTATACAAATTATTATAGTGGAATTAATAAATAAATGAGACAAGGATGGGAAGTGTTGAGACAAATAATACAATAAGTAATGTACGAAGCAAATAGTAAAAGAGACAAAAGATGGAGATTACAACATGGCAACATGAACAGATTTCTAGGATTGATATGAGGGCATCCTACATAGGTACTTATATCTATTATGTACATATTATATACAAGATTCATGGACTTCACCTAGGTGCTGTTAGGGGGAGAAAAAGCATATATTGGAGATAGAGCTTAAACCTAATGTCAGAATTGTGTTACAAATTCATCAATAAATTCCAAAGACATAAGGAAAGAGTTCAATAATCAACTGCCATGATGTTGAATTTAAGTAGAAAATAGGGGAAAACATATAACTAACTGTGTTCCTCTTCTATGGAAAACTATGATAATCGCCATTAATACAACCAAATTTCCCAAAATGTAACCTATAAAATTCATTTAAGCATATCAAAATACAAAAATAAGAGAAATGATAGTTTGAAAATTTCGTCTGTTCCGACCTTTCTCTCTCTAAATCTTTAAAAGATGGTTTGGTCACATACAAAGGAGAACCCTTAGTGCACCGATTAGGAAAAGTGATAATATTAGAGTTAATGGGGCTAGGAGATCTAGAGGTCGACCTAGAATGACTAGGTCAGAAACAATTAAGAAGGATATGATTAAGATTAACGTAACAGAGGAAATGACCCGTAACAGAATGGAATAGAAAAATAGGATTCATGTAGCCGACCCCAAACATTTGGGATAAAGGTTTGGTTGTTGTGGTTGTTGTTGTTGTTGTGGACATACAAAAACATTCAGTAATTAAATGGGTTGCCAGACATCAGCTATCTCTTCAGACTTTAGTAATACTTACAACCTAATTCACTTAAGTTACAAAGTCAAAGCATTATGAAAACAAAGGGATTAATTAAATAGACAACCCATAAACAGCTGGCTGTTCTTTTGCACGTTTGCTATTTCTAAAAACTCTTGAAGCACTACCAAAGAAGGTAAATGGGAACTCATACTCTCATCACAGCGATCACTTAATACGCGAAGAAACCAAACGTTTCGACATGGATAGCTTTAGCAACAATATAAACATTTCGGGTCAGTGTGCGTTTCAAATCATCAAATATTAAGCCTATGCAATAAAAATCACCTGCTCGACAGTGGCACGGTCTGCTTTCTCTGTGTTCTTGATTCTCCCAATGGCCATACCTCGAACGCTGTCTCGGATTTCAGTAGCCACTGAATTTGACATGCCCACGTTAAGCCTACCCTCCCACTCCTAAATCCAACACAAAATCAGAATTCAAATACAACACACTACTAAAGTTACCCTTTTTACAGTAAAGTTAGGGTTACCTCCAAAGGGTTAGCCCTAAAACGAGATGAGAACTTCTGGCTTCGATTGGAGATGGGCTGGAGAGGCCGAGAGAGGAGTCCGCCATGGGCATTGGGCCTCCCTCTCGCTGCCACGTGGGAGAACGAGACGGAAGACACGTCGCCTTCGATCCCTTCTCTAGAATCCAACCAATCCAGCGCGTCTCCTACCTCAGAATCTGAAGACCATTGCTCTTCCTCTTCCTCTTCGAATTCATCTTGTTCTTGTTCTTCGTGCTTCTGTAATTGTGCTGAAGATGAGAAGAGCGGCTCTTCGAGCGCCATTGCTGTTTGATCTCTGGAGAATGAAGAAGAGAGAGATGGAGGACGAGAGCGAAGCGAGACGAAAGCCCTAAATCCCCGAGGAGCAAGGGAAATAGGTCGGGTCGAATTTAGGCTGCAGTGTAATATCCAAACCCGACCTATTTAAGAATTTCCCTTCTTCAATGGGCGGGAAATATGTACTTAAGTAATTATATCATGCTACAAATCTACATCGGAAAATAAAATGAAGGAGATGATAAGGACAAATTTTCAAAACAGTCCTATTTAGATTTTTATTTGTAAAAAAAGACTCGTTTCGAAGTTATTTTTAAAAATCGACCTGGTTTCAGCCCTGTCGTTGAAACCAGGTCGGTTTCTGAATTTTTTTTTTTACAAAACTTCACGGGAGTTGAACTCCCGTGAAGATTAATTTCTTCAAAAAAACTTCCGCGAGTTGAACTCCCGTGAAGATTTATTCAGAGAACGGACTTCACGGGAGTTGAACTCCCGTGAAGTCTGTTAGAGTATTAAAAACTCCACGGGAGTTCAACTCCTGTGGAGTTACAGGCCAAATTTCCCAGAGAATCGCTCTCTAGGAAATTAAAGCCTGTAACTCCACGGGAGTCGAACTCCCGTGGAGTTTTGGCCTCCCCTATATAAGCGCGGGTGTACTCGTGAAGAGCCCCGATCTCACTCCTCACGCCGCCACCCCAAACCCTATCCCTCTCTCCCTCGTCCCAATCGTCGCCGTCCCAGGCCATTTTCGACCGTCGTCCCCATTTCCGACCGCCTCCCCCCATTTCCGACCGTCGGAATCGTCGTTGTCGCCGGAGTTCGACAGATTGAAGGTAAAATCCTCCAAAAAAATTATTCTCTTAATTTCTTGTATTTTCTCACTATCTCATAGTGATTACATGTAAAAAAATTAGATTTTAGAATTTCATTGTGAATTATTTATGAATTTTGTGAAGAAAACTTAAATAATTTTATCGATTTAGAGGGGAAATTGTCAATAATGTAAAAATTAGTGTTACTACATACGTATGACATCGGTATATGAATTTGGGTAAAATTATGGTTCCCTAAAATTGACATAGGATTTAATGGTAAGTAACAATCAATTTTTAAAGTCTTTTCGTGTAATATTGTTTTTGAATTTTTTACTCTTCAGAGGTAACAATGAACGATCGAATCGTAATTCTTTGTTCTTATGATGGGAAGATTAACTACCTCGAAAATAACATGTTCGTTTATGAAGATGGTACGACGAGACCGTTGTTTATAACAAAATCGTGTACTTTCTATGAGTTGGTTAATGAATTATACAAACTTACATTAACCAACTCACGTGAGTATCACCTTAATGTTATTTGTAATTATCCTGTTGTGGAGAACAGGACAAGCGGCATTCAAATATCAAGTGACTACGATATGAGTCTCATTGGAGTCTTACATGACGAGAAGCGTTCGATCGAATTGTTCATTAAAAAAACATCAAAGGAATTTGGGAAAATCGTTGAATTATGACGGAATGTACTCCCGCATGTTGGAGGACCCTGATGTTAATTCCGTTGGTTTTTATCTCCTCAACAAGATGAAGGTTGGACACAATCACAGTATATGAGCGGTCCTTCGTTTGTGGGGCACTTTGAATGCTTTCGATACTAACACGAGAGTTCAAGAAGATAATGTAAGTGTTGAATCTGAGAATGATGATGAAGAGGAGGGCTTACAAATTAATAGCATGACCTTAATAGATCATGATGAAGGGGACAACCACCACATTAACAGGTGTTATACTAATAATGAGTATGTTGTCTTAGAGGATCCTCCGCCCGATGAACTTCAAGGAGAAAAATGGATTGATAACTCCATGATGAAAAGTGTTTCTATTGGCACTAATAGCGGTCATGATACACAGGGCGAGGACTTCTCATTCATGAAGGCAGATATTTATGAGAGTAAGGAGAAATTGATCCATGCGCTTCGTTCGTATGCCATTGTAAAAAATGTCATGTTTAGGCCAACAAAAAACAACACAACAAGCTATAATATGGTTTGTTTTTATCGTAAAGATGATGAAGACGAAGATCTTGGTGGACACTATGACGGGAATGCGAATTGTCCTTGGAAGCTTAATTCATGTTCAGGTGTAAGAGTAGGTGGGCATTTCAAAATCACGGCGTACAACAGAGTCCACACATATAGCAATCCTCGATTGGAGATGAATAACAAGCATGTGTCCTCTTTTTTTATATATCGATTGATTACCGCATCTAAGGAAGGATCTTGATCTATGACCGAAAGATATTCGTCTTTTAGTGCATAAAGCGATCAACTTTGATGTATCATACAATAAGTGTTGGAATGCTAGGAGGCAGGCGATGATAGAAATATTTGGGGATTGGGACAAATCTTATGAAATCTTACTGCATTATCTTGAAGCACTCAAAAGAGAAAATTCTGGGATTGTATACGAAGTTTCATCTGACCCTCTTGATGGCGAAGAATGACGATTCACATGTGTATTTTGGGCATTTGGGCCTTATATTGAGGGTTTCCAATATTGTCGTCCTCTTCTTAGCATTGATAACACCCACTTATACGGCAACTACAAAGATGTTTTGCTTGTTACCACCGGAGTTGACGCGGATGATGGTTTGTTTCCTTTGGCGTTTACAGTGGTTGATGTTGAAAACACAGAGAATTTGGCATGGTTTTTTTGCATGTATACGATATCATATCCTTAGTATAGGGGCGCGACCGATTACATTCATATCTGATGGGATGAAAGGAATTCTAAGAGCACTCCAATGATATTTCCCGTCACCACATGCACATTGTTATTGCTTGTGACATATTAGGGACAAGTTCAAGAAGAAATATGGAAACGGTCAGGTTCAAGATCTTCTTTGGCAAGCTGGCTGTGCAACAGAAAAATTAGTTTATGACCAAATACGAGAGAGGATTAAGTTCATTTCTCGAGCTGCACATGATTGGATCGAAACTAGTTTGGGACCACATAATGTTGATAAGTGGGTTTTATGTGAGGATGGTGGGAGATGGTTCTGTATGATGACTACGAACGTTTCTGAGAGTTTCAATGGCGTGTTCAAGGGAGCACGCGGTATGCCAATACAGTCACTAGTTGCTAAAACATTTTACAAACTTAATAACTTCTTTCTACAACGTCGCGTACTTGGTGAAAATACTCGCTCAGAGCTCACATCGAAGAATGATGAAATGTTAGTGACTCGAATTGTGCAAGCTCGATCCTTTCATGTCGTAAGATACAGTTTTAATGAATGGGAGGTCATTGAGAGAATATCACATAGAGAAAATCGCACTTACAAAGTTAACATGTTAGTGGATCACACATGTACGTGCACTTGCAATGTACCACAACTATAATGGATTTCTTGTTCACATGTTGTCGCGGCTTGTTCTGATCTACAGGGTGGTGTGAGGATTTCACATTATGAGTTCGTCGCGGCTTGGTATTCTACTTACAACTATCAACAAACGTACAGAGAGTGTTTTCGTCCACCATACGACAGTCGATATTGGACACAAGACGGACCACGGATATTACCTCATTTGTATAAAAGGTCGGCGGGGCGCCCTCGTACCGTACGAATTAGAAATTGTATGGATAATGATCGTGAAGGAGTTAGGGGGAGAAATAAGTGTAGTAGATGCGATCAACCAGGCCATAACAAAAATACTTGACCAGCTAGGATTAAGCGTTGATGTTGTAATTTGTAGCGGTTTTATTCTGTGTTTGTTTCCGTATGTTATTTGTGATTGTAATTTGTAGTGGTTTCGTTCTGTGTTTGTTTCCGTATGTCATTTGTGATTGTTATTCGTACTGAATTCGTTTTGTGTTTGTTTTCATAAGTTATTTGTGATTTTAATTTGTAGCGTTTCGTACTATGTTATATAAATTTAATGTTTGGTTTCAAGTTATTGTTTTCTTCACGTTACGCATTCGTTTGTTGTTTATATATAACTAAGTCAGTATTTCAACAGAAAGATCTAACATATTGTACATTGTCTTCTAATATTATTCTCAGTTATATTCATTATGGATCTGGGACCGATATGCCCCCGACGTTTTGACCCTCCAGTCAGACCATATTGGCTAAGGACGGGTAAAACATCTTTTGTATATATTCCTTAGCATTGGCACTAATTTTTTTTCTCAATATACTTAATCAATTCTTTTTGACGTGCAGTCCGTACCAGACATCACTATGATAGAACATTCCCAGAGTTATTCGGCTTGGGTCATTGAGGATGAGAGAGTACTACAACTTATTGCTCAAGCCGGGTTCCGGGAGTGTTCGACAGTGTGATATATTAGGCTTGATTGGCCGCTTATCACTGCACTGATTGAGAGGTGGAGGCCAGAGACCAACACATTTCACATGCATATAGGGGAGTGTACCATCACCTTACAGGACATGACCGTCATACTTGGGCTCCGGATCGATGGACCGGTAATTACGGGCACCGATGATCATAGTTGGCCTGAGGTATGTGTTAGGCTTCTTGGCCAGGTTCCGACTTGAGGAGTGGTGCGATGAAGCTATCATGGCTTCGTCAGACATTTTAGGGTGACATACCAGAGGATGCCAGTATGGAGACGCTTTCAGTTTCATGCTCGTGCGTACATATTGCACATGATAGGGTGCGTGCTTTTTCCTGATGCGAGCAAGACTCTTATACATGCACGATGCCTGCCACTATTGGAGGATTTTAACGTATGCAGCGCACTATCGTGGGCAGTTCGGTGTTGACATACTTGTATCGAGAACTGGGTAGAGTATCACTGATGCAAAATAAAGAATTCAAGGGATGCTACACATTGATACAGATTTGGTCAGAGGAGCGCATTCATATTGGACGACCTACTTTACTTGTGCACCGTGACCTACATGGGCAGTTTCCTTTGGCATACATGTATAATTGTACATACAAATCTTATTTGTACTGAATTTATACTTATATATTCTCTATTCTGCATATAGGTATAACGTGCAGTATGTTAAGTACCAATCAGCGACGCGCCATCGTGAGTTTTATCGAAATGAGCTTGATGGCCTCCAACACGAATAGGTAAATATAAATATCAAGTCGTTATGAATACTATAGTTTTGTTATTGATACTGATAAATGTTTTATTTTATTTCAGTTCAAGTGGAGACCCTATACACTGCCGGAGCTCGATATGCATTCTCTTGCACCCATCTGCCGAGATACTCCCGACTTATGGAGAGCCAGAGTTCTATTGATTTGTTGGAAGATCGTGGATGTGCATGTCCCTGATCGTGTGCTATGACAGTTTACGCTCTCTCAGCATGTGCCAGATCCTGTCGAGCAGATCGATCGTCGGCGGTGACCTAATTGCACCGTACTGACTGGGCCATAGTCCGTGCAACCTACATGGATAGGTGGGCTCACAGGTGAGATTTTATCCAGGATACGAGGCCCACAGCTGTTGATTATACCGCATATATGCATTGATATTGGGGTATCATAAGTAGATGGATCACGTGTGACCCACAACCATCAGCTGGACACATGCCACGCCCATCGACAGACAGTTACATCCCTAGTAGGATGAATGTGAGAGATTACATAAGTTTCTAAGTTAAATTATAACATTTTTTAATGAGTTGGTACTTAATAAATTGTTTACCTCACATGTCCGTGCTCTTGATAGCATTGAGGCTGATATTGATGCTCACGTGCCTGAGATTCAGGATCAGGTGGCGTTAGGGGTCTTCAGCAGGATCAAGAAGACCATAGCGCAAGTGTTTCATAAGACTCACGTCGACGAGTTCACAGGTCGTGAGTACAAGTCTCGATCATTTGGGCATGCATACACTCGGTGCCGACGACCACGTGACGATGATGCCGGCACTTTGCATGCCGATGGAGCCGACACTTCGCATGCTGATGGAGCCAACACTTCTCAGCCTCATACACAGCCGGATACTCAGATAGTCGAGGCTCATCAGCAGGACCGCAGGTGGCGGGGAAGAGCGAGGGGATGGGGAAGAGAGGGAGAGGAAGGAGAGGAGCTATATTGGGTTGTATTTGAACTTATTTTGTTAAAATTTGTAACTTTTATGAATTTTCAAATACTCTACTTTTGTGGATCAATTATTGTTCATGTATGTACTCTTTTTAAGTATTGTTTAATTCATGTGTGTTTAAATCATATATATATTATAGTAATTGTTGTTAACAAGTAAATAGTTATATATATATGAGTTAAACAGGTAGATGCATACAAAACATGCACATCACATTAGCCTGTGCATGTTTTCTAAAACCTGTAGCTTCACGGGAGTTCAACTCCCGTGAAGTTACAGTCTAAGTTTCTCAGAGACTGAGAGCGATTCTCTGGGAAATTTGGCCTGTAACTCCACGGGAGTTGAACTCCCGTGGAGATTTTAATACTCTAACAGACTTCACGGGAGTTCAACTCCCGCGAAGTCTGTTCTCTGAATAAATCTTCACGGGAGTTCAACTCCCGTGAAGATTTTTAAAAAAATTAATCTTTACGGGAATTGAACTCCCGTGAAGTTTAAAAATATGCTAAACTTCACGGGAGTTCAACTCCTGTGAAGTTTCGTAAATTTTTTTTTCAGAAACCGACCTGGTTTCAGCGACATGGCTGAAACCAGGTTGATTTCTAAAAATAACTTCAAAACAGGACGTTTTTTTGCAAATAAAAGTCTAAATAGGATTGTTTCGAAAATTTGTCCAAGATAATAATGTAGAGTCCAATGGACATCATGCTCGTAACACAAAAGGATCTAATAAGTAAAAATTACGCCTACAAAGCTTATGATAGGAATCCTTCTAGTTTGTTAATATTTGGTAGAAAATATATTGCACTGATGCTCATTAGCATATCCAATTTTTTTTGAAAAAAGTGAAATACAACTAACTGTTTATCTAAAAATAAAAATATGATATGATAAAAGCTATGATCAAAACATATAAGGTTATTAAAGCCACGATAATGGTGAGTTTAACTTAAATTTAAGTGATAGATTATTAATTGCAATGAAATTGTAATTTTCACTCACAACAGATAACAATTTGATAAATGGGTAGATAGTAGAGACTTTAGTTCTTAAATTTTGAATAACTTGCTCAGTTATTGGTTTCATTCGTTGCTAATTGAAAAACATTGTTCTCTCGGGAACACACACTTCATCTTGAAGACTTGAACTAGAATCGGGGATCGACAAAGTCCCTTCTCCTCAATTACTATTCTATAATTCTGAATTAAAGGTCAAGTTGTTATGGGAAAAAAAACCTGAAGGGGGTCATGTGAAGTTAACCAAAAAAATAACTTTTTGGTTGAAAGGGTTTGTTTTTCACTGCTGAACCTTTCTTACCAATACAAGTGTACATTCAAAGGTCTATCCTTATAATTGGTTAATTTTTTACATGCAGTATTATTTTTCACTTAATTTGACTATTGAGTATTTGCAAAATGTGCTATTTCTAACGACTCTTTTAAAAATAAACCAGTATTTCAAGGTAAATCGAATATCTTCAATTAAATTTTTAGTATTCTCAAGGTATAAGATTCTAGTAAACTATACTTATACCTAAGAGGACTAACTCTACTTTCTCCAACTAATACCTTTACCTGGAAATTACCTATTTTTTCACAATTTCCCGTTAAATTTGTAATCATAATTAAAAATTTTCAAAGAGGAGGGAAAAAGTTAGAAACGCTGCAGTTACCTGTATCACCTTTTCAAAAATTCAAATTAAAACTTGGATCTGTCTGAATTCTCTCATTTGCCGCCTATAAATATCCCTCAAGCCCTCCCGCTAGACTCCACATGATTCAAAAATTCCCGAAATTCTCAAGCCCTCTCCGTTCGTTCGAGATCTGAGCGTTTTCCAAGTTCGCGAAGATGGTGATCTCTCTACACCCCCCCTTCCCTCCCTCCCTCCCTCTTTCTCTTCTCTAGCTGATCTCTTTCTCTTTCGTTGATCTCAGGTTGTTGCTCAGAAGGTGAAGGAAGCGGAGATCACAGAGCAAGATTCGCTGCTTCTAGTAATTTTTCCCTCACCATTTTACTCGATTTTTATGCTGTAATTAGGTTTTTTCTTGTTTGAATTCTACCGATGATCGATTGACTTCTAGATCGGCAGATCAGAGCTTGATTTTTTTCGTTTTCCTTCGATTACTTTATAATTGGAAGTTCGATTAGCTTGTAGATCCGTAGATTTTCGTTTTGATCGAAGTTTACACTGAATTTTGTGTGATCTCACTGTATGACAAATTCGATTAGCTTGTAGATTCGTATTTTTTCGTTTTGATCGGAGTTTGCACTGAATTTTGTGTGATCTCACTGTATGACAAATTTGAGCGGAATACGAGTTCTATGCTCAAATGAGCTTTATTTTGTTCGAATTCCAGCCAGATGATCGTAAAACTTCTAGATCGGTAGATTAGAAGTTGATTTTCGTTTTCGTTCGATTAAATCATAATCGGAAGTTTGATGAGCTTGTAGATCGTAGATCAGCGCTTTGTTTGAGCTTTTCCATTAGATCGAAGTATATATAACACTTAATTAAAGTGAAGTTTCCTTTTATAGAGTGTGATCCAATTGTTTGAGTGAGATCTGAGTTTTATACGGTGGATCTTTGGTTTCATCCATTTGTTCACCAGATCTGGACATCTGATCACGTAAGATCCGTCAATTAGCTGGTTAATGTTTAATTGCAGTATTTTTGTTGTGAGTTTTTGTAAATTTGGGATAATGTTTGGACTAAATTGCTTATTTCATTTATAACTGTAACGATTTCTTACCCGGTTACTCAATTTTTTGGCGTGATTTCAAGGCAAAGGACCAAAATCCCTAAACATGCCGACGACCCTCATATTTTAGAGAATTTCTGCTTGATCGTTTACTTTTTTTTATTAGTTTCTTCTTTAATACGAGCAAAACCCTACAACTTTGGGATAGCGCTCAAACTAATTCTAACTGTAGTGGATTTTTGCATGACCCCTCAATGTTGTCCTGATTTCTCTCAGCTAAACAGTGCAGAAGGCAAGCAATTTGTTGGGATTCATAAATGAGTCCAATTTTTTGTTGCATTATTTATTTTTTAATTTATGCTGATTTCTCTATTAATTTTTGTTTTGTTGTCTCACAATTTTCCAATGATTTCTCAGTTAGGACAAATCTCTGACGACCTCTCTATAAATAGAATAGAGTTCTAACAATCTTCAGCAGAATATATAAATTATTCATTATTTCCTGATTTCATCAATTATTTGTTAAGTGTCTTGATCCGTAATATTTTCTACTATAAACAGACAAGAAATCTGCTCCGGATTGCAATTTTCAACATCAGTTACATCCGTGGGCTTTTTCCCGAGAATTATTTTACCGACAAGTCTGTTCCTGCCTTAGGTCAGCTCTTCTTTGACTAAAAACCCTCCTAAATTTCTCTATAAATCCAAAATGCTACATGAATCTGACATTTATCTGTGAGTTTGCAACAGAGATGAAGATTAAGAAGCTAATGCCCATGGATCCAGAGTCTCGGAGGCTAATCGACTGGATGGAGCAAGGTATCCGATGGATCTCTCAGTTGTTGCTCTGTAAATCAAAGTGTTATCTAAGTCAACTTGTTAACTGTAAGGGTTATCTGTGTTTTCTTCACCTTGACTTGGTACTTTTCTATCTAGGTGTATATGATGCACTGCAGAAGAAGTATCTGAAGGCACTTCTGTTCTGTATCTGTGAGGAATTAGAAGGTCCGATGATTGAGGAATATGCATGTGAGTATATACATGTACTGCAAAATTACTAAATGTTCAAGAACTGGTTCAGGTTACTCTCACAATTTATATTTTCTTTGGCTGTGAACACAAGCTTAGCGGTATTATGCAAGGCTTGGAATTCACAATCCGTTGAAATTTTAGATATTTGATCAGACAGCAGAACTTTCTTATGGTTGTTTTTTTTATTTTTTGACTGTCTTTATGAACTTTTAAAGCTCTTTTTCCCCTGCTAGTCACTTTAGGAATCGGAATTTTGGTTACTGAACATAAACATGTCCTTAAAAAATGTGTGCAGTCTCTTTTAGTTACTCAAATTCAAACAGCGAAGAAGTATCCATGAATGTGAATCGGAGTGGAAACAAGAAGAACGGGGTTAACTTCAAGTCTAATTCCATGGACATCACCCCAGATCAAATGAGGTATGAAATAGCGTCAGAGATTTCCTGCACATTTTTTTTACAGAATCTCTGGCAACATATATGGTATTCTGTCACTTTTGTTCTATTATCTGGTTTTTGGATTATTAAAGTGTTCATATCATACCAATAGAAGAAACTATACTTCATCATTCAAGTAATCCATTAGTATAAAAACTTTCTCATCTTCCAAGATTTACTCGTGTATATTTTTTCAACTTTGTGAGAAGTACAAATATTTCCAGTGTTTGCAAATTGTAATACTGCTGTCTGTCAATCTACAACGTCATCATTGCTCACTTTATGCTGTTCGGAGCAGTTAGTATTATTGATTTCTTTAATTCTCCTTGTTTTCTTTATATTCTCCAAATTAATATCCAGAATAACCAAATTTCCTGCAGCTTTCGTAACTTCCAAACTTAAACCTGAGGGCTACTTTCTAGCACCAAAGTTGTCAACTTCCTTATAATTTCTCATATATTGTAGGAGCTCTGCTTGCAAGATGGTTCGTACTCTAGTTCAGCTAATGAGGACGCTGGACCAAATGCCAGAGGAGGTAAACATAACACTATAATCTACTGAAGAATGCATGTAAATGTTTGCATGGGTCAAATAATATTTCATTTGTATCCCAGAGGACTATTGTGATGAAGCTCCTGTACTATGATGATATCACGGTATGCATAACATTCCATTCATCCATTTATTTTTTATTTCTTTTGTGTTGATTTACCTTTCTGACTTAGATATAATTTCCTGTCATAATTGTTAAATGCCCATGGCAGCATGAGTGCTTATCAGTGTTCAGAATTTCTGATTATACCCAACACCAAACTTTGTGCTAAAGGACTGAATCATTTCCTAATCATACTCAAAGTCTATTTGGTGCGGAATTGTCATATATCCTAAGCAGCCTATTTACTGGAGAACAACTTTAAATTGTCAAACTTATAACTTCCTTATACTTACATTATTAATTTATGCATGCTCCTAATACTTTATACTTCTTAATTAGTTGTATTTTTTTCTCTGCTATTAAAATCAATAAGTTTCAAACTTCTGTGGAATTGTAAAACTTCTGCTTTGAATTTGTAAATTCTCTAATTCATTTTTGGGTACATTTACAGAAAATTTCTGTAAATGTTTTTAGGATTCACAGAAAATCTGGCAAAAGTTTTAAGATCGACAGTTCACCTCTATCTTTATATTCCTAATAGCTTTAATTTAATCTTCAACTCAGTTAAAAGAGTTGTATGCATGTATACAGGGCTGTAAATGCCTGCAGTATATACAGTCACAACTTTTTTGAACTCATGTTTACTTCACAAAAATTAAAACTGAGGGGGGAGGGTTGTCAATTTTGAAGTCTTAGGGGTATATTTTGCGAGTCCAACAAAACTTGGAATTTGTTTTGTAATTTACCAACATTTTTTGAGAAGACATTTTTAGGTTTTGACTTAACCAAAATGCTGATTTTTGAATTCCAAATATCTTAGAAACTGTTCAAGTATAATTTTCGCCCCATAAAATTTTACTTCCAGACATTACTGGCTGTAAGTTATCGTAATGCTAAGAATGGGCGAACCAGTTAAATAATGTGGCTGATACCAGATTTTGTAATTTGGCAAGGTGGTTTTACTATGGAGAACAGGTTTAGGTTAAGGATCACTTTGAATAAAGATTGAGTGTTTTTTTTTCAATGATGCTTGTTGGGAAGGGGAGCTGTTCTTTGATACAGTGGGAGAAGAGGAGGGTTTTCAATGAGAGGCCCAGGTTTTTAATTCTAGTAATGCATGAAACTGCACCTGTTTCCAACACTAAAAAATTGAAGTGCTTGTCATAATGCTAAATCTCTATGAACTGGAGATATTTAGTACATAACCAACTACATGAACCAGAGGATCTTGCATTGAAGGCAAGAGACCAGTCACTTATAAGGGGACCGTGAGGAGAGGATCTGCCACTGAGGAGCAACCATATTTATCTGGACCCAGGAAGAGTCTAGGAGCAGTTCAAAGGTAGCATGAACCGACTTAGAATTTATTGTCATCATGGGTATGACTACTTTGTAGACCCTTCCGTCACGTCTTACACTGTCAAACCTAGTTCCAGTTTTTCAACTCTAAAGACGCAATATGGTTGGACACTTCCAAAAAACACATCAATTACTCAGCGATTCCATACTGACTTTGACAAGATATTGCAGCCAGGGGACTATGAACCCCCATTCTTCAGAGGCTGCTCTGAGAGTGAAGCTCCTAGTAACTGGACTAAGAATCCTTTAAAGATGGAGGTTGGGAATGTCAACAGCAAGCACTTTGTGTTATCTCTGAAGGTACTAGGAGAAATATAGAATGCAGATACACAAATTTTCTTTTATGCGAATTTAGTTTCATAATGTAACTGTTAAGGTGTGCAGGTCAAAAGTGTCCTTGATCCATGTGAGGATGAAAATGGCGGTGCCCCTGAAGATGAGGTGAGTTTGGGAGCTGATTCAGTACAAGAGGATGATTCTTCATCCTCTGACGGCGAGGTAAAATCTGTTCACCCTTTGAGCGAAGTGAAAATGAAAGGTCAAATTCTTACTATTTTTGAGAGCTATGTAGTGATGCATGATGCAATTCACCTTGTTATCCTTCCTTCCTGCATGATCCTTGTCTAGAATATTGGGTCATGTAATAAGAATTAGAGTGTGATATTACCTTTTTCTTTTATGCCCATATAAGCAGTTATTAGCTAATCACGTTCTTTCTTAGTCAACAAACCCCTTGTATTTATATAAATTTTTTATCTTGTGGTAGCTGAGAATATAATTTACTGTATTTCAGATCCGTCCATCCTTTGCAGACCAATTTGTTGTGGCTCCAATCGGTAAACCTCTTTTTAGCTTTTTGACTACATTTTTATCTTCTGTTTTTGCTCAAACAGATCTTTGGATTATCTTTTTTTCAGCTGGTGAAAAGCGCTCTACTGAAGACAATGCCATGGCTTCTGATGGTTAGTGCTGTTTATAAAGTTATATTAAGCAAACATTAAGCACTGCTATTGAAATTCAGTTGCTTTTGTCATGACTCATGATTTACTTCTGAGCTTTCAAGGATCCCTGTTTTGTATTACAATGCAAATGTATTTTCCTCTGAAAATTATTTGCTTGATTATTTGAAATGTTTTTTCTATATGGTCCCAAAGTTTGGCTAATTATTGTCAGTATTAGGTCTGTAAACTTCCAGGAGTCCTCATATGTGTGCAACATAATGGTTTAGTATCTGTTCAACAGCCATTCTTCTGCATTTCATCTATACTTCTGTTGCATGAAAAGTTACACTTCAACATTTTTTTTAACATTTTCCATGCAGAAGTGATAGAACATGATAAATTACTTTATTTTCCTTGTGGTTTTCATACTCCCTGAGTTCCTAATTTGATGAACAGAAAAATAAAGATCCCTTGCTCATGAATATCATTTCAAATTGTTTTCACTATGATATATTGTTACTATCACTCATTTACTCGTTTAATCAAAGAAATAGCAACCTTCCAGATGAGTATATTATACTGATTTCTTTTTCCTTTGTTTGCAATCATCGGTAAGTTGGAAAAAGCATCGCTGTACTTATTCCTCTCTATACAAAAATACCTTTAATATTCAATAGTTCTTTACTGTTTCAGATGATACTCAAGATGAAGTACATGAAGAAGAACTAACATCACGAGTAAAGGAATGGATAAAATCCAGGCACGTCAACACTGTTGACCTAGCTGATGTTCTCTCAAATTTCCCAGATATGTCGGTGGTAATTACATCTTTTTGAGTTCAGTTTCTACATCTTGCAGTAATGTTAGTCTCAGTTGTCAGGGTCAATTTTAAGTTATTTAGGTTATTAGCAAAAAGTGGGACATTTTGATTAATAATAGATAATAGATACAACATTACATGGTATGCTATAGCTTATTTACAGTGTTAGTCTAATTCTTTTCTCTTTGGAACTGATTTCGCAGGCATTAACTGAAGGTAATTGTGGAGACACAACCCTCTGAAAATCGGTTTACTTGTAAGCTAAACAGAAATGTTATATTATTCCATATTTTCTTTATTGGGACATTTTCAGATATCATGGAGAGACTGCTAAAAGAGGGAGTATTGTCCAAAGTAGGGAAAGATAGTTACACCGTAAACAAGGAAAAGGTTATCAGAAATAATAGTTTCATCTCTATACTTTTTTTAATCTCTCTCTCTTTTCTATTATTAAAAGACTTAACTTTCACGAAAGCAACTCTCAGGTCTGTGATGTGAAGCAAGAGGTTGAAATGCAAGATGTCAGGCAAACTGAGAAAATTAACAGAAGTCCTGATCTTGATTTTATGTACATAAAGGTAAGCTATTATTCTTATTTTATTTGGCATGCAATGTTTCAAATAAAGCAATACTATTGACTATTGAGCCTTCTCCTTATCTTATTTTATTATTATTATTTAAAAATTACTTTTACCTTCCGTTCAGGCTCTGTATTATGCTCTTCCAATGGATTATGTGACAGTAGCGAAGCTTCAGAATAAGCTAGATGGAGAGGCTAAACAGAATACCGTTCGAAAATTGATCGACAAGATGGCTCAGGATGGATACTTGAAAAGCTCAGGCAACAAGAGATTGGGTATTTATCCTAACTATGAAGCCTCATTTTAGGAGATCATAATTTAGTATTTAGATCACTAATCAATACCTGCTAGTAGAATTATTTCACAAAGTTAATCTGTTTAAGCATCATAATTTCTTTAGCTATAATATATGTAAGCATCATACTTTCTTTAGCTACAATAGAACAATATTGTGAGGCATAGGTAGCCTTGACCTAACCCCTAGAGAGTTAAACATTAATATCCTTTATTTGCCATTTCTTGTAAGATTACTTAAGTTTCATGCAATTTATTCTTACTGTTTCTTTGTATAACAGTTCTAAAAGTTGGTAAGAGTTAAAAAAATATTTCCAGTTAGTCTTGAATCTTGATTTATCTATTGTTAATGTTCTTTGCTTTAAATGAATATTCATCACACTTACCTGAAATTTTCCCTGAAATTAGAAATCACTTGATATGGAAATAGAGTGATCACATGGCCACTTCGATCTACTGATTGTGGGAATATACAAATAGTTTCAGAAAAATATATCACTAGGGATCTAAGGCACCTTAATATTTATGAGTAACTTTGATTTACTGCAGGTAGGCGTGTTGTTCACTCTGAATCCACCAACAAAAAGCTCATTGAAGTCAAAAAGATTATAGAGGGCCAACCTATGGTGAATTCACTACCATCTTATGCTTTTTACCTCACTGCATGACTGAGATTGTTTTTTAGCATGATAAAGCATTAAATATCATTTATATCCTTCATTCATCCACTTAAAGCAGGAAATAGATACAAAAGGGCAACCTTTTGATTTCATCCCTGCAGATCTCCCTCCCAGAGGTAACTAGAACAATTCACAGCCCCTTTAGAATTCATGCTTGTTTAATATTACACTGTGATTCTAAGCCCTCTCGTACTACCAGATCACAATGTTAATGGGTCTACATGTGGCGGCCTCCACTCAATTGGATCTGACATGACACGTACCCGAGGGCGCTCAGAAGCTTACCAGAACGGATCCATTCAGAACGGGCAATCAGCTCATCATACTCCAACTAGCAAGGCAGGGGTCAGGATCCAGAAAAAAAAAAAAAAACTCTTTCACAGTATTTCATTACTTCAGCTCTTAATACCGTCACATGAATTGCTAAAACCTGCAACTCCTGCAGCCCATTGCTTCAGTTGAGAGTGGAGTAGCTGGAAAAGATGGCAGAGGGAGGGTCTTGAACGGGGGTGACGATTCTAACTCTACGCAAGACAAGCGCTCGCGAAAATCTAGCATGGTATGTTGCTCAAGTGTACTCATTTCTCTTGCTCTTCATCGGAGGCTGAATGCAGAATCTTTTATTGGCAGGTCAAAGAGCCAATTCTACAGTATGTTGTTAAGCGTCAGAAATCTCAGGCTTAGGGGGAGGTCGGTACGCTTATTTGCAGAGCTACAATTCTACAGAAATGGGCTTAAGGAATATACATTTTTTTTGCTTGTTCATACAATGCATAGATATATCTCTCCTGCAAAGAGATCTAGTGCAGTGTAAATTGAGAACTTCTTCTCTTCTTTGTCACGGGTTTTATGATGATCAAGGAAATACATACATAATATAGTATTAATCCATGTAGTTTGCTATGATCTTCTGTTCATGCTCTTCTTTATCTGATTTCTGTTTGGGATGGCTAAATTCAATCACTCCTAGAAGAGTTTCTAAAACCAATGGGGAGCTTAAGTTGTTCGCAAAGCTTGGTCAATTTTGTATGTAGTTATAAAGAGCCAGTATATAGCACAATAAAAAAAATTCCCACTTTGGCTACAATTTTCTTTTAATAATCGTAGTTGCAATTTGTAATTTTTCACTGTAAAGATAATTGTCACGTATACAAATGGGCACTGGCCCACCAAAGGCTGCTGTTAAAATGCAAAGATATCAGCTTGAAATAATTGAAGAAAAAGAAAAAGAAGGAAAAAGGAAAAAAAAAAAAGAGAAAAGAACAGGAATATATGTCGGTTATGACAAGTGGTCTATCCTCTATATTCTCACTCCTTCAAGAACCATCTTGATCCTCGTCCCCTCGCATAAACCCGCTCCCCATCACGTGCGATCTGCAAAAAGGCAAGAAACATGGCCTCTTCCATCTCCGCCCCGTCGGCCCTCTCCTTCCACCGCTCCGCGGTCGAGCTCCGCCCCGCCGCCCTCCTCTCACCCCCCTCGCACGTGCCACTCCGCCGCACCGTCGCCCCTCCCACGTGCGCCCTCAAGCGGAGCCCTAAGCGCTTGAAGTACGCCTCCCAGCGCAAGTTTCGCAAGGTCAGCACTCTTACCACCTCGTCGTCTAAAATGATGATCTTTTTTATATTATTATTTGATGAAAATTAAATGAAATAAATAAATAATAATGAAGGATGTAGATAGGATGCTGTACGTGGAGATGGATCCTTTGGGAGAAGACGCTTGGAAGCTGGAGCCAGTGATCGAGCTCATCAGAGGCGGTGGAGTAGGCGTTATCCCCACCGACACTGTGTATGATCTTTCTTCTCAGCATTGCCTCATTCCAATTGAATGAAAGCAAAACATCAAACAACTTGATGAGGAAAGTTTTAGTAGCTCAAAAATATATACCTTTCCTTTTAATTTTGAGAAATCTAGGCTGAATTTTGAAGCGAAACCTTGTAAGCTGGATTCCAATACAATTTTGATGATGAACTTATTATTATCACGATGATATTCTGGACCGGAAAAGGCTAGAGGCACACCCCCAACCACACTCCTGTCTTGCTACAGTGCATTGGGGCCCACATGAGAATTTCTTAAAATTCTCGTGTGGACCCCAATGCACTGTAGCGAGAGAGGAGTGTGGTTGGGGGTGTGGTTGGGGTGTGCCTATAGCGCCACCCTTCTGGACCTCCCCTTAGAAAGGTGCTATATAGTCAGCGAGGACTTTACTTCAGTTGGAACTAGTACTCCGGTGAACACGATGCGTCCATAAAACAGAATGTGGTGGGAATGTTGTAATCAAATTGTCAAGAGGACGTGTAGATATGATTTTGAGTGTTCATTTATCTTTTTGGATTTTTGCAAGTTTAATTGCATTTTCTGTAATTTTTTTGAGAAGTGTGAGGACATTCCCTTTGATTTTGTCAAGTGTGAGGGCATTTTTGTTTATTTTGTTTATATGAGGGGATTTTACAATCAATATTTTCAAATGTAAGGAAATTTTCAGAATTCTAAAATTGTGGCTCACAATGACTAAAAGAGAGACTTTCGTTAATATATAGTATAGATTTTTTATATACCTTAGAAGTTTTAACTACCAAAGGTGAATGACTATAGTCCTTAAACTCGTTATCATACAGGTACGCTATTGTGTGTGATCTGAGAAACAATTCATCCATTGAACGGCTACGCATGTAACCTCCTCTCTCTTCCTCTGTTGTCCAGTTATACCTAAATACCTCTGTGTATTAAGGCTTCCAATATAATTCTCTTAACCTCTTCTTTTTTCACCGTGCGTGTGCAGAATCAAGGATATTGAACATTCAAAGGCAAGAAATGCTACTCTATTAAATTATATGCGATAGTTAATGTGGTCTTTTACAAGTTTTAATTGATCAATAGCGATGTTTATGCAGCCTCTCAGCATTTTATGTCGCTCTTTGCACGATATAGATACCTATACAACAGGATTTCCACGAGGGAATGCCCAAGGTCAAACAGATATCTTTAGAGCTGTTAAGCATTGCTTGCCTGGGCCTGTAAGAATTCTTGTAGATTATTGGAAAAATTTCATGCTTCCAATTATGAATAACATAACTTTTGTTTGATAGTATACTTTTATTCTTCCGGCAAGTAAAGAACTTCCCAAGCAGTGCAGACGATATGGGGCAACAGCTAGTGCTTCTAGAAAGCATGTTGGTGTTAGAATGCCAGATGATCCTGTCTGTCAAGCCATTCTAAGAAACTTGGATGCACCTTTGATATCCACAAGGTCAAAATTGTTAACTTAGAAGAAATGCGTGCTTTTGTTGATTAGATATGTTTTCACTTTGTTTGCTAACTATTTAATAAGATTACTTACATACTGAGTGTATGCATATCTTTCCTCAGTGTAAAGTGGCCTGCAGAAGATCAGTGGATTCTAGACCCTGTGATCATTGCAGATATTTATGAGCCAGAGGTATGGACCACAATGTTTAATAAATTTTTGGTTTTTGGTGAGGATTATGTTTTGAGATAGTTCTCACTCTCACACTTTCAAGTGTTAGTTTCATCTAAAGTGCATAAAGGTGCTTCACTTTCACACTTTTATTCTCACTTTCATCTAAACAAACACCGCAGAAGAGTCTTAGAGGAGTCAGAAAACACATGTTACATGTATTAGCGGGGGATAGATTGTAAACGAACGCATAGTAAAAGCATCTTATATAACACCTCAAAAGGATAACTACCATGCTGATTCTAACAGTGACTCTTCTTGACCTTCGAAATGGCAATCTTATACGCAACGGGATTATTGTACCCTTAGCATGGAGTTTCTTTGTGTTACTGGAGTGATTGGTAGATAGCCGTCACTCTTAAAGCTATGCGATGATTCTACCTGCCGCTTTGTAAATTGCATTGAGTAGATTATCTCTCTTTACAATATTAATTTCTGAAAGGCAAGTTGGATTGCAGCTATTTGTCGTACTAGGCTTGGTAATGCACGATCGTCAGTATAAGTTCTCATAACTAGGGAGCAGGCTGGTCCTTGACAGTCTTTTAGTACTAAAAGACATTCTTGATTCCTTGAGGAACTTCCTTTGCAAATGGCCTCTTTCTGCAATATTTCTGTTGAATCGGTTCTTAACAAGTATAGAGGGGGATTAAAGAAAAACTGCATTTAGTGAAAGAACAAGCTTTGCTGTAATACCTATGCGTTACACCCCCCCCCAAAAAAATAAATAAATAAAATAAAATAAAAATAAAATCAATATATTATCTGAAATTTGTCACTTTTGCTGTGGGTAGATGGATTTTGGATCAGGATATTTAATTAAAAATGGACGAGGAAGAAGATGGCTATATGGATTGGTTCCTCTTTCTCTTTGTTACCTGATCTCTGCCCAAAACTTCCTTATTTAATGGAAAGGGTTATAAGACCATATGTAGGATGTATCTATATAGTTGCATGTTGTCTACAAGTCCAGAGCTTCAAACTGCCATGTAAAAGAGCTATCTTGATGATGAGCATCATCTCAAATTGTATCCTTTTGTCCAGATATTAGCTGTTTATTATGACTCTTTTACTTGTATCGGTGCTTTAGGGGCTGTTGGAGGAGGTGGTCTTGTGGTTGAGGACTCTCCTATTTCTGTTGTCATGTTTATGATTAAAGAATCTTCATGCTTGCTTAATTCTGATGTTAAGTCGTCTTGACTTTCATTAGAATAATAGTTTAGTAAGGAACTATTATTGTCTAACAGTTCGTTTGCTTGCTTAAAGCAGCAAACTCTGTTTGGGGATTCTGAACCTGCTGTGTTAAAGTTTGTATTTGTTGTCTTAACACACTCTATTTGAGAAATCTAAGGTTTCACGTTGAAGGATGTTTGACAAACCCTTTGTTTTCATCATCATATTCAAATTATTAGTCCAGTAAAATTTCCTAAATGGTCTTTCACTAGGTTCTGATCTTTTATTTTTTGGTTTTGATTCTTCAATTTGTTTTTTTTAAAATTAAGGATATTGGTGTTTATTTCCTCTATGAGATACACTAAATCTATTACAGAATTCAACATAGACGTTAAATCCGTTATGGTAGGTGACTCGGTAGAGTCTTTGCGCATATGCAATAAGTGCTTGTAGCTTTTGGGCTCAACACTTAATTTGCAAGGGTTTGAAACTATACTAGACATAATTTTTCTTTTTTCCTTTTCATATTTCAATCTCTTATTAGTTATTACGTCATTCGCCTTCTATTATATATGTTTACTATCTATTTTACTTATCAAGGGTTTGATCATTTTTTCTCCGGCTCAACACACTTTCTAGAGGTGGCTTTCTCCCCAGAGTAAGGACTCGAACCTAGCAACCTAGGTGTTGCTTCCACCGCAACCTTATAACCGCAATCCTAGCATGTTGCTTTAGAGAGAGAGAGAGCACGACCTAGTTTCGTTTCCTACCTCTAGGCGTAACTTAATAAGCAAAATAAACATAAACATAATAACATAATTTAAACTACATAATTAAGGCAGAAATTAAAGAAAGAAAGAAATTAAAACTTCATATTATTAACAAAGAAAAACTTACAAAATTATATATATTGCAGGACTTCAGGACGACCTTAACTCTGATACCACTCACAAAACACTCTTTTATTCACAAAACAAAGTAACAAACAACCTCTTACAAAACACTCCTTTTTTCGATGATCTTACAAGACTCCGGACCCTTATATTTATAGAGTTACAACCAACTTCCTTTTACATAAAGTTGCTTTATAAAAAGTAACCGACTTTTTTTTTACAAAGTAACTTTCAAAAAGTCACTTTTATAAAGTGTCTTACAGCACTGGAAAAAGAAATAAGGGTTTTTACTCCAGATATGAATGCGTGCTTATCAGCACTGGAAAAAGTAATCGAAGAAAAGAATCATCGGATTCAAAACCTTGAACAGGGGTACTATAAATGCAAAAATATTATGAAAAACATAGTTAATAAATCATCCATGACAATGTCAAGGGCAATGAAGAACTAAAAAGAACAGATGTCAGACTCTCTAAGCTCAAATTCTAGAAATCTTGTAATGATTCTACAGGAAGTTAAGATTAAACATCTGGCAGTTGTAAAATTGATTTTTGTTGAACTTGTTAAATTACTTCAAGTTTGATATTCCAAATTATCAAGCTCAGAGAAAATTAAAAGATATGCTTGACAGCTATCAGAGAAATCTGATCGATGATCAGACAATGCTCTCTTATTTCGAAAAGCTAAAAGATGATGGTATTAGTTCATTGTTCAAATCAGCATCCCAAGTCATACTAAACCAATATGACAGACCAAGGGTACTAGCCAGTTTTGAACTTATACCCTTACATAAAGAACATAATCAGAAAGGTTTGGTTCATAAACTATATGTTTGATAAAACAAGGCCAGATGAATATAAGCCTTCATTCCTGAGATCTGCAGTTAGGCACTTAAAGATACTAGGAAATTCCAACTTGTGTTTGAATTCACCATATGGTCAATATGGGAAGAACGAAATTTATTAGAAAAATATCATTCCCACCAGATACGACAACTTGATCCTCTGGGAAGGGAACCCCATTTTAGGCATGTTCCTTTTAATGAAAAGGAATATGATCTTGAAGAAGAAAGGGAACTTGCTGCTATCGAGTTATTTGAAGCATTACACTATAATAACGGGAAAATGATTATTAAAGATTTTATTATCCTTTATCTCCTACATTTAGTATTCAAGGAACAAGAGCTGCAAGCAAAATTCAAGGAAGAATTGGTTCTTGGCCCAATAGCCCAAAAAGCTAAGGAACAATATGAATTAATGATGAGCACTGAAGGAGACACATCGCTAATACGCTCTTTTGATCAAGACACTGCACCAGAGACAAATTGAAGCCTGGTAGACCTAAGAGAAGACCATAAGACTTTGGAAGATGCCAAATGATGCCACTCTTCCACTTTATTAAAACAACTTTTTAAAAGACACTATAAAATCAATTTTTAGAAAGTTACTTTGTAAAAAGAAAGTCGGTTACTTTTTGTAAAACAACTTTATGTAAAAGGAAGTTGATTGTAACTTTATAAATATAGGGGTCCGGAGTCTTGTAAGATCATCGAAAAAAGGAGTGTTTTGTAAGAGGTTGTTTGTTTTGTGAATAAAAGAGTGTTTTGTGAGTGGTATCAGAGCCAGGTCGTCCTGAAGTCTTGCAATATATATAATTTTATAACTTTTTCTTTGTTAATAATATAAAGTTTTAATTTCTTTCTTTCTTTAATTTCTGTCTCAATTATGTAGTTTAAATTTTGTTATTCTGTTTATGTTTATTTTGCTTATTAAGTTACGCCTAGAGGTAGGAAACAAAACTAGCTCATGTTCTCTCTCTTTTTGAAGCAACATGCTAGGATTGTGGTTATAAGGTTGTAGGGGAAGCAACATCTAGGTTGCTAGGTTCGAGTCGTTATTTTGGGAAGAGAGCCACCTTTAGAGAGTGTGTGTTGAGCCGGAGAGAAAATGGTCAAACCCTTGATAAGTAAAATAGATAGTAAACATATATAATAGAAGGAGAATGACATAATAAGAGCGAGAAATATGAGAAGGGAAAAAATTATGTCTAGAATAGTTTCAAACTCTTGCAAATTAGGTGATGAGTCCAAAAGCTACAAGCACTTATTGCATATGCCTAAAGACGCTACCGAGTCACCTACCATATAAGATTTAACGTCTATGTTGAATTCTGTAATAGATATGGTGTATCCCATAGAGGAAATAAACACCAATATCATTAATCTTTAAAAACAAATTGAAGAATTAAAACCAAAAAATAAAAATCCAGAACCTAGTGAAAGACCATTTAAGAAATTTTACTGGACTAACAATTTGAATATGATGATGAAAATAAAGGGTTTGTTAGACATCATTCAACCTGAAACTATAGATTTTTTGAATAGAGTTGTGTTAAGACAACAAATATAAAGACACAATAGATTCAGAATCCCCATACAGAGTTTGCTACTTTACAGCTAGCAAACGAACTGTTAGATAAGAATAGTTCCTTATTAAAATATTATTTTGATGAAAGTAAAGACGACTTAACATCAGAATTAAATTAAATGAGCATGAAGATTCTTTAATCATAAACATGACAACAAAAACAAGAGAGTCCTCAACCACAAGACAACCTTCTCCAACAGCGCCTTAACACCGCTACAAGTAAAAGATCCCATGTTTCAATTGGGACAAGATCCTCCTACTATGTTTAGGGGAGTGCCATATATAAACTTTGAATCCTCTTCCTCAAAAAGAGAAAGGGGATTTACCAAGTTATTTGTGGACTAAGTATAGACAAATGTACGAAGAAGTCTCCACACATAGACCCGTTAGCTCTGCAGGACTATATTTTAATTTAGATAATATTCTTTCATCCATGCAGAGTATCATAATATGTGTATCTATACCATACTTAAATTGTCCAGTAATTTTTACTTGGATGAGTTCAAGGTGAAGATATTTCATATCTTTATATATTTCTTTTAATTAATTTATTTTTCTTTGATTGAGGAGTGGAATGCTCTTAAAGCTATCTACGATACAAGTATTGCACAGGGTTGAAGTCTTTCGTCTGATTAGAGCTATTATCTGTAATAATAGAAAGTTCGGACATTTTGCATGTTGACAGGTTGTTCTTTTCAGGTCTAGAAAGGCAACCATGAATAAGCCTTTACTTTATGAGGCACGCCATATGCTTCAACACTAAATATCTACTCCATTCTACTCCTTGGGAGCTAGAATAAATTATTTTGATGCACCTTGAGCTCTCTACTCGTAAACTTTTCAACTCGTATCAAATCGATATGATCCTGAAAGTTAAAAGAGAATTGTCAGTGAATGGGATAATGCTAAGTACTAAATGGGATAATGCTAAGTACTATTGATGCTGACTTGGGTTGTACAGAACTGAGAGACACAATACCTGATAGACATATATAAGGGCACAGGAAATACTGTAGAGATGAATCACAGACAAAGAATAAAGAATGACCCAAGTCTATGTTTCCTAGCCCGAAAATAACCAGCTAATAACTTCAACATCATATACATATGTAGAGTTTGTGATGACGGTTAAAAATTCTTTTATTCATTTGCATTGTGGGGGATGAAGTTATACTTGATCTTATTTGATAATTCCACATTTTGACTAGGCTTAAAGTTTATTCTAGATTTAACTAGGTCAGTTTGTAATAGGATCTATATTGATTTGTACCTGGGTTCTATTTTATGATATTCAATCTTGAAAGCTACATGTTTCTACTTAAAGTTTTTTCTAGATTTAACTACGTCAGTTTGTAATAGGATCTATATTGATTTGTACCTGGGTTCTGTTTTATGATATTCAATCTTGAAAGCTACATGTTTCTTCTACTAATGGCTAAATATCAGAAAACCCCCTTGACTTTGGACGATTATCAGATAATCCCCATAACTTTCAAAATATCAGAAGAACCCTTTAAGTTCAGGGGTTATCAGAACACCCCCACCCCAAACAAAAAAAAAAAAAAGAAGAAGGAAAACATTAACATGTGTGGGTAAAATTATACAAGGGGATTTTTTTTAGTGAAAATTGCGGTTCACATTTCTAGGGGGTTTTCTGATAAAATCTTAAAAGTTAAAGGGGGTTTTATGATAACCCCTAAACTTAAGGGGGTTTACTGTTATTTTGAAAGATATGGTAGGTTATCTGATAATCGTCCAGAGTTAGAGAAGGGGGGAAGGTTTTTGTTGTTGTTTGTTATTTTTTAGGGGGGGGGGGGGGGGCGGTTTCTGATATTAAGCCTCTACTAACTGTCAGAGAGTTTGAAAATATGATGTTCTTTCTCTAATTTATTTCAGGGTCTAGATTTTCTTGTTGATGCTGGTACTAGAATAGCTGATCCATCCACTGTAGTTGATATGACAGGAAGTGTGCCAACAATCATTCGTCAGGGGAAGGTACGCATATACATTGATCCATCACCTGGTCCAAACTATTTATGTGTATGCTGGGTATCATGTCAACAATTTGGCTCTATAACAAATGGTATAGGCCACATATTTCAATTCGCCCTTTTAGTCTGTACCCCTGCAAAGAGAAGATCATGTGCTGGAGGTTTAACATAGGCAACATCATCCATGTTATTCCTGATGTTGACGTCCTTAAGTTGAGCTTCATCACTCATTCAAATGCATTAAGTAAATGTGTCCAGTAGATCTTGATGCTTCAGATAATTTTATCAGTTTAAGTTGCATGGTTAAGATAGTTTCAAATGTGCAATCCATAAGTACCTGAAAAATCAATTTGAATTGCATTTCATATTAGTTACTGGTGTTTGGATCTATAGCATGGTAGTACTGTAGCCACAGAAAAATCGCAGATCGTTCAACTGGTTGAGAAGCCAGTAATTTACTACATATTGAAAAATGTTAAACATTATGCTTGCAGTTTTTCATTGTTATGTAATTCTGTTTGATTTAAGCAGCAGGTCACCTAGTGACACTCTTGTTACTGGGTTCAAGGCATTCTGCACTATTGCTTTTGGTTGAAAAATTTGGTTCCAATTGCTCTTTGCGCTTTTGTTCTATGCTAAGTTCATTTGTAAGATCTATATGAGCGGCAACTTAATCAATTTGTCATCCGCCCCATAATCAAAATTTCCTTGGTTAAAAGTTTTTAAATTTTCATGGTAATCTTTTACTAATTTATCCAAAGCGTTTGGTTTCATTCATTCATGTACTACTTATTTTTGACATGAAAACTGATCATGAAACCCCTTAGGCTTCCTATTCCTTCTAGCAATCATACAACCTAAGCTAAAAGCTGCAACAACTTTGTACCTGTCCTTGCTGGATTTTGAATATTCTTTATGTGCTGGATCACTTATAAGTATCTGTCGCACGGACTCAGCGTAGTCTCTTTCTCACTTCCCAGTGTGAATCGTTATTAATAACACTTATTGGCGAAGAATAAATCGTCAAGTTTCAACCTGAGTTAAGGGTATGAATAATGATGAAAGCATGCTAAGGGAAAAGGTGACTTAGAAATCAACTATCTTAAAGCAGCGTCTGTGACAGAATATTTCATTCATTTTGGTTTGTGATCATGGAGGAATGAACTAAAGGCAACTCTATATGGTCACGTTCCTTTTGGGCAGTAGATACCTAGGTTCTGCACAATCTTTGTGCATAATCTCTACAGGCTGATACTGGAAGAATGCTGTAAATTTAACTTTCGAAATTTATCATCAAAGAATGTATGACGACAACTATTAAATGCCAATTTGAGAGTGGCATACCCTGGTCAATTTCAAGTTTAATTTAAAAAAAAAGAGTGACATCCTAGACTTAGAAATAAGTTCGCCTGCAGCATCAGTGATCATGATTGAAGAAGACAAGATATCGGGGCAGGCAATGGTGTCATCTTTAAGGCATTTTGTAAAATGAGTCACAATTCTGCTATAGGTGAGGGAGGGGATCTGTTAATAGAGAGGCTGAGACGATTGAATGCTGGTACTAGCCTAGGACTGTTCTGTTGAAGATGCCTCTGATAAAGTTCGACAAGTGCTTCGGCTTTCCTACTTAACTTTTATTCTTTCTTTTCAAAATGCTCTTCAGGGGCCTAAGCTGGACTGGATGGCATTAAAAGACGAAGAATCTGTTTCGCAAGAGGAACTACCTCTCGCTTAGGCAGTATGAAGATAACACCCCCGTGAAAAGTCTGACATAACAGATGCATGTAAATATGGCCATCGACAAAGGAAATTTCCGGTAGCAGTTTCTTAAGTTGAACTCCTGTAAGAGGTCTCTTCTTCACCCACGAGTCCTTAGGTTCTGATCTGAAAATACACGGTAGTATACATATCTTGATCTTTTGTCAAAGATTCCTGTGAATATTCTGTACATGTACTGGTATAGTGTCAAAGGGCTGTTATTTCAATTTCCTATCTTGTTTCTGTGAATGTTAATTGCCATTTCTGAGATTTGATTGTTGATTGAGTTAAGCATGCTCCAAACTCATTCATACGAGGCCCAGGATGATGATGAATTAAATGTCTCAGTAAAGATGCTCTGTTGAATCTCTAGCGAAACTTTTTAGCTGGTTGTTGTGAAAAGCAACATTTGCATGCTAGTTGCGCTGTCTGATTTGTCACACATTGAGGCCTTGTTTGTATTGTGCGAAGGTGGAACTGAATTTTCTTTAGAAATTCTTTTTGTCTATGAGTATTTTTTTTATTTACTCTAATTTGGTAACAGTTACAGACTTACAGCTGAACCGTGAGTGCGTTTTTTTTTTTTGCGTGATTTTGTGGCATTTTCTACTATGGTTGTGGTACATTTAAATCGATCAATATTATTTGCCGGCATTCTTTGTTAAACTAGTGCAATTATCTCTTAAATCTTATTTTAGCAAAGTGATTCATTCCTCCGCCAACCAAATAACTAGAATCTTATGATGGGACGCTATTTGCGTATCCAAGAAGAGAACTAGAGATGAAGTAACGATGTGCGTTACAAATTCTCCAAGAAAATTGCAATAAGGTCCTTCAATTCCCTTCACAAACAGTCAAGACAATTTCACAAGGGTAAGAATGGATCTTGCAGGGTGTAGTTAACTAATCTAATTCTTCAGATAAACGAATAGTTAACCAGATTACCTTGATGAATTAACTAATCTTATTCTTAAGATTAACAAATAGTTAAACAGATCACCTTTTCTTCTTAACCTCTCTTTATTTTAAAAAAACTTGGGCGAAATACTTTTTTTAAAAAAAAAGGCTAAATAGCATTTAAACAACTGATAGTTTCGCTCATTTAGCACTTACATACCTTAGTTTTTTTGCAGCATATATATACCCTAAGTTGTTTAAAATTGACATTTTGCTACATTCATGTGAAAAATCCACAGAGCTGAGGGTTGTAAAGTGCCAATTTTGAACAACTTATTAGAGTACAAAAATGCTGCGAAAAATGAGGTAGGGTACATAAGTGCAAAATGAGTGAAACTACAAGGTATTTAAGTGCTACTCAGCCACTGAAAATAACTAGGCCGACTGAGCGCTTCGAAGTTACACGAGTCGCGCACCGCCATCATCTCCACCACACAGGTCGGGGCCGGCTCATGGACTGGGCCTGTATTGCGACGACAGCAGCCAATCCCAATTAATGTCATTGAGACCCACTAAAAAACTTGGCCCAGCCCAGTTAATCAGCGAATCTAGTAACGCATCCTTCTCGTGCTGAAACAGTGAATCCAGGCACTCGATCCGTCAGAGGGAGCGAGCAATGGAGGAAGAACTGAGATCGCTTCTCCAAGATCTTGAAACCCTCAAGCGATCTGTACCCGATCCCGATCAAAATGATTCCATCAACAGGGTTCACTTCTTGATTCATAGATCTCAGCCCTCCAACTCTTTCTTTTTCTTTTTATTTATTTTTAAAAATTCAACCTGATGCTTGTTTGTGATTTTGTTTCAATTTGTAATTGAATTCTGCAGTTGCAACAAAGAGTAGATAAAATCATGAGCATGTCGAAATCGGGGTCCGCCCGGCGATCGAAAGTCAAGGTCTTTACTTTGTTTACAAACTTTAAATTGTCCTGTTATTTTCCTTGTTCCTAACGCTAATTGTGCATGATGGTTAATCCTAAATTTTATGTTGGAGGGTGCAGGATATGAGTGCCGAGGTGGTGGATAGCAACCCCTATAGTAGACTAATGGCACTTCAACGAATGGGTATTGTGCAGAACTATGAAAGGATACGAGATTTCTCGGTCGCGATAGTAGTGCGTATTTGTCTCCCTGTTTCTTCATTCTTACTCACTTGCAGTTGCAGTACATACACACTTCACTGGGGATTTTTTTTTCTCCCTCTCTGTATACGATTCTATAGTAGTATTTTTGCAGTTTTACTTGGTGGGTCAATGTACAATAATGGTCTAGCAACCACCTTCGAAATTTCCCAGAAAATTTTTGTGTCGTGTTTAGACTGGAAAGCATTAGTTTTGTGCAATTTTAGAACTAAAGGACCTATACAGGTATAGTGTTTTGACTATTACAAGTAGCACAGTGTGGGGTTTGGGCAAACACAGAGCAAACCTCAGGCATGACATCTCAATTCGCCATTAACTTCTATGATTTGAGAAGTTAGGTACTTTTAACTATTAAAGACTTTTTTTACACATTAATTGCATATTTGATTATTTCTTTAGTGACATGGAAATTTTATGCACATCATGTACTATGATATGCTGTATCCCTGGGGTGCAATAGCTACTCATCTCATTTTCTTGCAGACAAGATGTATTTTGAACATTTGAGATACAACGCTCCTGACGGATTGGGCGGAGCATGACGGGAAGAAGTAATCTATATGATGCGTGCCTAATTGTGGTCAAACGGGGAAACTGAAATTAATATTTTAGCCACCTATGGAATTATATTTCTCAAATATGCGCAGTTGTTTTTCATTCATATATATGGACACAAGCACACGCACGCAAATTAGTATATCATTTTAAAGATTAATATCTATGGATACACGCCATTGGAAGTGGTCTGTGAATTAGGATGCCAAGATTTATATTTTTCTAGAGATGAAAATGTTATGGCTCTCAATATGAGTGAGTCTTTGAGAATTGTATATGCAGGTACTTAAGTGTGCGTAGGTATATAATTTCAAGCTTTACATGCTTTTATATATTTAACTTGTCTTCTTTAGAAACTTCACGCCAACAATCTTTAATTTTATTCTCATTCTATTGGCAATATAAAATTGGAAATATGACAATTCATGGTGGGCAAGGTTTTAAATCTTCTTTCGAGTATGCAGGCATAGGCACAGGGGGAGGTACCTTAAAGAGGGTGGTGTCAAGTGACACCAACCTCTAGCAAAAGTTCTTTTGGTACATAGTAACGTTTGATTCATTAGTGAACCCATTATCAAATTAAATAATGGATGTGACCCATTTATTATTTAGATGGCCCAAACCCAAACCCTTAAATGAGCCAAGCCTTAAATGGTCCAAAGACTCCAAACCCTTAATCCCCTTAATGTTAGCAACTTAGTAATTTGCGTTGAAAAGGAAAAAGATGCATTTAGTCTATTTCGAATGAGTCAATAATGCGACAGTTTCAAAACATGGTGACACCTAGGGATCAATTGTAATTTTACTGAGTTAAATATGTCTCTTGCATCTCATTAAAGCTCCTGATATATTTTGAATATGAGAAAAATTAGTTATAGTCTCTATTTATATATAAAGTGAGACCAGTACTATGAATTCCTGGCTCCGCACTGCATAGACATGCACATGCAATGCATTGTCTGTTTCTAGTGTTTACTTGATGCTGTCATTGTTATAGGGAATTGGTGGGGTAGGCAGCGTTGCTGCAGAAATGCTTACGCGGTGTGGGATTGGTCGGCTCTTGTTGTATGATTATGACACAGTGGAGTTGGCGAACATGAATAGGCTTTTCTTTCGTCCAGACCAGGTAAGTTTATCTTTCCTCACATAAGTTCTTCCTTATTTGCTTTGTAAATGGTCAGCTTTCACATATTCTTTGTTCTTTAGATTTTCAATTTCACTTATTAATGTTAGAAATTATTCATTCCTATTTGCAATAGTTTTTTTCTTGATGGAATACTCTTAGTCACAAAATTGTTCCTTATTGTAGGCTGGCATGACCAAGACAGATGCTGCTGTTCAGACTCTTTCAGACATTAACCCTGATGTTGTACTAGAAGTAAGTGACTCTCTAGTATGTTGCTTGTGGTGTAAAATTTACTAACCACATTCCCAGCCATACTGTTTCCTAGATCTTAAAATGTCAACATTACCTTTGATGTACTCCTACCTTTGATGCACCATTGTCTATGTTTATCAATTTAGCGCATGGACTAAATCCAAATTACAACTTTCTTGAATGAAAAATCCATGTGTTTTTTTACACTGATTGAATTTTTTAAACTTATTTTCAGTGTTAATCCAGTTAATAAAGAGAAGTTTAAAAGCAGACACGTTGATTCTTTGAATATATCATCCATACATTGTCTAATTAATCAATTTAGAACTGTGAAGGATGTAGGTAGCCCTATTACTTATAGCCGTAGCAAACAATGCTTATCCAATTATCGGGTATATACATATGTACTATGTACATATACTGGAGGCATCAGAGCTTCATTTAAAAGAAAATAAATTCTCTGCTAACTTATCTCAGGCTTTTGTTTGGCTTTGGTCTTTCTTTTTTTTTGTGTGTGGGGCGGGGGGCCGGGGGGGGGGGGGGGGGGGTTCTCATGTATTATCTATGACACATGCATCTGGAGGACAATGAATTTAAAGGAGTATGCTAATTTCCCTTTTTAAACGGGTAATTTGCACTTTATTACCCCAAATTTTCACCCATTTTAACTTCGATACCTCAAAGTTTTATTTTGAGAATTTGATACCCCAAAGTCCTAAAAGAAGACTAGAGATGATATGTTTACTGTAGAATTTCCCTTCACTCAACACATAATGAAGCTAAAGAGCAAAATATATTAATTCCAAATTTCCTCCTATGAGTCTGGATTTTTACCCCCCCCCCCCCCCCCCCCCCCCCCGCACCCCAAAAAAAAAAAAAAAACAGGGAAGAAAACGTGCCTTCCCGCCCACTTATCACCACCACCACTGAACAGTCAATCACTAATTAAAGCATTCCTACTATCCACAGGGGAAGTATCCCTAAGCGCGGCGCCGCCTTTTCACTGTGGTAGATGTGGGGACAAAAATTGATTCTATACTGATTGGGGCGTGGGATCTTTTGAAGATTGGAAGGAGCCTAGTGGTTCAGGGAAAGAGTGGCATGGAACATGGCTAACTAATAATAGACGTATAGTGAAAATGCTAGCTGAAAGGTGCCATCTTACATAGAATTATAGAACTAGTGGTGTAGTTCTCTTTTCCATGTATTATCTTACTTTCAGGTTTCCACCGACAGTCTAGTAAGAAATTTTAGTTTTTTTCATTTCTAAAGTGGGACGCTAAATGGCTATCTATTCAGCTAGCAGTTCTAGTTGGAGGATACTTTTTTCCTGGCTTCTAAAATTATGTGCATACCTCTCAGTATGAGCAAAAAAGAACTCACTTTTCAATATTTAAGCTGTTACCATTATTATTTTGAGATTATTTAGATTCTACCAATGGCTTATGTTACTCCGTTTTGTTTATCTATAGCCACATTCACCTCCTTTATCAGACTACTATAACTTATAAGACTTCTGCTATATACTCTATTTATAGTGATATTGTTCAATAGATTGTTTTGCAGTAAGCCACGATGTCTGACACCTGCTTTACTCGGATTTGTTTATACTTTATATGTGCATCTACCTTAATACCTCCTGTATCAGACTGCTAGAAGACTTATGATATATAATTTATTGTAGTGATATTGTTCAATAGCTTGCTTTACCATAAGTCAAGATCAGACACCAGGTTTATGTGCAATTTAAGGACCCTGCTTTCATGTCATCCAAATCATAACTAATCTAGAAGAAGAACTGCATAGAGGGGTCACTTGAATTGGAATATGGCACATGGAGGAGATTCTACAAAAACCTTGGGGGCGACATAAACAATTGAATTTGTTGAATGTAATCATCATATTTATAATCTGTTGATGGAGAGAAGTAGACATAGACTGTTAAATGTGCATGCAAACTGGAACATGGGAAACACAAAAGCATATTGTCTTATTACACATCAATGGTAGATACTAGATACTGACCCTGAATACCTGATCGTTCTGCCTCTTAGATTGCAACTGTGTGTTTATATTTATTTGGATCTTCACTAATCTTATAATTTTTCCATTAAGATTTCATTTAATATAACCATCTTATTCATTTCCTTTTCTTTCTCCAGAGCTATTCGTTGAACATCACGACTGTAAAAGGTTTTGAAATTTTTATAGAGAGTCTTAAACGAAATCAGAAGCAAGGTGCTAACACTGGAGTTGATCTTGTATTGAGTTGTGTTGATAATTATGAGGCTCGCATGGTTGTAAACCAGGTGATTACCTTTTTTGTCGGGTTATCAAACAAACTTTGTATCTTCATAAGTTGCATTCACAGGATGTATCTTACAAGTTTGTTATTGTTCAGGCATGCAATGAGCTGAACCAGACATGGATGGAGTCTGGTACGAAAACCTGCCTGTTTTATTTTCTACTCTTAATCAGTTTTACCTCTCTTCTTAAAATAATTTAGCAACCTTCTACATTATAAGCATTTGCCTACTAGGTGCAGTCTGGTTGTAGTATGAGATTGCATGTAAACACTGAGCTCAATAATACAGGATGAGATCTTTCTTTACACTGTCTTTAAGTTGAAAACAAACTTGTTACGATATTACTGCTCCCAAGAAATGTTGACGGAAAGAGGGTTACTTCTCATTTGATAGAGCAATATCTTCTGACTGACTGATATCACAAATACACTCATTTCCATGTCTTAATCACACCAGTGAGCCAGGCATAGATTTTATTATAATCTTCTGTAAAAACTTTGAAGAACACTATTCAGTGTGTTATTATATTCAATAGAATATCCACTATGTAAACTGTACATTAAGTTGAAAGGAAATGGTGTATCAAAATTTGGGGAAGGTAATTGTATTAAAATTTGTGAGACCGACAAATATTAATTTCTGCTTGTGAAAGGTAGTATAGTGTAGTTATTTTACCCACATGTTTAATCTTCAGAATCACCATTACTTTCATTTCTATGTTGATAGGTTTTTTTAACTGGGATTGTAATTTGTGTTAAGATTCTAGTTGATGACTTCTTGGAATTCCAATTCGGCCAGTAGTCATCTTAAGTTTATATTTCATCTGATGCATCTTTGTTATGTTTTTATTTTGATTACTTACTTGAGATAAGTTGTATGGAAATGGGTACGGGTACCGGTATGAGGCATGACATGTTTGCAAAATATAGGGTATGGGGACACAACTGTATATATATATTGAAATTAATAATTTCATGAGATCGTTATTATTTTCAAGTTTTGTATTATTAGAGCTGAAATCCTATCACATTTTAAGGTTTTTTAAGGAAAAATGCTTTGAGCCCCCAAAATAAAAGAAAATGTGTGCCATCCCTAAGACTAAGTCAATGTGCCCTTTAACCCTTACATTGAGTTTTCAATGTGTTTAACCCCCAAAATGCGGTGCCACCTAACTAATGGCTCCACTTGCTTTTTTCTCCCCATTATACCCCTAATTAATGCCACATGTGACTTTCTTTGCCTGGTGTCTCTCTCTCTTCCCCCACCACCATCCCGCTTCTCTCCCCCTTTTCCCCTTTCCCTCTCATTAAACTCAATCCTCAATGGCCACTAACAACAATCTCTCTCTCTCTCTGGGCGTTGTTGCCATCAACAATGGACCCATCACAACACGATTATCCCCTCCCTTCCCTCTCTTTCTCTCTCCTCAAACTCAACCCCACATGCTCATCACCGCCAGTGGCATAGCTATTGCCGTCGACGACCGACCCACAACCATCCACGGGCTTTTCAACACGATCCTAACCAACAAAATCTCCAATCATCAACGATATTTGCACCCCCTCTCATCTCCCAAAAATGTTACCACGTTGAGCATTCAACCTGCACCTCCCTCTCCCACTACCTCCCGCTGCCATTTAACTATTAAACTTAGCAATTGACTCTTAAACGTAACAACTAATAGTTAAATCTAACATATGACTTATAGGTTTAGCAATCAATCCTTGAATTTAATAACTGACAAACAACATAAATAGCCAATCCTTGAAAACATTTTATGATGTAATTCTACCTCGCTCATAACTTCAACAACTAATAAATTTAACAACTAATTCATAAAATTAACAACTCACTCATAATTTTAACAACTAACTTATATGATTAACAACTAACTCAGAAGATCCACAACTAACTCATAATCTTAGGGGGGGGGGGGTCTGCAGATTTTTGTTAGGTTATTTACAATTTCTAAAACTTTTTGGGGATTTTCTACAATTTTTTGCAGGTTATTTGCACTTTTTGAAACTTTCAAGGGATTATATGCATTTTCTAAAACTTTTTGTAGTTGTTAAGCTTAAGTAGTTACTTGTTTAGTTTAACATTTAGTTGTTAAGGTTAATAGTTAGTTATTACTTATTAAGTTTAACAGTTAGTTGTTAAAATTAATAGTTAGCTGTTAAGTTTAATAGTTAGTTGTTATTTTTATATGTTGTAGATTAAGTTTATCAATTTTTTGTTAATATTTTGTTTGTAAAATATTCGCTATTTATGTTCAGCATTGATACTTAACGATATTTTATTTTGTTATCATGTAATATTTTCTCTGCAATATATGATGTAAATCTTTAACTTTAACAATTGACTCTTAAGCTTAAAAAATAATATTTAAATCTAACATTTAAGTTATAAGTTTAACAACCAATCCTTTAATTTAACAATTGATAGACAATACTAACAACCAATATCTAAATCTAACGACGAACTATTAAGTTTAACAGTCAATCCTTAAGTTTTAACAATTAGCGGAGAATATTAATAACCAATCTAACAATAAACTATTAAGTTTAATAGTCAATCCTTAAGTTTTAACAATTAACGGAGAATATTAACAACAAATATTTAAATCTAACAACTAATTTCTTAGGTTCAACAACTAATCTTAAAATCTGGCAATTAACTCATAACATTAACAATCATATTTTAACAACCAATGCAAAACGTTATCAATTATAGAAGTGATAAATATATATACGAGAGCACATGTAAGTTTCTTCAATGTTTCTATATAAAATTTTCTTTCTTTGAATAAAGGATTAAATCCAATAGCCATCAAAGTAACCCTAAGCATCCCAGGTCTCCATTGCCTCATCTATTTCCAACCAATTTGTTTTAAATTTTCTCATCCAAAATAGAACCCTAAAAATTCTCCAATTTTAATCATAGTGGCTGTCTTCCAAGCCTTACTCCCCATAATTAAGCTTTTATCTTCATTTATGTGGATGAGCTCGTTGCGACAAATATCAAACCTCGAACTCAATCTCAGATTCGCCTTCATCTACCGTTGTATGGGGACGACTCAATAGCTGGGGTTGAAAATTTTACCCATAATGATGGCTATGGTGGGTTGAATTTAAGGAGAGAGAAAGGGGGAGAGAAGAAGAGGATGATTGGGGGGATAAATAGATAGATAATCACACAACCCGAGAATAATGGGAGAAAAAAGCAAGTGAAGCCATTCTTAGGTGGCAGCACATCTTGGGGGTTAAAGACATTGAAAACTCAATTTAAGGACTAAAGAGCACATTGACTTAATCTTGGGGATGACACACATCCCCTTTTTTATTTTGGAGGCTCAAAGTATTTTTCCCTTTTTTTAATTATGTGGATAAAAATGGCAAGCTGTTCTTTTTTAAATAGACAAACAACCCTTTTAAATCATAGTTTTGAACTTGGGCATAGGCTGAAACAAACCTAAACCATGTCTAACGAGTTTCCAAAAATGGCTATGAAATGCCTTTTTTTACTTATAGTGGTAGTTATATATTGCTTTATCTAAAAAATAAGCTTTTGCTAGTCAATATTCTAATGAAATTGGCATTTCAATTTTGACAAGTTTTCTTCTAATTTAGACTGCAAGTCTAATTTAATTCAGGCAGTTTTAAAAAACGGTCTAGGCACTTGCCTAGGACTAGACGGTACTAAGGCCCGTCCATCTAAGACTTGGGAGCGGCTAGGGGAGCATGAGCTATTATGCAAACTACGAAGCTTAGGTCTTCGTTTAATTTTCTTTGTTGCCGCCTCTACGTCCTTCAACCTCCCTAGCTTCCTCCACTGACTCCGAACACCTCCATCACCTCCAACCTTCAACAAAAACTCTTCCATGTCCTATTAAACAAAAAAGGGGGAAAATCCTCCTAGGCCTCGTGTAGGTGCTAGGAAACAGTTCAGCACCTAGCACTTTCTGTAATATTGAGCATGTGTTATATAATGTTACTTAAATAATTTATTTAAGGTAAGCCTCATATCTACCTCTTCAAAGTGCTATCTGTCCAACCTCCCTAGCTTTCTCCACCGACTCTGATCACCTTTACCGCCTCCTCCAACCTTCAGCAAAAACTCCTCCAACTTCCAATTAAACAAAAAAAGGAAAAAGAAATCCGTCTTGGTTTTGCTTAGGTGCTAGGCATTGGGTCGACGCCTAGCACTCTCTGAAACATTGACCCTATATTATATATTTTTACGTAAATAATTTATTTAAGGTAACATCATATCTATCTTTTCAAAGTGCTATTTGTCAAAATCTGACTATAATAGTAGCTAGATATACTTTTTGGAAAAGTGATGAGAATTAAATATTTAGTGTAAGTTAGTGAGGAGCCAATGGATTATAATTTTGGATTTTTAATATATGGTAGAATTATCTTTACGTATAGTTTAATCTATGACAAAGCAGTCTGAATAATGTGGAAAGTTCCTTCCTCCCCCTCCATCTCTTAATATTGATAGATCCTCTTGCTTTCCCCCCTTCTTCCCCTTGCCCCCTCCAGATTGCTATAGTTTTTTGAGATATTTTTGTTCACTTATTCTAATATGTAGCTATTTCTTTTCTCAAAATTATAGCTAAATTTGTACTCTAAGATGACTGGTTTTCTTGTAATTACAATCTCATTATTCATTTTCTATTGTTCTATATTGGACTTATTTCATCTATATTTATTTTAGGGTAAATTTCACAACTGCACCCCCCCCCCCCCAAACAACCAAAAAAAGAAAAAAGAAAAAGCCAAACCCCTCACCCACCCACCCAAAATGAGAAAAATGAAGAAAGGTGAAGTAGAGAAGATGTGCTCCAGAGAAAACAAGGAAAGAACGGAATTGAGCAGATAATAAGGTCCTCCAATTGCAAGAGGCGTTTTTTAGGGGGTTTTGTGGGAAAAAGTAAAAAGTTTTTGGGGGGTTATTTGAGGGACTTCGGAGATTTTGGGATTTGTAGGAAAACTTTTGGGGGTTTAGTGGTAAAACAAACCTCAGGGAGTTTCATTGGGAGCAACGCCAAACCTTTGGGGTTTTTTGTGTGAAATTACCCTTTATTTTAACCTTGGAAGCCCTGTTAAATTGGATTCTAATTTGATATTTTTCTTTTTTTGGAGTCCTATATGAGTCTCTCTTTTTATTTCTTCTTGGACTTCTTATTAGATTGATTTTCTCATTAATAGTTTTCCTTTCTTGGTCTCCTAGATGTGTTTTTCTTTTATTCTTGTTCTTGTTTGAGATACTGATTTCACATATTTCCTTTCTTGTATTCCTAGATGAATTAAGATTCTAATTTGTTGGATTTCCTTTTATTGCACATGAAGTCTATTATGTTTAGTCTATTTTTCAGTATATCCCCAAGCATTAATTTCCCCTTAGTAGTCTGATTTTTTTATTTTTTTATTTTTTTATTTTTATTTTTATTTTTATTTTTATTATTATTAAATTTTTTTTTTGGGGGGGGAGGGCACTTTTGAAGAGGAGGATGTTTTTTTTTTTTGTGTGTGTGTGTGTGTGTGTGGGGGGGGGGGGTGGATACTGGTAAGATGATTTATGAGACAACTTTGTCAAAAGTACACCATGCATACTTCCTAGTATCTTTGTGGTTATTTGTGACTGTTGTACAAGGATGGGCATGAGAACATGGTGTAGGCCTAAATGAACGTGTATGGAGGCAATTGGAAAGTATATTATTAGTTGTTAATCTAATCAAGGAGATAACCAACAACATATAAGAAAAGGATTCATGTAGCTAATGCCAAAAGTTCGGAATAATGCCTTTGATGATGAGTATGATGTTATCAGACACAGATGAATATACTTAGTGTGGCTATCCTACACCAATTTTTGATTGGGGGATGTTTCGTACATAGTGTAGCAACTTAAAATTTTTAATATTTTAGATGGTTCTCTTCTTTTGTATAATTCTTTAGTTAAAGTTGGAACCTGGAAATATAATTCAAGTGTAATGTAAGAAAGACTGCGGCCAGATACTCTTCAGTCAAATGCTGTTCCTATTAAAATGGATCCTATGTGAAGCATGAGGAGAAAGTTTAATTATGTTTTTGTACTTAATTCAAATATTAGTTGTTTGAGCAGAAGCAAAGCATTCATTTGAAAGAAATTGTGCTGCAGGTGTATCTGAGGATGCTGTTTCTGGTCATATCCAATTGCTGATTCCTGGAGAAACAGCTTGTTTTGCATGTGCCCCTCCTCTGGTAAGTGCATATAGAGATACCACATAGTGATAAATGGCTTGCTGTAGTATTCTCTCTGCAACATTTGTTTAACTATCAATACCGTATTAAGTTCGATATATACTACTATATATTTTTCACATAATTTTTTGTGGACATTTTGTTGGAGGCAGTTAATTTATTCACGAGTTTTTAACCTTTTTTTAAGAAAATTATATTCATAGTAAAGAAATAGATAATATTGCTTTCTTTTTGTTGGAAGTTTCATGTAACTGATGGTTCCATGTATGTGTTGTCTTGCTAAGATAGGGAAGTTTGATTTTTGGGATTTCGTGTTAAGCTTGACATAGTTGAAAGACTGCTAATCGATTTACAAAAAAATTGTTTTTTTTCCTTTCTTAAATTTAAGCCGTCATTTCCTATGCCATATGTTTTTTTTGTAACTTGAACTCTGGTCATCTTTGTATGTTTTATGTGGCAAGAAATACTACGTGCTAATCATTGTAACATTTCATCGAGAACTTGATCATTGTCCAGAACTGAATATGGGTATATTTATTAAGTTGATTATATGCGCCCCTTCGTATTAACTATTAAGTACATCTTTCTCTAGCTTCTCTGGTAGAATGCATTGAAATTTCTAATTAATCAACCAAAATTTTTAAATGGAAATTCAAGCACAGGTGACAGGCTCAACCTGGTTGTCACTTTTATTGGTTTCTTTTAGGAATCCGTTTCTCAACCTGTAAATTTCTTTAGTGTTTTCATGCGTATGTATTCATTTGGGCAAGTTTTGAATATTTGTCGATATAGATATGTAGTAGTCACATTGTATAGGATTTAAGCATGCCAATGCATTCCGGCATAAACTGCACGATATCTGAATATTGGTAATACCATTCAATATTGGTTAACAATGACTAATATAGAAAAAGACCTGAGGTTTGTAGTACTAAAAGATAATTCACGATTGCCTCGTTGTGAAAGAATAATTAAGGAAACCAGTGGAAACTTTGTGAATAATTCAGACATATTTCATGTTCCGATAAGAGACTAGAATACCAAAGCAAACACAATTTCTGATACGATAGCAATAAATGCAAACTGAGATCGCGACCAGTAACCGAGATCTCAAACCTTTCATTTGGGACATTGTTATCTCTCTCTAGATTTGTGGAAGAAAATTTTATTAAGTTTCTAACTAATCAGCTAAATTAAGATTTTGAATGGACATCTAATCATGCATGCATTCTGTGTTCTCCGCTTCTGTTGTGTACCTATGCTTTATTTATTCTAGTTGCGAGCATAAAATTTCAACTCAAATAACACATTTGTTCAGTTTCCATTATTGTAAATGGTTTAGAGGTACCCCTTTTCTCCCTACTACTTTCTGAATCTTATTTTTTCTTGTTTCCTTTCCTCGAGGGGTTGGGGGATGAAGCATGGGTATCACATGTATCTTTCTAGTCTATTGTTTTGCCTGCATGTCTTGGCTCTTGCTGTTATCAATTAATATGGCATCCTTTATTACTAGTAATTCCTCAATCCATGACAAGCTTTCCTTCAATCTTGTTTGTCACACACATAACAATCCTCTACCACGTAGTGCTACATATTCTTTCAGAAGTCCTCTGCAATGCTGTCACTGGCCACTTCTCTTGTACTGAGCTAAACTGGTAATGGAAGTTTTTAGTTGAGCAATGCAAATGGTTAAAGAGTTAGAGACTAACAAATACATTCCAAAGAAAGTTGAATGGAAAAGTAAATAAGAATTTAACAAAATTTTTAGATCCTTCGTTTCTTTGAAAAAATAAAAGTAAAAATAAAAATCTATCAGAGGTTTCTACATAGCCAGTTCTGCTAGGATGAAAATGAGATGACTAATTGATTCTAGAATATGTGAATTAAGATTTCTCTGTAAGATTACTATTAACATGGTCAATTTTTTCTCAAATTGTCATAATGTTTGTCTTTATCTTACACAAGTATCTATTGATGGCATAACTCTAATGTGTGCTCAATAATGTATCTATTAGGGCTTTGAAGTCCCCGCATCTATTTCCTCAAATGTAATCTTTGAGTTGCTCTAAAGTCCAAATTGGCTAAAAATTAATATAGACAGCTATTAATTCTACATCGTCTTTGCCTCAAGATTACAGACTTTACATCTGACTAATTTGTTTTTGCATTTATTGATCCACATAATCACCCACTGGATGTATGGAAGTCATGATGATATTCTATTTACAGGTTGTAGCATCTGGTGTAGATGAACGCACACTTAAGCGTGAGGGAGTATGCGCTGCATCTTTACCAACTACTATGGTGAGGAATGTCTCACTTTGTTTAACCATAAGGTGCCTTCTCTCCAGAGAACATGTTATGAGTTTTGTTGCTGTTAACATCCTTTTATTTGCATTAGCAATTTACTTTATTAACATTAGTTACTTTTACGGTATACACTAGGTTCCACAGGCTCTCACTTTATGCAACTTGTGCATGCTCCTCTTGGATGTTTTCTGATCGCTTTTTAGTAGTTAGCATATGATTTAATTATTATATGAGTGAAAGTGGCTTTTAACAAATAGTCTCACATTTGATTATTTTGTAAATTTATGAACCGCATAAAACTATATTAATCTACAATATTTGTCCTAATGAAGAACTGAGTACGTGAACTATGCAAAAATGATCTTCTATATGCTGGACGTCTACTGTTATGGACCTCAAGTTGCCTGTTATCATTGAAGTGTTTATTTCATCAGACTTGATTTGACATTTGGTTATTGGTACTCTTTATACATTATACTGTCATGAAAGATTAGGCATCAAATATTGACTTGCTCATCTCATGCTATACGTTTGTTTTATTCCCAATCTCTTTTGTTAAATTACCTCATGTGAACCATCTGTTTGTACATGTTTTATTAATTTTCTATCCAGCAATAGTGACTTTTAGCAAATTATATCTTCCAGGGCGTTGTTGCTGGTCTCCTAGTGCAGAACACACTTAAATACTTATTGAAGTTTGGACAAGTTTCTCCATATCTGGTATAAACCCTCCTTACCTTTAATATTCTATTCTCTGTTATCTTTAAATTACTAAACTATTTTGTTATTGTATTATACTAGTTCTGGTATTGTGAATGTGAAGCCATTTAGACATCCTATATTCTCTTTGTTATGTACTTGAAATTTATCAGTTTTTTCCCCTCCAAATTTTAGAACATATATGTTCGGGTTAAAGTATCCCTTTTCCAGGGAAGTTACAGGATGTTTGAGCATACTTTTTCTACACAGTGATTGTTTTCATACTTCAATAGGTCATTAAAATTTTGCTCAAATGCAGGGATACAACTCGCTAAAGGACTATTTTCCAACAATGGAGATGAGGCCAAACCCTCAATGTTCAAATTCAGCATGTCTTGAACGACAGGTTACATGAATCACATGCGTTGCTTCATGAATGATACTTACATGTTTGAACCTGCATGCTTTTTGTTGTGCAATCTGTAACCTTGATGTCATGCAGAAGGAATATGCCCAAGCAAAGCCAGCTAGAGATGCCTTAGCAAAGGCAAAACTGGAAGCTGAAGCATCTTTAAGTAATGAAGGTCCACTTCACGTTGATAATGAATGGAACATAAGGTAAATATCCCTGCTAGTTCTTTGTATCCTAGTTCCAATTCTCAGATTTCTCTTGATAATCATGCTTGGGTAATGAGAAGTTGATTTTTTTCTCAGTTTAGTATTTTTTTGGGAAAGTTTCAGAAAAACTCCCTTAAGTTTGAGCGTTTCTTAGATAATCCTCCTTAAGTTTTGGGGTTCTCAAAAACCCTCCTTCAAATTTTTATCATTTTTCAATACCACCCTAAGAGTGTTAACCACAATTTGACATGGGTGGGTAAAATTATTCATCTTGTCAGTAAAAATTGTAGTTCACGCTTTCAGCTCTTTTTTTGGGTGAAAGTTGAAGGGGGCTTTCTCAAAACCCCAATATTTTAAGGGGGTATGTGACATTTTAAAGTTAAGGGGGGTTATCTGAAAAATGCCAAAACTTAAGGCAGGTTTTTGTGAAATTTACCCTTCTTAACTTTGATTAATTTTAGCATCCAAGAAACATATATTAATTTGCGCTGGTGTTTCTTTTTCCTTTTCTTCTTTTTTTTTATTTGGGTTTTTTTCCCTTTTTTTTTTTGGGGGGGGGGGGGGGATGTTTTTGTTTGTGTGCAGCAACGAGATCTACGGGATCATTAGGCATAGATTGCTTTGAACTGTATGAATGGGAACCATCAGACTTTCTACACCCAGAAAAGCTTCTGGAAGTATCTAATTTAGAGTGCATACTGTTTCAAGAATTGGGGAGAGAATATATAATGGGCTCAGAAGTTGCATGTTTAATGACGATCTCTTTGTTATAATTGCCACACCAGGTTTATCATGCTGAACTTAGATGAACCGTGTTTTAGGTTTAGGGCAGTGGCCTCCGCCATTATAGTCACATTGCACGGGGATGCTCAAATTGATTAAAACCCAGAGAATTGCTATTATAACAGTTAAAAAAACTGTTTCTCTATGTTGTCATCTTTGTTGCATACCTTTAATTTGGATATGGACTTATTTGTTTCTGCTGTAAATCATCTGGGTTTCCGAGAGACCATTCCCATCCTTGCTCATTGTGCTAGGAACCTGATATTTGATGTCAGAGAATTGAAAGGATGGCCTGAACTTTAGTTCATCAATGCTAGTAAAAGACTATCAAATATAAGACCTTGGATTCATCTAATGTGAGTGCGAAAAGGTCATCTTTCGTGGAAACTCGTTATGTGAAGACATGGAGAAGAGAGTTTACAATACTAAAAACTGTGGATTGTTGGAGTTTAGTTTTGTAAATAAAAACTGAGATATCATTAGAGAAGGTGCTGTGCTCGAGCTTATGGAGTTTACGTTTGTTATTGCCAAGGAGTCTTGTTTTCATTTTATAAAGAAAGTTTTGATAGTGGCCGTACTTGAAGATGGTTTGCCTATCATATTTTCATAGAGAATTTTCAGCATGTTCATAAGGTAAGCTTTGATGGTGGCCGTGGTACATTGCAAATTTCTTGTCAGTGATGCAGTTAAAATATAAAGAGCTTCTTGACCACTCTTCCCGATATTTCACTTGTCTAGACTAAAGAGTAGAACTGGACCTCTTAAATTTGGGAAGGGAATGATATAATTTTTGACGCTGATGATTTGTGCTGTCAGCAGTATATAAATGGGCGATCTAATGTGTGTTACTGTTCCTCGGCAGCTTTCAGTTTTCATATCCATAGTGTTGAGCGCACTGTATTTTCTCCCTTTTGCTGCTTTTTCAATTGTAAAATCTTTCAAAATCCAGTTGGTTTTTTCAGGTAAACATGCAGTTATCTGCTTTATACATTTACCCAGATTTACGAGAAAAGTTATGTTAAATGCTCAAAACTTATATCGACTCTTGAATCTTTCTTGCTTTTTCTCTTCAATCTTTTCAGTGTCGTAGACATTGACAGTGAGAAGACATCTGCTGCAAGCAGAAGTTCCGATGCCCTTCCAGAAGGTCTCATGCATGAGCTTCCGAGCTCCGATAGACTTCAAGAATCACCATTAGCCCAGGAGACCGTCACCATCAGCGATGATCTCGAGGATCTCCAACGGCAACTTGATGCCCTCAATGCAGCTTGACTTCACCCAAAGACTTAACATTCCCCTGTATTTTGTATTCATTTCTGTAACTCGGCTGATCAATTATATCAATCAAATCCCCCCTCGTAAAATTAAAGAATGAAGAGGGGAAGTGGTAATACTTAACCAAACTAGCGAACCTTTCCCTTAGCCTAGGCTATGAAAAGAGGGACGGTGCATCTTGACGTGGTTTTAATTTTGTTTGATAGGACGCTAAAGGAATTCTGAAATGAGAGCGTGCGATAAGTTTTCGTCTATGCCTTCATTCTGAGAAGGAGAATTTTTATTGTGGTCAATTTAATTGTGATACGCGGCCCATTTTTTATGTTACGAAGTCCTTTTTTCCAATGAGCTTTTCGTGAGCTGGCTATTCTTGTATTTTGATGAATTAGTTACTCTACTGAACCTGTTAGGGAAAAATTGCAAAATAGACTGTTTTTGCTAATTATTTAGCAAAATAGACCGTTTTGCTAAATAATTAGCAAAATAGACCTCTTTTTGGCCAACATGCCAAAAAGAGGTCTATATTGCAAAACAGCTCAGAAAACATACGGGACTAGTAGTCTCGTATGTTTTAATCACGGATTAGTGAAATTTTCTACTCAGAAAACATACGGGACTATTAGTCCCGTATGTTTTCTGGGTCACTAATCCGTGATTAGTTGGCTCTAAACATACGGGACTAGTAGTCCCGTATGTTTTCTGAGCCTTGTTTTTTAAAATCGACCTCTTTTTCTCAAAAGAGATCTATTTTGCTAATTATTTTTCAAAGTAGTCCATTTCGCTATATATTTCATAAAAATAGTCTATTTTGCAAATTTTCCCAACCTGTTATTGTGAAGTTTGCTGATGTTCTCTTAGCTATTTTCTTACCCTTTGGTGAAAGTGGTGGATAGAAATATGCAACTCCTGACGCTGGTGAGGGAAAAAGGCTCATTCCGGTCGGCAGCGAAATGTGCTACCATCGTTGTAAATTGTTGATTTTGAGCGGAAGTTCCGTATTTTTGGGGCTCATCTGGGTCGGTTGATGTTTAGGGATGGGGTTGTTGCGAGGATGAGAAGAATGGAGGGGAATTATGTTTCGTTGAGAGTGAGATTGTGAGTTTAAAATGAAATGTTAGCATACATGCCAAAAAAAAAAAAAAAAAAATCATCGCTAAAAAGATTAAAGCAGGGAGAAGGTGCGTTTTGGTAATTTTATCTTGTCATGAGGGTTAAACTGAACTGTGTTAAAATTTGCTATACGTAGAATAGAATACATCAACACTACGTCTTCCTTTTACCTTTTCTTGTCATATACATGTTAGCTATTTCTCATTTGGTGATTCGTTGGAGGCTTTGAAACGAGGGATATAAGTTAAAAAAAAAAAGAAAAAGAAAAAAACAAGTAAAACTCAAAAGATTGATAACCTAACACTACAATAATATCCAAACAGATACCCACTGCAGTTAGAGTATAAAATAGTTTACATTTTGTTATCACTGAAGTTGATATCGTAGTGTAGTTCTTCTCTTTTAAAAAGAATTCCGAAAAAAGAAACTTGCGAACCAATGATTTATAAGAGCTAAATACTTAAGGCCTAAGCCATTCGGAAACTCATGCGCCCTCGTGGCTCACTTTCATGACATATCCGTGATAATGTTTTATTTGACACGCAGATTGTATTTTCAAGTGTGTCTCAGAAGCATAATTCATTGTATTGGTCATTAATAAGCAATTAGGTACAAGTATTATTTTAACTGTTGACTAATATTTCTGGTTTCATTCCTAGGATCGTTTGAGCTAATATTATGCAATGCCGTATTTGAGTGTTGTGATATCTGTACGTTAGTTTTAGATATTTAAAACAACAAAAGCAATCAAACAAGTACTCATCTCATTCCATCACAAAGAATTTATCTCGCTAATTATTCCAAAACACTCGAAGGCTTTTCTTCTCGAGCTTGGAGTAAGCTTTGAGAAATACTTCATCAACTCTTCTTTTTGTTAGTTATTACTTACTTAATTATTAATGTTGGATATGAAATGGATCTATCTAGCATTAGTTAAGTGTTTTGGATTGTAAATCTTAGATTTTTCATGGTCTGAAATATTTCATGGTGTGGCTTAATTAAGATGAAGATAGTGCCAATACATATCGACTAGGTAATTTTATTATGATGGTGTGTCACTACAAATTTTTTTTTTCTTTAATGGCTAAAAATAGTGTCAATACATATAGGCAAGGTAGTTAGAGTACATTTAACGGTAAATTGAAATAACACTAAAAACTTAATAATAATAATAATAATAATGATAAATCAGCCCAGTTTGTGAGTGTCATGTGGAAAAAAGATTTTGGGGAAAATCTCATGTTTAAACAATAAAAGGTATTAAAGTGCAACTTTTAAAAACTTCAGGATATATAAAGTATAAAGTATTTAAGTGCTAATCAGCCATTTAGAAAAACGCAGTCTTTCTGACAATATTCCTCCTTTTTTACCCCCCGATGCAAAGCCCTTGAAGACTTGTCCTTATTGTAGAATTCTTCTCTTCATAAAAACGAACGATGAAATATTACAATCAATTTGTCAATATGACTCATCTTCACTCCATCATAAATAAACTCCTCCATCAAAACACAAACAAATGCTCGAACTGAAAGAAAACAACCCAACGAATCAAACTTTTTTCTAGAGCCAATACTTAGCTAGTGTTAACAGCTTTGCAGGATTTTCTTATCTCCCCATTTGTTCCTGTAAGCACCTGAATAGCTCCCATCTTGATCATAGCATTACTGAACTGACTAGTGAAGTTGAATGCATTGGCAATAGAACTGACTATATCTCTAGTTTTATTATCCAAAGCTATGCTCTGATCAATCTTAAGAATTCCTCTATTCATGAGTATTTGCTTATAAAAACTGTTGTCTACAGTGTTTGAGCTCTGAGAGTTCTGATCAAGGTTCACAGTGTTATCCACCTTTGATTTTTGTGGACACCTCAGCTTCAATGCAGATACTAGACCCGAATCCATCGTGGGGTCAGGACTCCCCGTTCCGTTGAAGTTGTATAGGCGATCAGAGAAAAGAGAACAATGTGCAATTCCTACGGTGTGGCCTCCTGTAACATAACATTGCTAACATAATATAAACTCAAGAATTATCCAGTTCGCGTAAAACACAGTAAATACCCTATTGATTTGTAGGACTGACAGGAAATCTTTCTGGACTTTCAAAACTGACATATTAACTCCATCATGTAAACCTTACACAATGTTCAGTAATTTACCCTTTCAGTTTAGAGAACACTAGCTTGTGACAGTTTTCACGGGTAGAATTTATCGATCGTACCTAGTAAAAGAACCATATCTGTAACACTGAGGCCCTTCTTTAGGAATGCAGCGATTGATTGATCAACGGGTATCGCCGGATTAGGGAGATCAACGTTGCTAGCAAGAGAGACCTTTCCGTCCCTCCTCCCCATTTGAACTTCGTACCATGATCCTCCAGCCTGTTTTAGCCATATATAGTTATAAAAAAAAACTTAGGGCATTAGGAAATACATATCTTCTGAGAAATTTATGTCATCACTAAAAACATTTTTAAAACTCATGTTTCTATGTCGTATAGTGATGACTTACGAAGGCAATGGCGTCCCTTGTGGCTGCAATGATTATATCGGCACAAGAGACTACACGTAGGCATGCTTTCTCCAAGACCGACTTCACTTCGTCGATAATGTCATAGCCTCTAACGCTCAAATTTGGAGGCGCGGTTTTTTCTGAGGACTTCCCATCCAGTAGTAGCGATGCATCACATCCCTACATTTTATTCATAACCAACCAAGTCATGTAAGTCTCCTAGCATGGCATACGTACTATTTAATCTACTCTTTTGACAGTGCAGAGGATCCAAATCCGGCTCACGTTAACAAAGCAATCGTGGAACTGCATTCGGAGGAGCGCAGCGACGACTGTAGGATCTTTGACGAAACGGCTGTGTACAACGCGTCCAATGATGGACTCGATGTCTATGCTCCCGCATTTCCCTTTATAAAATCCGACCTGTAGCGGTCCTCCGGACGCTACGGTGAAGGCCAGAATCAGTAAGATCATGGTGACGAGTGTGGCCTTCATTGTTGGTTTCAAGGAGGAGGAGAATCTCGAATTGTTTGCGAGTATCTTTTTTAAAAAAAAGGAGGAGAATGATGAGATACATTGAAGGATAAACGACTAAAGATTATTTATAGAGGGAAGGAATGGGGTTGGTAATGTAAATAAGTGGAACCCACGTAAACTTCTTCTCTTTGGACAGGACGTGCAGGAGTGTAGGACAACTATGTACCCCAGGTGGTATGAGATAATAAAAATAATATTTCAATTTCTGTCTCTTTCCCCCCCTCAAAATGAGTACAAAAGATTTAAATTTCTCTCTTCCAAATTCCAGATTCATTTCCTAATGTCTAGAACTCGACCTGATCTTCTAAGAAATCATCCATACAACTTAAGTTTTTTGTCCTCATTAATTGTCCTATCTATGACTGAAAGATGCATAGCCTTACATTATTTAAAGAGGGGAAAAAAGGAGCATGGGTATCAAAATCATGTGAAACCTTTGACAATACATCCCAATTAACGATGGATTTTTTTTTTAAACGGTGGTTCCTTTCCACTCTGCGTTAT